>BROG01000603.1:0-456513 GCA_030159075.1 Atrina japonica | reverse complement strand
ATTTCAGATAAGAACATTACAGTTTCTTTATAAGGACATTTATGTTCAACTACTAATGGGACATGTTGTTTTACCCTCCCGTCTGACCACAGGGAGGTGTCCCACGAAAAATTTCGCCGACATGTTGTTTTATCCTCTGGTCGGTCCACAAGGGCGACAAAAAAAAATGTCGCGGATATATTATTCTATCATTTCGTCCGTTTGGAAGTGGGGAACTGTTGGTCACTGATAATCCACCTTCAGTATTTGACTAATAAGATTGGTTCTACACACAACATTATGTTAAAAGCCAAATAAAATGATTAAGTCTATCATGGAAATAAAGTGTTATTACTTTCCAGCTCTCTCCATCTGTAGTCAGTAGTAATAAATACTGTGGCTTCCATTAATGTCTCACAAGTAACAAGGTTTCAATATTTTATTTAATATTTCCCTAACACTCATTTGTCATAATCAATACATAGTCACTATTACGTCCGAAATTGAATACGAAGTTTCACTATTAAATAAATTATGCAATATATATGTATGAAAAGTGGGTGTGCCATTAGGTGTTTACCAGACTAGTGAGATTTTATTTGTGTCGGAAAACAGGCACAGACTGTATTCCTTATACACACTCCATTCCGGTGGTTCAAATTCCTCTAATTTCTGTTTTGTTTTTGTTTTGTTATTGTTGTCTAGAGATTTAAAAAATAAAGTCCCGTAGCATATTAAAAGTGAATTGCATATAATGATGAGTAATTCAATTTTATTAATGGGATATACCACAGAAAGTTTGAGTGTGACTTACGAGAAGGGAGACAGCTAATATTCATTCATGACTACTGAAAGTAGCCATTTTCTTTTACCCTTTTTACCAATCAGCTGGGAACTATGATGGCTGATTGGTACGTAACTTTTAAGATTAAATAAGTAAAAAGTAAGGAAGTGATATTATATTCTTTATTGATTCATTCATGCATTCCAACGCCAAAATGTAATGCGGTTAACACTCGGGTCACGTGACTGCATGTACTGACAAATCCAATACATCGCTCTATATACTTGTAATGAAGGGAATTGCAGTCGGTATTTAAATATTTCATATAGCATAAACTCGAGTCTATGTATAGGAGATGGATTGGATAACAATGGTGTTCGTCTGCTAAGGTCATGTAGCTAATAAAACACTTGTAAGCATATAGAAATTAAAATATATGTTCAGTTCATTGATACCAGAATCAATGCACGTCATAGTATAGATATCGAATTTATTGACGGTTGAAAAATTGGCTTGTTCACTCCTCCCTATTTCACATATTTACCATAGTGGGGAAGTTTGGATATCCATTCCATTTTGTCTGGGTTGACAAGAAGCGTAGATAGACATATCAAAAGTGTTACCTCTCTTTCCATGGATTTGACAAGGGAAACTATTGCCTTGTTTCCCGAGTGAAAATAAAGGGAAACAGTTAGCTTAAGAAGTTCTTTCTCTGAAAGAGAAACATGAGTAAATTTAATTTCCAATAGTCTAGCCTTGTTTTTCACTAGGGAGACTTTCAACCAACTAATTTGTTTGCTAGTGTATCTTACAGAGAAAGAATAGGTTGCCATGCTGTGTATAGGTGTTGCTTTAATTGTTTATAACGGTATTAGACATTTCAAAGAGAATCACAAATCAAGGGACGTTTTTTTTACACTACTAACAAACAAGTGTCTCGACATTTCACTTCGTGAAATATGGTAACTGCACACATTGGCATATACCGACTTTTAAATTTTCGAAATGTTGGTTTGAAACGCAATTTCTCATATTCTTGTGACATGTTCGTGCATACCAGCTCATTTCGGGAAAAAACACCATAAGCACGCGATCAAGGGGTATTAATACTTTCATATGAAACATATTGACAGTAAGTAAACCGAAACCAACTTACGTGTCGTAAAGTTAAGTCGTCAGTGTGCTGTCTGTGCCTATATTAAGCAAGATATTTGAGTATGAGGCACATGTATATATCGTCTTCTCATAACCATGAAAAATGTTTTGTATGACATGTCAAACATTGCAAAATTCGATCTTGGTCATTTGGTGGTATACCTAAATGAACAAGATAGGATCATTTTAGGGTTTAATTTTCATCATCCCCCAAAACGAAAAAGGTCGAATCATTTGGGACTTAACTTTTGTCATAAGTGCCCTAAAACGAACAAGATCGGGTCATTTGTGGTTTAATTTTCGTCATCAGAAGTCCTTCAAAACGAACAAGTTTGAATCATTTGGTGTATAAATTTCATTTAATATTCCCCCCCCCCCAAAAAACAAAAAACAAAAAAACAAAAACGAACTAGATCGAATCATTTCGGGTATAATTTTCATAATATGCCCCAAAACAAACAAGATTGCATTTTGCAACGTTTGACATGCCATAGTAATTCCTAACTGACATACCATCGTTGAATTATTGTTACATCCACGCTAGCTATTTTCCTGATTAAGAAACTACTGAAGAAATTCTGCTTCATATGAATAAAGGAATAGGTAGACTAATAAAACGACAGCTGGTACGCATGGGGAAACAAACGCTTAGCAGAAAGACTTGGGTCTCCAAAGAATACAATTTATTGTCAATTAGATATTCAGTATCTTTGTATATCCACTTCATTGTACTTCAGTGTTTGACGAAATATGTGTTTTGTTGATCAATGCCTATTTATCGTATTGAATGTATGTTGAAATATGTACGCTCGAGATCATGGCTCGGCAAGATTGAGGGCAAAAATATTTCAACACTATACATTCATAACATTTTCAGCATATTTCCGTTTTTTTACTCTTACAAAATATTATATTCACAACGAATCACATAATAACATAAACATTTTCGTAATGTGTTATCGTTATACCGCGTATGAATATACTTTACATGTACTTATTTTAGCGATATTCTAATATAAACGCCTTTCGCGCTCAAGTCATTGCGATAATTCAAGCAAAGCTTCACAATTAAATTTTATGGCGTATGCCCTCCATGCATGGCTAATGCTGTCTGTGGTTGAGAATGACACTGAAAGTGGGTATACAAAGATGTTGGTTGTCTAATTAACAAAGTTGTTATCTATATGCAAAGGCATTATAAAGCATGGAAAATTACCAAACACAGGTGTGTTTAGTGTAAAGTGAAGCTCCATCTATCATGGTAAGAGAACGGAAAGTCATATTATTGCAACTGGGAATGAAATTTTCTTATCCACACAAACACATGCATGTAACATTCTATTAACCTGTTTTGTACTGTAGACCTATTAGACAGAAACATTTTCCGTAATGTGAATGGCATGTTGACATATTTTTTTAATGTAACTTTCAAGAAATATGTTTTGTCCTTCACCATGTTTGTTTGTATAATGCTGTTTTCCACCAAAGTCAAATCAACGATTATTGGTTATATGGTTGAAACCAGACTTTCATGGTGAATGTGAGAAAAGAGTTACAATCTGAACCATGGACCCTCCGCAGGTAAACTGGAAAACGTCCTCACAGAATCCGTGGACCGGACATCGACCTTCCGCAAATAAACTGGCATACGTCCTCACAGAATTAGCTTAGGTTCTCTTATTGGTTTGAACTCACGATAGCCAGAGGCAAAATACGTCATGGTTTAAAGCGCATTGTTGTACAAATCACTCGGCCAATGAAACCCATCTGTCTTTTGTAAATAATCTTTGACTTCATATCAAGTTCTTTCACATACACTGGATATTAACATAGTAGTATTACAGGTGAGCGTATAAGTTATGACAATCCTTTGTCGTTTTTGTCAAGGTAAGAGTAATAATTTCAATACGACAAAACAAGATACCCTTCAAGATTGGTACATGCGGTTCGTGTGTCTTATAGAAATTTAATTTCTGGTACCCTTCACATACCGACGTAAGTGGGGATTGATCTCGAGTTTTGTTTAAACATTGATATTTTATTTATATTATAAATGAAGACTGCACACTCTGTAATTCAGAGCGTTTAATTCAAAGCACTTAGTGCAGATGTGTGAATTGTATTCATTCGGATCAGTTCATATTAACCTGAAAAAAAATATATAAAAAACCGTCAAATTGAATTTCAAGAAGTACGTCAAATAGTAGGACTACTGTGAGGTTTTTTTTATCACTGAAAAAAACAAGTAAAACCGTTAACAATAGACTGTTAACTCGGTGTTCAGGTCACCTGGATTGATCTTGAGATTTTTTTAATTTTTTTTTCTAATTTAAGCCTTTGAAATTAAGGAGAATCTATTACTGTCACTTATTGTACGTGAATTGATATTCTTTTGTAATTATTCGTTGAGTTAAACCAAAAACATCAGTTTATTATAGTATACTGTATATGTGCTTATTTTAGCGGTATTCTAATTTTAGCGCCTTTCGCGCTCAAGCCATTGCGGTAATTCAAGCGCAGCGCTCAAAATTATCCATCCTCTTATTCTATATACACGACAAAGCTAATGAAAATACTTGTCCGAATTTGAGATTGCGCTAATAAGTTTAGACCCCCTTATAGCGCTGAAATATGAGTTCGCTAATTTAAATACATATACAGTATTAAAAAGGAAAACAGATAGACTAAAATTGTCAAGTTTTTGTGTGGTTTTATGTAGTACGAATAGGATACCAAAATGTATTCTAGATGACACAGGTTTTATGTGTCCCATGGTGTAGTTTTAAAAATATTTAGGAAAATGCATTTTTTTAAAATTGAAACATATTTAATCTTAAATTAACATGAAGTAATGAATTTTAATTAGACCATAATTTTTTTATTGAAATTGTTCCTTTAACTGATTTCCTTTGCATCGTATTCTGATTTTTGAAAATTCAAGGAGGTGGAATTTATGCAAAAGGTGAGCGTGTATGTTAAAGAAAGTTGTTTTTTCTGATTTAATAATATAAATTGTAAAATCAGAAATCTAATAACGTTAAAACTGATATATTGTAAAGAAACATCAATTTCTGTTATCAATTCCAAAAACATTTTAGATTTGCTTTTTGAACTTCCATGCCGTATCGACAAACCATTGATTTCCAAGTTAGTTCTTGTCGTCTGCATGACCCATTTCTAGTTGCTTTTTTCTTTCTTTTATTGTACACATGATGCCAATTTGTATCATGTCTGTCAGATCTTAGTTCACCAATGACGATTCAGTTTATCTGACATGCATGCCTTCTTTATGCATGTCAGTAGTGCGCTTCAGTTTCACATAAATCTTATCACATACTTCAGTAAAACATAAAAAAGAAGCTGAGAATGATATACATTCTGCTGGGATATTGTAATATACGTCTCCTATAAATGTGTTCCATAAATCTAAAATAACGTTTTTTCAAATATCAATATTACCATATTACCAACGTATAACACCTCTCCCGGAAAAAAAAATAATAAAAACTTTGGGCACACTGTGAACATCAGCCGGTAATGAGCACTGGACAGGAAGTCACCAAATTTACTCAATACTCAAACTCAACTTTTATTTCATGATTTTGACTATATAATCTTTGTAAATTAAAGTGGTTTGAGTAATTAGGGAGCATACCATTATTTTCATAATGGGACTAATCCATATGCCACATGATACCCGATAACGTTTGCGCGGGACTATTGTTTCTGTTAGTAGTGGAATGACGGTAGAAGACGATATCCCGCACTCACGTCATTTCAGCGGGAAGATTACGTAGAGTTACATTCCATCACCATTGGAGATACTAGTACCGCACAAACGTTATCGGTTATCACGTGGTACTTGAATTAGTCTCATTCACATATAAAGTTTTGCCTCGCATTTATGATTTTCATGTAAAAACGAATAAATACGTTAAATACCTTACTTAAAATTTGACTCCGTACGCAATCACTTTTAGTTCGCCTGTTCGAAGAACAGAAAAGTAACTGCTGTCACTACTGAGGCGTCGTCGTCGACGTCGTCCTTTTTCTGCGTTAAGGTTTTTGTTTAAGTCCATTGTTTGCAAAGTACTGCAGCTATAGCCACGAAACTTCACATGCACATTGTCTAGGGTCATTACACAACAAAACATGGGGATGTGATTGCTGTGAACTAATTTTGACCCATATTATAACAAGCAATAAACAGGCGAGCTATATTGTCTGCCTTTGCGATCAACTATTTTTTTTTTTAAATGAACAAAGATTTTGATCTTTATTTACAATTGTATGCTGTCAGTGTCAAACAGTGTCCATTTACAGAAAAAAAATCGTGTTTTTACCCCAAGATCATAAAATTGATTGAGTACTAAGTAAATGTGGTTACTTCAAGCCCTGGTCTTTTACAAGTTTTCAAGGAGTCGAGTGATTATTATAATTAGTTTTGACTAAATATGGGTGAGACGTGGGAGTTCTCACAACCTTGGGGTTCACGTGAAAAAGTCAATACAATGTACATGAAAAGAAAATACGTCTTACTAATATCAAATAGTCACGTTGCCAGACATTTCTTTAACTGATGAAAACCTAAGACAGGCATATTAACATCACGGTCAAAACCTCTTACTTTAATGTGCATATACACGTACACGTTCACCTTTACTTAGCTGATTGTAAGAGAATTGAAACCATTCTTCACAGAACATATAAATCAAAGGAAATGCATAAGCACGTTCTAGTCGCCTAACGTATTCTCTTATTAGTGTATTGACACATAAAGTGCTAGACAGTGGATATATTAAATCGACCAAAAATTATTGGTAACACTTTCAAGCTCCGTTTTTATGTCAGTTGTCAGTTTCACGCGCAGAATAATGTCGAATAATTCTGCACGGACCGAGTGGTTAGAGCATTGCACTTTAAACCTTGACGTATCTCACTCTTGTTAGATCTGAGTTTTCCACCCCTCTGGTACCTTATCTGATATTGTGAGAAAGTATGATAGTTTACTGGGGGAAGGTCCGTGGTCTCTTCCCGTGTATCTCACTATAGTCGAATGGGTTTAATATCACTCTGGTAACTTATCTGATTCTGTGAGAAAGTGCGACAGTTCACTTGGGAATAAGAAGGTCAACGGCCTCTTCTCGGATATCTCACTCTAGTCAGAATGGGTTTTCAGTCCCTCTCACGCCGTATCTGATTCTTTGAGAAAGTGTGACAGTTTACTTTGGGAATAGAAGGTCAATGGTCTTTTCGCGGATATCTCACTCTAGTCAGAATGGGTTTCCATCCCTCTGATACCTGATATCTAACTTTGTGAGAAAGTCGGACAGTTTACTGGGGAAGGTCAGTGGTTTATTCCCGGGTATCTCACTTTAGTCAGAATGGGTTTAATATCCCTCTGGCACCTTATATGATTTTGTGAGAAAGTTGACAGTTTTCTTGGGGAATAGAAGGTGTTTTCCATCTGGTACCTGATATCTGACTTTATGAGAAAGTCTTACAGTTTACATTGGGTAAAAGAAGGTCGGTTACATTGAAACCAGCAGATTATCTCCTTCACTATTAACATTTGGCCGCAAGAATATGACCGACAAATTGTTGAATCGACACAACTTTGAAAGTTCACGAATGACAAATAAATGTAATTTATTTTAAAATAAAAAAGAACAGTTTAAAGAACTCTTTCGGAATATACTACTTCCACATTTGTGTATGTTTTCAGTGTTGTTTATAAAAGCAAAATGTTTATATCTCTTTGTCATTTGATAAACTTACAAGATCACGTAAGTCGCATTTTCATTGGTAGAACATGACCCCATATTGGATTGGCGTTATAACCTCTAAGCGACAAATTGAAAAAACGTGAGCAGTGAAAGCTATGTTTTAATTAAATTGCTGAATTGCATAATCAAGATAATTATGATGCTTCTGTTACATTTATTTATAATTTATTTGTAATCCTTTCTTGTTGTTTAGACAACTTGATTCTGTTGTTTCGTTTTTGATGCTTTTTATTTTTTTTTTATAATTTTGAATCCTTGAACATTTTATATGCAGAAAATGGAAAATAGTACTTGCCGATATGTTGTTGTTTCACCGGAATATCAGGAATGGCGTTTAATGTCAACCTATCGCAAATTTTACGGTCGTTATAATGATCTTGTTTATATTGAGTTATCTGCTTGAAGGTGGTTACTGAATCGTCTAACCAGATTGTGACGAGGATTTATTCTTCAATTAATTCATTTGAATTTGACTTTCGACACACGGTGCGTGTGACCAGTCAACACGGGATGCTTACTCCACCATGATACTTGATCCAACCTCTGGGGTTTTGTTTGTCCAATGTTAATGAAATATGCATATTGTCTCCTGAAACCCTGATCAATTAATACCATCTATATATTTAACCTGTGTTCAAAGAATACATAAGTGCAAAAACAGACTCATGTGTAATTTTAAAAATATCAAAATCTCTGGAAGACCATTACTTGCACTATATTGTATGAGGAAACCAATAAAAATACTTTTACAGATTCTTATCCTTCATTTCCTTTAAACATTTCTCAAATCTCCGAAATGTTTATTTTTACAGACCATGATTTAACCCGGAGATTTACTTCCTTATGGGATCCTTATCCTTAATTTGTTTTAAAATGTTTGATGCATCAAGTCAAGATCAGTTCTATTTGTAGAGTTCCCGAGGGATGAGTAACACAGCGCCAAGTATTCAGAGTAGAAAGTTGTTTATGATATGGATTGTTTATGGATACTTATGTTGTCCAATACAAAACAAACGTTTGTAATTTTTCATAACATTTCTCTATTAGATTATAAATTTTCTTGATTTTAATAAAATATTCAAAACTTTGAAAGAAATAGAATAAATCGGACATTTTGCACGGGAAGGATTGATATAATATCGAGTATTTTTTATGGGAATAAATGATATCGAATTGAAAATTTTGTACGGGGAAATTTGATATCGAAATTTTGTATGGAAATAACAGAAATTGTATCATTTTCTATGGAAATAACTGATATCGTGTCAAACATTATGTATGGGAATTATTGATATCGAGTTGAACACTTTGTATTGAAATGATTCGTATGTTATTGAACCTTTTGTATGGGAATAATTGATATCATATCGAATATTCTATGGACATATATGATATCGTAGCGAATATATCGTATGATAATAATGAATATTGTAACGAATATTTTGATTGATATTTTGATGATTGTGTATGGGAATAATTGATATCATATCAAGCATTTTGTATGGGAATAATTAATATCATATCGATCATTTTGTATGGGAATAATTTATATCATATCGATTATATTGTAAAAGAAATTTGATATCCTATCGGACTTTTTAAATGGAATGACTGGATTAGTATTGAACACATTGCATGGAAATGATTTGTATATTGATGAACATATTGTATGGGAATGATTTGTATAGTATTGAACATATTGTATGGGAATGATTTATATATTAATGAACATATTTTATGGTGATGAATTATGTATTAATGAACATTTGTATGGGAATGATTTATATATTAATGGACATATTGTATGAGCATGATTTGTATATCGATGAACATACTGTACGGGAATGATTTGTATAGTATTGAACATATTGTATGGGAAGGGTTACTATACCCTCGACCTTCCGGGTTCCAGCACTCATGGACATGATCCTCTAGACCTAGATAGGAGGACATTGTTGTATTTGTTTTCGGCTAAGCGTTGTGATACTTGCCCAGCAGTTATATGAAGTCTAGTGAGTTCGCTATTACACATTGCAGTGTTTCGAATCCACATAACCTGGTGGATTGGGGTTTGTTTTCTGAACCCTTTATTGACCTGGACAAGTTTAGATACTAGGTTATTTGATTACCAGTAATGAGTAAGTGCTATCGTTCCTGTTTGTCATCACACCTTAAAATGTTCTCTAATCCATTGGTAATAAAACACACTTCCTGCAAAGCCTGTCATAACAGGAAAGTGAGTAGAATAAACAGTATGATAATTAAAAGATTAATCCGTGTCGCCAAGATATGTAAAAAGACAATATCCTTCTAAAGTCTTCAAGCTTCATCACCTGATCCTAAAATATTTTTTAGCATTAGATAATAAGTACTTTCTCTAGAGTTGAACCCATGCCAGGAAAGATCCGTAATAATTGTCAATTATATGGAAGTTTAATTTGAATTAGTGTTTGTTATTGCACAAAAATAGGCTTATATTAAAGCATGTTTACACTTCTCACCTACGCATATTTAAAGGTCGCATATAACATTATCCTGCACAGTTATAAAAAGATATAACACAGAAGAACGAAGCAGTTATTTAAGTCATACGACATATCAAATGTTCATTAGGTAGCCATTACTTCCAACAGAAAATAGAAATTACCAGAATACCTTTGTCTATTTTCCATTACGCAAATCTTTATTGGCCACCGTTCGATAAATTTAATTCATTTTAGTTACATAACTCCAGAAACTTGTGGTGATCGATTTTAATGCCCCAGGCGTTGATACTTAAAGTGCATAGAGATAGCAAGCTGATCTAGTAACAAGCAAGGTTAAAAAAGATGTTTGGTTTTCCGAGTCGATTGCGTTCTTGTAAAGACATCAGCGTGTAGCTTACGATGTCCTTTAACACGCGTTTATGTGATGGATCAATTTGTTTCGCGTAACGAATGTTCTGGCAATTATTTGACTAGCCGAATAAACATACATGAAATTAAACGAATTTTGGTGACCAATTCGGTTTGCTATCGGCATGATTGTATAGATGTATTACTAGTCATCTGAACAACAGAAGTTATTTTCAATTCTTCTAGACACCTAGTCCCACCTATAGATCTTCCATAGTTCCGTGTTTGTACGGTATTCCTTGTTTTATCTATTGCCGGATTTGGGGGGTTATGGATATTATATAGTCTCTCTCTACTAAATTGTATTTCTTTTTTATGAATAACTTGCAAAAGTTTACACCTAGGACAGCCGAGTACATGTAGGAGTGGAAGATACGTTAAGTTTGGATAACACACGTGATACGTTTGCTATTTCTGTAATGCTATTATGTAAAACTTAAATTTCCAAATAGCATTTCTGTACATGTATTTCGATGTTTCCATATGCTTACAAACGTAATGTTGATTAGGCTTACTGCATAGTGGTAATCTTTATCAGCACATTTTGATGTAATCTAAACATGCATGGTCAATGGGACTAATTCATGTACGACGTGATACCCGATAACGTTTGTGTGGGACTATTGTTTCTATTAGTGATGAAATGACGCTAGAATATGATATCCCGTGGTAACGTCATTTCAGCGGAAAGATTACGTAGAGTTACGTTCCGTCACCATTGGATATACTAGTACCGCACATACGTTATCGTTTATCAGGTGGTACATGCACTAGTCCCATTAGCACACAGTGTGTAGAAGGAAACTGATCGTCATAGGTATCAAAGTTTATGTAATCATGTTTAGAGCCTAATGTACAATCCTTGTAAGCATTATTAGGACATTTGATACAGGGGTTAACTACCTACTGACAAGTTATTGACAGAGCGATATCGAAAATTGCGTTTTATGCCAATATTCCGTAAATTGTACGATCGGTATAATGACCTTGTTTGCAATTACTCCGTTACTAAATGTTATGTTGAGTTACCTGTCTGAGAGCAGTTGATGAGTTGTCAGTACCGACTGTGACGAGGATTTCCCCCTCACCTATATCACTTCAATTTGACTGTGGAATCAAAGTAGGTGTGACCGGTCAACAGGGGATGCTTACTCCTGAAGATTTATACTTTGGTATCTGAGATTTCTGTATTATATATATCCATATAAGTATTATGATCGTGATAGCATAGAAGAAAAAAGATAATTGTATGGTCGGGGTCAAGTGCTATGGAGGAGCAAGCGTCCCCTATTGAAAGGTCACACCCAACATGAGTCACAAGTCATATTCAAATGTCATAAGCGTATAATAAATCCTCACTTCCAAAAGAAAGAGTTCAATCCTTAAGCAGAATTAATTATATTTTCCGTTTATTCAAATCTTAATGCAGATGAAAGGTTAAAAATTCGATTTTTTCATTTGATCATATCTAAGAATTTTGTTAAAGAAATTATTATCATTGATTTTTGATTATAAAATACATGAATTATTGATGTTAATTCAACACTTGTCCGCACAGGAAAAAAGAGATGCAGTCATGTGATATAAATCTCCAATTTCTTTATAAAATTCCCTAGGGAAATAAGTACAACTTCTAAATAGACATGTGGCAGTATGTATCCAGGCATATTTGTTCAAGGATTTTGTTGACAGCAAAATGAATACCTGAGTCCCCGTGTTTGCTCTCTCAATAACTACAAAATCCAAATCCGTTGTAATACCATTTTAGATAGTAAATTGACGTAAGGCCGTATATGCTCTATCTTAATAATTGGATAATAATAAATCGTGCAAGATCGTTGTGTATTGTAATTAGCTATTTCCCTTGAAAGCAGTGAAGAAGAAACAGATGTGGTAATTTACATTTTAAACGTATTCTGTTAATTTGACTTCTTAAAACAAAAAGTGTGACGTTTTTGCAAACTTTGCATACAATAATCGTTATACATTCCCGTTAACAAAACATGAATATTAAAACCGTTCTTTTTGCTGAGTTGTAATATCAAACTCAGAAGACAACAAAACTTGCTGAAAATAAGTGCAAATTTCAAAATGAGTGTTCACCTACAGCTGTCAGGTTTTAAAACGATATGAGCGGTAAATGAACATATTTACATGAATAATTTATGTAATATTTTATCTCGTATATATCACAAAAAGACCATCTGGTGGTTAGAATAACAAATGCATGCGTATAATTGCCCCAGACTTGCTAAACATAACCCGTAATATTAGTTGGTATTTTGGTACCAGCTGTTCATCTTATACTAAAGTAATATTTGGCACTGTTAACATCATTTAAATTCAAGTTTTTTCTAAAGCTAAGATAGTCATTTTTACAGTGGTTACTCTTAGACGGATTTCGGCTTTACTTTCAGCGATATTATTTGGCCTTGTATAATACCACTTTCTCTTTAGAAAATACACATAACTTTTAAATTGGAGCTCAGCTGATGAAGTCTAATTGACAAAAACGGTATCGTCTTGAGCATTATAACTTTGGTAGTATGTTTATAATATTTGATATCATTCTGGCCATTATACATTAAGTTTCGGTAATTCTTACGAAGATTACCGAGTGTCCAATGACGAAGTACTGTTTGAAGTTGATATATATTCTATTTTTATTACCATTTGCGTTGTTTTTGTTTGTTTTTGTTTGTTTTTTTGTATTTATTATTTTTTTTTTATTTTTTGTCGTACATCATTATTTCATACCTAAATCAGGCAAAATTGTTCTTTTCCGTCGTTTCTGAAATTGTCCACATGCAGGGTATATCATTTTAACTCGTCCCATTGCATACTCGACTTTATCATTCTTTACAATTATGAACAGCCAAACTTCATTGGACATGGCAGCACGATTGTAAAACATGAGGTATTCATTATTTCCACAGTTTTGGCAATGTCACCATTCATTTCAAAAGACTGGAAAATTTTCTTTTAGCGACCTGGTATTTTAATTCATATATTGATCCGACTTGTTTCAGATATTTAAAATAGAGTTGAAAAGCACATATTTTACAAAATACATGTACTTTTCAATAAACATCAGTGCTGTAGTTTAAAAGTAAATACAACGCACACGAAAATCGGCCAAATTTAACAAACCCCATTGTGTCAAGAGCCGAGGTTGCCGATAGTTCGAGTGCATACAGGACCGAGATCCTCCTGCCTGAATTACGAAGCACATTTGATATGGCGAAAGAGTTTATCTGAAAGGTCATTGCACACGGAAATACAGCCAGAATTTTTAAGGTACGGGAAAACTTAAATTCTAATAAAACATATAACTCAGAAAATAATATCTTTTACAAAGTTTCACTTATTTGATAATGTATTTGAACACGCATTTTATCATTTTCTCGACTATATGTCATGGGACAAAATTCATAATTATGACAGCTTATATCACTTCAAGGTCATTGTAATTTCCACAGTTTTGGCAATGTCAGCATTTATTTCAGAGTAACATTAAATACTTGAAAAAATTGTTTTAGCGACCTGGTATTTTTATTCATTTATTGATCCGATTTGTTTCAGATATTTAAAATAGCGTTGAACATATTTTTATTCCTTCGGCTCAGGCTAACATTTATGAAAAGTAGGTCAAAGTCCAAGGTCAAGGTCACTGGGCCAAAAGTCAAGGTACCAAATGAAAACTCTGGTCACAAGAAATCTACACGTGAAATATGAAAGCCCTATCACCCATGGTTTAAAGGATGTAGCCAAGGTAAATGTTTGAGACAAGGCTAACATGGGTGCCAAATATATATTTTATGTAACATAATGTAACTATCAATGAAAAAGTATGTAAAAGTTTGAATTTATTCCAAACATATTTCAGATTTCACTCCGCTAATTGATACTTTACCCCTAAAGAGTCCTTCACACCAGATAACAGCGTCTTACTACACATATTAAATGATTTATAGTGCTTTCCAACACTTACCCAAAACTTTAACAATCGATTTTCATGAATAAATGTTTAAGTCACAAAACATACGAAAATTGGAATTTATTCTAAAACAGTTTCAGATTATACTCTGCTAATAGATATTTCACCCCAAAGAGTCCTTCAGACTAAATAATAGTCTCCTGCTACAAATAATGAATGAGTTATAGTGCTTTCCGACACTTACCCAAAACTTTAACAATCGATTTTCATGAATAAATGTTTAAGTCACAAAACATCTAAAAATTTTAATTTATTTAAAAAAAAAAGTTTCATATTTCACTCCGCTAATTACTACATTATTCTTCGAATAGGCGAGCTAATTAAATCAATATATATTTATCCTTGCACACTTAGCATCTGAGTGAGGTTCTATTTTTATTGTTTCAGACCAATCCATTGTAGACTGTAGAACAGAAAGGGATAAATCATTTCATTATGCATCTTCTGTTCTCATTATGATCGTTTATTGGTGTCTGTGTGTCATTAGCTATCGTTCATGTACCTATCTATAACTATTATATTGTCTAGATAGTACATTCGACTTCTTTATCTATATGTTGCTATGATAAAGCTGTTTTAGTAAATGTCTTACTGTTGTATCTAGGAGAAACTGTCACAAATAGCATTATGCGTTCTGTGTTGCATTCATTCATATAATCAGAATACAATAAAAATTGAGAAATTCACATTAACAGAAAAGCGTAAGACTACAGGCAAAGCTGGATTTTTTTCTTAACCAGAGAATGCCTCTAGACGCGTAGTAGGTGTGATCTGGTGTCAGGGAATTCTGACAATTTGACTGCTATCTAACATTCATCATTGTTTGACAATACGACATTACTGGCGTCAGTGCCACGCCGAGAGCTCATGGATTGGCATCATCATTTACATGGCAGTGAAGGTTTTCATTGGTATCACAATAAGCAGTGTGGTTATTAACAGTTCAAAGAAATTTCACGTTATAGACGACGAGGAATTTAAATCTGGCACTAAAAGATCATTAGCGGATGGACATTTGTTATGATAAACATGAACATTTGATATTCATGGGAATATGAATGCCAACCGAATGAAGGCAACTTCAAAGAGGCGTATTGATGCTTATTATCTATTGCGTCATGGACGTTGGTTGTTCTTCACCTATGTTACTTCACAGACTGTCATGCGTTGGGTAACATTATTGATCTTTCATTTTAATATTTGGTTAATACTTAATAAGTTCAATTTAATGCTATTGACCTTAAACAAAATACATACACAAACAAATTGTGATATTATCTGCATGTGGTTTAAAATTACTTTTATATGTCCCAATATGAACAATTTTGAACTTTTAATTCGTCTGAATCGGCGACACAAGTTTTAAACAATTAAATGAACGAAATTTTCCATTAAGCATATATATTTTACGACACACAAGTAAGTAAGAAATGGAATTTTATAAACCAAGATTGTCATTAATAATATTTAAAAAGTAGTCTAAAATTAATGCTTAATTTCGTCATCTGTTTCCAATACACAGGGAAATTAC
Source organism: Atrina japonica (assembly GCA_030159075.1). Taxonomy (NCBI): domain Eukaryota; kingdom Metazoa; phylum Mollusca; class Bivalvia; order Pterioida; family Pinnidae; genus Atrina; species Atrina japonica. The sequence goes on along the minus strand of BROG01000603.1, from coordinate 440,387 downwards.
ATTTCGGGTCCGATCTAATTATTTTTGCTAATATTTGAAATCGGATTAAATTGCATTAGCTGATGCTCCAGCTTTCTACTAACGTTTTTTGTATCAGATATGATCATCCATCTGACGACCATATAGTCAGTGTCTTTGCAACACCATCAGGTAATCGATTGCACCTGTCCGATTACTTGAGTGATCTCTCTGCGTGTTCACTTCGTATACAAGACTTCACGACATCTTTATCTAACGTGTAATGTGTAATGCATAATTTATCAAACAGTTTTAATTCTTTCTCACTTTAATTTCTAATCACTTAACTACATAACACTAAAATAAATGATGCGTTATGAAATAGGATGGTCTTTTGTGATTTAAGGAGAAAAACGAATTGAAGAATTTTTGTGAGAATGATCTTTTAGTTAACAAAATGTCGACTGATTTCAAAATGTGTATAACTTTCTTAATTATCGTTACGTTATTGATAATATTTTACACAAAGGTTACATTATATACATACAGTTTTGAAATTATACCAATATTTGTACCCATCTGGCTAGCTGCAGTTAACCAAGTTTTACACACACGATTAAAATGAGGATAATAAACGTCAACAAAGTCTGAAGAATGAGAATACCAATCAAATCTTTTGAATAATTATTATCTAATGTTTGAATTAGTTTTCTTCAGTTTTTCAATAAAAGATGAAAGACGTTGTGAATATTATCCTGGTCGTAGAGGTATACATAAATCCAGCAACTAGTTTTTCGTTACCAGCTGTGTTTTTATACTAAAGTAACATTTCTAATATAAAAACCATTGTTTGGATGTTCCAAAGTCCTGAAAGCTATCTTATTTGTTTATTTGTATATACCTTCAGATGAATTGCAATATATATATATATATATATATATATATATATATATATATATATATATATATATATATATACTCTGTAGCGGCCACCTCTATATAAGGATCACCTGTCTATAAAGGCGGTTTTGAAAAGTCCCTTGACTGCATACTTCAACTAAATTAAACCTGTAAGGGTCACCTGTGTGGTGGGTGACCCCTATATACAGGTTTTACTGTGTGTATATATATATACATCTATATATCTGTGTGTGTGTGTGTGTGTGTGTGTGTGTGTGTGTGTGTGTGTGTGTGTGTGTTTCCTCAACCTTACGTAAAAATCGTACATTGCAATTTTGCAGGATTTCCCTAGCGATTATTCACACACTTTCTGCAACATAGACAGACAAATCACAGGTAAAATTATAAAAAAACATTCCGATACGATCTTATTTACGCTACTTTATTATCTTTGGCGAATGTTTTCTATCTCCATTTCATTTTAACTATGAGTTAATTGCAATTTTATAAAAATCAATAGCGAAATCCTTTGTCATTAGCCGAAGGCTTATCCTTGACATAAACATCGAAATTGATAGCTATGCTAAGTCCAACGCAAGCTAATCTATATGTTCGCTGATATCGAAAACATATATAATATATTGCTAAGACATGCCTAAAAGCATTTTGTGTTTGTATCTATATCCTGGACATCCTAGAGATTTATACTTTGGAATTTGAGATTTTTTTTTTTTATATTTTCTTAATATTTATATCAGAATAATTCTCTGGTACAACTGAGCCTATAACGCTCACCTGACTATACAAACATAAAACATACATTAGATAATTTGCATTACATGTAAAGTCTAGCCAACCTTAATGAAACATTTCCGTTGTTCACCATTTCCAACAAAAAGTCATGACTTCATTAAGATTTAGAATCATGATGTCATAAATATATAAAAATCTCAGATACCAAAGTATAAATCAATAGGATGTCCAGGACATAGATACAAATCCGGTAAAAATGGACAAACACGGACCTCTGGAAACCAAGAGGTGGGATCAGGTCCATGGAGGAAAGCATGTCGACCGGTCACACCCGCCGTGAGTCCACAGTCAAGTCCAATGAAACGTCACAATTGGTACAGACGTCTCAACAACCGCCAACGAAAAGGCAACTCAACATTTCACTTAGTGAAACAGAGTAGTCGCAAACAAGACTATTATACCGACCATAAAATAAATGAGGAATAACTCGATTCCGACCCTGCTAACCTTTTGCAGCAATTTGCTGGATCATTTTAGCTATCTACGGTTTCAATTTATTTTTTCTAGCTCGAACAGAAATTACCCAAACCATGGCAAATCCATTTTAAATGCGAAATAGTCCAGTTAGGGAGAACCTAATATTAAGTGTTGAACATTCTACGTCTTACCATTTATCTCTTATGTTGTTTTTAAAATGGACCACATTACAGTTTTAAAAATGTTGAGGCTTTTTCGATATTTTCGTGCTGAACAATTTGCATTGGTATATTGATGTAAAATATCCAAAACCTAAAGAGCGTTCAAAATTTGTATTGACAAAAGACTCTTTCCCTATGGTCTGAACAGGTATCGCAATCTTATTGTGCGTATTGTCATTGACCATTCCCATACTTCAGGTAATGCAATTTTTCCATGCAAACGAGGATTTGCAGAAAATGCTATAGCCAGCATGTACGCTTCATACGTGGACATTCTATTTAATTATACATCGCCGTGAAATTGACTATGAAACCATGTGTCATGTGAAATCGACATTTGGTGAACCACTATCTAATTCAACACCTGCATATTTATAACCTTTGTAAAGCTGAACTAGCTGAAGATAGAAAGTTTTTGAACGTTTGAAAATGTGTTTTTAAAACATGTTTTGAAACATTCCTAGTTCATATCCCCCATATAGCTGACATATTTGTAATTGTTTCTCCGGAAAATCAAGTCCCACAACAGGTAAAAAAGGCGGATTAGTTATATCGGTCTTCATTGTATATCTGTACTCGCAACGCCAAACATACAAAGTCCCAGAGGCTGAACAATACTCGTCGAATCTTACCTGTACTTTTGTGTATACCATATTTACAGACCTTTCATGAAAAATATATCTGTGATTTTTCGGAGAAACAATTACAAATATGTCAGCTATATGGGGATATGAAGTGGGACTGTTTCAACACGCATTTTTTTCAAAAGTTCAAAGCTTTTTATCTTCATAGTTCAGCTTTAAATAGGAATACCTCTTTCGTTCACCTCCGTGTGTTTTAACGGTGGCATTTCAAAACAATTCAAATGTCTTCTTATTCAGCATATATAAACAATTTATGATATGAAGAGTTTTGTTTGAGATTCTGTGAAAAAAGAGTTTTTAAACAAAATTATTATCTCTGTTAAACGGTATGTATAAACCTGAAAGTTATATCCTAAATGCTTTGTTTCGAAATACACATTTATATATTCCACCTCCGCCGTCTAAAACCTAGCACATTAAAAACAAAGACATTAAAAACATTAACATCTATGTTATAAAATTGTGCGTATCGACAAATTTCGCTCTTGATAACACTACGAAATCAAATTTTATTTTCTTTCGTCTGCATTATAATTATTTCTGAGTTTGCTTCAGGTCTATTCTACACTGAAATGTTATTTTCTTAATTAAGATATGTCGTGTATCAGATAACGTAATGGTACGTTACATTGTTTTCTTTAGATAATGACACGTTTCATCAATCATTGACTTCGCCAGAAGATAAAGCTATATATTAAGGATTCAGGATTCTCGGTCAGGAAGTTTAAGAGAGAGAGAGAGAGAGAGAGAGAGAGAGAGAGAGAGAGAGAGAGAGAGAGAGAGAGAGAGAGAGAGAGAGAGAGAGAGAGAGAGAGAGAGAGAGAGAGAGAGAGAGAGAGAGAGAGAGAGAGAGAGAGAGAGAGAGAGAGAGAGAAAGAAAGAGAGAGCAAAGAAGTCAATTTTCAGATCAGAATACAGTGGAACCTTGCTTTTCAATGAAGGATTGACTATATATATATATATATATATATATATATATATCCTCAATAAACTGAATATTTGGGGGTTGCGAGTCGGTCTCAACAGTGAGACGGTATACAGACGAGATATGTGCATGATGTTATCATTTGTAAGTAATGACGTGGTACGATGTAATTGATTCTGTATTTAGAACATAAGTAGTTTGCTTAGCTTCCTATATCTTGTTAATAAATTAACGGTATGAGTTCTGACATTTAATTTCACCATTACTATTTCTGTAAAAAGAAAAGATAAAAACAACGGTTGTCGGCTGTGTATTTAGGATGTTCTATACGTTATGAAATTTGATTCATGCGGAACACTTTTTTCTGGAATTCATCATTTTATAAGTGATATTTTTATTTTGACGTCTTAATATTATATATTAAAGAACAATTTGAAATATGTATGGCTTTTACCTGTCATTTAAGAGTCTTTTTTCAGGTTGCCAAACACCCGACTTTGAATCCTGCCGTCCCATACCGCATTCCGTATTATTCCGTATATTTTGATATTGGTCTAAAAGTTTGCTCTAAAGATGGATTTTAGAACATTTTCTACGGTACGTATTGGATTGATTGAGAACTAATCACTGAATCACTGGTTTACATTACCTGTATAAATAAAACATAAACAGTGCTTGAAATACCTGTAAACAATCATGGCCTCAGATCAACCATTAGTTTCTGAATATTTTACAAAAAAGGTGAAATTTCTATTAAAAAGACACAAGCTTAAGATAATAACCCAAGTAAGTGCACTAGAAGTGAACTTTCTCGCACAGGGTCAGAAAATGGAGATGGTCAACGCATTCTTGACAAAAAACGAAAATCAAGGACGAACTAAAGCGACTACGGCACGAAATACAGGCCTATGTTTAAAAACGAAAATTTTAAAGTTATCGAACGAGAAATTGTAAGCGGCGTTATTGGTGGAAAAAAGAATGAAGATAGAACAATAGTTCACTGAAATAAAATTAAATTATGATGAAAAACTTGGAAAACTAAAAGATAATTACGATAAATTGTGTCTAGAGAATCAAGAATTAAGAGAAAAGATACAGAAGAGGAAAAGGAAGATAACAAATTGTGAACAGAGCCAAATCGAAATATCAAAAACTGTAACGAAAGCCCATAAACTGGCAAACCACAATGAACAGTTCTCGCACAAGACGAAAATTAAAATCCACAGCGTAACAGAGATTAAACTTCCCGATGGCAAGGTTGAGGACGTGCAAATGACCGTGTGTAGAACTTTCAAAGATTTTATTCAGGTAGACTTATTACCGGAGGATGTTATTGCGGTACATTGGATACCAGCTGAAGGATCAATAAAGCATATTCTTTTAAAAGTTAAAAACTCCGACATTATGAACAAAATTTTGCGAAAACAAAAGTTATTCAAAGAAGGTAGACCGTCAGTTAAACTCAGTGACGACGTTACACGAGAAAATGATGCCCTTATTCGCAAGCTTTTGGATCACACACACGAGGACGAGGCATGGTATTTCATTTGTCATGTATATGTCAAAATTAAAGGGCTGAAAACCAAACGAGTGTTGTTCGATATATGTGACGATATTGATTGGAGAATTGAAAGGAAGTTTTCAAAACGCGTCAGTACACGTGATCCATTGAACAGATATAATTCCGATTTTGACTCTGATTGACATTACTAAGATATAATAATACTATATCCATGCCGCTGCTGGTAGACAAATTATAATTAGTTACTCGATAATGTCTGGATCGTGCTTTTTTTTGTTTTGTTTTTTGTTTTTGTTTGTTTGTTTGTTTGTTTAAGACATCTACTTGTATAATGTATTACATAGACTCTATTTAAGAATACTGTCTGATATCGCATTAGAGGAAACTCTCTTCCCTAGATAATCATTTGTCAATTATAAATTTATGTAACCCATATATGTATGCATTTAATTTCATCCAAAACGGCGATAAAATAAGACTTATGATTTCTTTATTTTGTTTCCTTCTTTTTATCTATATTGCCAATCATATGAATGGATTTAATCATTCCGTTTTTCACGAGGCCTTGTTAATAGTATAGGACTGCATCGTATCACCAATTTCATGCAAATATTACATACATATACATAATGTACATATACTTATACTTACACGTAGTATCTTTTACCTTAGCCTACATTCGTTTATCAGCAGGTTGTATTTAATTGACGTCCTAATTTTACACGTATCAAATTTCAGGCCTATGAGAGGTAATGCATTAAATTTATGATTTATTCATTCATTAGGCCTCGAGGTTGCATAAAATACTTTTATACCATGCATGTTTTTTTTCTCTTTTGTGTGAGAGTTAAATACAAATTCCGGAAGTGTAAAACAGGATATGTTTTGTCATTTTAAATTTACCTTTTGACAATGTATTTCCAGTATATGATATTTTCTAACGAAACGATCTAATTTGCCCACCGACCTCGAATTACTTTGAGGTAGATATGATCTTGTTCATTTTTTCTATCTTGTTTTTCGCTTATTCAGGAGTGCTTATATGCGAGTGTTTGCATGTGGTGTTTATGGACTGGTTTGTTTACTTTATAATAAACTTGAATATATTGGCGTCGTGTCTTTTGGCCAATATAAAATATGTTACAATGTCAATGATATTATTCTATTGATGTGTTAAAGTATGTGATGTACATGTTGATCCACAATATTTTTTGCAAAATGCCTGGGTGTAATATCATTAATTTTTAAACAATGAATTGCACGGAACTCCAGAATTTTGATAAAGGAAAGGATATTTTAAAAGAAGAGAGTATAACTAAATCTCAAAGAGGGGCTGAACACTTTTTCTTTCCAGGTAGATCTAATGCAAGGGGCATATCAACTTTATTAAGTAATAACTTTAAGTTCAAAATTATGGATTCCTGTAAAGGCAATTTTTGGCATTAAAAATTAATTTCCTGATTTTGTTCACCACATTAAAGAAACTATTGATAAATTCATATTATATTTTGTATCAATATGTGGGGATTGGAACCTAGTACTAGATCTAAAATTAGATTATTTTAAATAAAATGATATTAATAATTCTACAAATACAGAAAGTTATACATAAACCTAGTATCTGGTATTTTAGTACCAGCTGATAATATATATTATAAACATAATACCAAATTTATAATAAGATAATCATATACTAAAGCAATGTTTGGCACTGGTAACACCATTTAAATTCTAAATTTTTCAAAACTAAGATAGTCATCTTTTACAGTTGCTACTCTTCAACGGATTCCGCTATGCGTTTAGATTTAATTTTTGTCTTGTATTATACCACTTGTCCTTTAGAAAACCGTTTTTCTAAAATTGGAGCTCAACTAATGAAGTCTAATTGACAGAAAGGATTGTCTTGAGTATTATAACTTTGGTATTATGTTTGAAATATTTATGGAACTTATAAATAATTATAACCTGATAGATCCTTGAAGAAGCTATAACCCCAATGCAAAAACATGTACTTGACATATGAAAAATCCTCGTAAAATGGCTCGACATGATTTTTATCTCATATCTGAAGAATTACTGTCAAAAGTTCAGTATGTTTATGTATTAAATTAGTATAAAACAGATCATTCAATAATACAATTGGGAATCAGAATTTCAGATTTTAATTTGACTGCAAGGATTCAATGTAAAAACAGAATATACAGTAAACTCAGAAGTAGTTGTACATAATACATTGAATGGTCAGTTGAAAATAGATGATGATTTATTTTTAGAAGTACTTTTAATGAAAATAAGGGAAATGGCAATACCATAAAATTCATGTAGACCCAAAAAAGTAGGAACAGGAAAACAAATTGTTTCATAGACCAAATAAATTTAGTTACAAATTTATTTAAGGAATCAAAACAGGAAGTAGTTGGAGATATTTAAGAAGAGTTAAGGATGTTCCCCTAGTAAGGAATTATCATGGATCCCACCTTGAGTACCCCCTTCCGTAGACAACGTGAAGAATTTTGGATTAAACAACTTGGCACTGCATATCCCTATGGATGTAACGATAATATCCAAAGAGTAGGCAATCTATCAAGCCCACTGTGTAATGGTGTTAATGTGATGGAACTTTTTAATTCTAACGTAAGACGTAAACGAAGTCACGGACATCGTTCATACAACCGACCCTACATAAATGATGTCACTTTTTCATCTCTTTTACCTTACGTTAAGAAAAAATTGTGTCTTCATCACATCCGCAGCAAACTTTATTCTGTTCCTTTTACAAATCTCAATAAACTTTTTCAACAAGCAAGAATGAACCCCTACACGGATTCTTCAACCCCAGAATACATACTGAACTCCATTATAATGGACATCGCTTATCACAGGCTGTTTAAGCCTACACGCGTTACAAACGATGACTGTTCTAAACAGAAACGTCTTTTCCTTAAACTTAAATTTACAAATAAAGGCATAGACGCTTTAAACATTTGCAATGTTCTAAATCACAAAAAAGTTCAGTCCTGTATTCCACCATATTGTAAACTAAAGAGTACGCCTTGCATTTCATATAGCTATACACCTAGCATCGCATCCAAGCTATTCAATTACAAACAGGTTTTGCAGTGCCTAGACATCAACCATCTTCTACACAACACTGTCACATGTTCATGTGCTTCATCTCCTTTCAAATACAATACTATCGGGCATGTTATTACCGGCGACGTTGCTATTGTTGAAAATGAAAGCCTCAAAAATCTTATTTTAAGGGGCCCTAAATACCAGGAAGCCCGTTCCTTTAATTGGCGTCAGAATTTCAGTTTAGTTATGGATTCTGTCGAGGATTATGCCAGACGATGGGCCAAACATGAAGACGTAGAACCAGACACTTTGTCTGAATGGCTGAAAGCCATACGATGGTTGATAAAATCTCGTATTCGAAAACTTAAAGGGACTATGAAAACACGTTATCCCTCTGTATTTAATGATCCAGAAGTAGTAACTGATCTGGATAGGTTACATGACCAATATGTTCTGGTACCAGCAGACAAAGCCTCAAATAATATAGTTTTTATTTGTAAGGTACATTACTATAATTGTTTATTAGAAGAAGTTGGGTTTAATACGAATTCTGGAAATACTACATACACACGTAGCTCACTTTCAAAGGACGAGATCCATCAAAATCACGTGTCCGTATTACACTCATTTGATATACCTACAACGGACCGATTTCGAGCTACCACATTTATACTGGATACCTAAACTTCATAAAAACCCATATAAGCAAAGATACATAGCAGGATCCAGCAAATGTTCCACCAAACCTTTATCTTTACTCCTTACCAAGATATTGACAGCCATTAAGGAGAAACTTCAAAAATACTGTACAGTTGCTTATTCCAGAAGCGGTGTAAATCAGATGTGGATACTTAAAAATTCTAAACAGCTTTTAGAAAATTTGAAGGCACACAATTTTTCTCGAATTCACAGTATCAAAACTTATGATTTCTCAACTCTTTACACTACTATTCCACATAAAGAATTAAAAGAAAGACTTTTTAGCATCATAGACAACTGCTTTTTCACTAAAGGTGGTACCCGAAAATTTAAAAATCTAGTGTTTGGCTATCAGGATACTTATTTCGTCAAACACCACTCTGATTCTACACATAAGTATACTGAAGTTGATATAAAAAACATGCTGGAATTTCTAATAGACAATATATTTGTAATGTTCGGAGACGTGGTCTTTCAACAAACTGTCGGCATTCCTATGGGAACCAATTGTGCTCCTTTATTGGCCGACCTGTTCCTTTATTCATACGAAGCAGACTTCATTCAGAAACTGCTGAATCAAAAGAAGAAAAAGTTAGCGGTGTCCTTTAATTTGACATTTAGATATATCGACGACGTTTTGTCAATTAATAATGACAATTTTCATACATATGTCAAATATGACGATTTCGGCTTTCCCATCGTAAATTTTCCACATTTAAGTAGTAATATCCCTCAGTCACCTACATATGGAGTTTATATTTCACAAATGATCCGATATGCCAGGGCGTGCACAACATATGAAGATTTCATATACAGAGGTAAACTACTCACTGACAAATTATTGACACAGGGATATCGAAAACCGCGTTTAATGTCAACGTTCCGCAAATTTTATGGTCGGTATAATAGTCTTGTTTGCGACTACTCTGTTTCACTAAGTGAAATGTTGAGTTGCCTTTTCGTTGGCGGTTGTTGAGACGTCTGTACCAATTGTGACGAGGATACACTCCTCACGTGTTTCATTGGACTTGACTGTGGACTCACGGCGGGTGTGACCGGTCGACAGGGGATGCTTTCTCCTCCATGGCACCTGATCATACCTGCTGGTTTCCAGAGGTCCGTGTTTGTCCATTTTTACCGGATTTGTATCTATGTCCTGGACATCCTATTGATTTATACTTTGGTATTTGAGATTTATATATATATGTGTGCAAACCTCAAAATTATTTCTTTTTGCACTGAATATACCCAAACATACTATCTTAAAGCAAACAAGTAGGTGTTATCAATATTTTTAATTTTTGTTCATTGATGTGACGTTCATGTGTAATACGTTCATGTGTAATACCCTTATAATACTCTACAAGAGGGAAATCAATTAATTATATGAAACCATAATTTTTTTTAAAAATTAACTAAATGTTGGGCATACCAAACTGACTGTTTTGGTCAAAACAATGATATTTCTTCAAAGAAAGCACAATTTATAGCATGCAAAGCTCTAATCAGTAAAACTGTAGCCTATCTGGGGTACCCTTTATTGTATTTTCCCAGAAGAAAAATATAGCTCCCTTGCATAAATAAATAGATATAACAAAATAAAAATGTGTGCAAAACTAGTTTAACAGGTTTCTTTCATTAATACAACATAAAATATGTTGTTTAACAGGTTTCTTTCATTATTTCATACAACATAAAAATATGTTGTATCTGTAATCATAAAGAAATAAATATTCTACTAGTTTTATATTAGATTTTAAAAAAAGAAATAAATATCTACCTATATTAGATTTCAGTATATACGGATTAGTGGTACCCAACCCCTTGTTGTTTCCCCCAAATTTGTGCCATTACACATTATAAAGAACAATAGTGAAATAAAAATGTGTGCAAATCTAGTTTAACAAGTTTCTTTTATCAATACAAGTTCATATATTGTGTTAAAACAAAAGAAATGAATACCTATCTATATTAGATTTAGTGGTATATTACTGATTTTTCCCAAAATGTGTACGTATACACAATATAAAGAGCAATTGAGAAATAAGAATGTGTGTTAATCTAGTCTGACACGTTTTTTCATTAAAACAATTTGTTATATGTTGTGTAAACAAAAGAAATAAATACCAGCCCATGTTAATTTTCAATATACACTGCTAAGTAATACCCCCTTTTTAGAGAAATAGTATTGGCACATTGCCAATTCATGATATGAAGAGCAAAATCTGAAAATATTTTCGTTTGACTGATCACTGGCCTTTATTTTGTTACCATAACAACTGACACTTTCATAACATTTGTCATTGAATTCATAATACAAAAATACACCAAAGTACCATTTCTCATGAAATCTGACAATATCAAAAATTTGACCAACCACAGGCTTTTATTTTGTTACCATGGCAAACAACCTTTCGGTAACATCTACCATTGACTTCATCTTACCAACATACCTCGAACTGCTAATTTTTATTGAAAAGTATCATTGAAGTACCTTATTTTTAGCAAAATTTGAAAATATCATTTATGTTATCTCCCCTCATGAATCTATGCTGTAATCAAACAGTGGACGATCCTTAAACAAAGATTTTTAAAAATACAGAAAATATAAAACGGATCGTCTTATTCTAAGAACTAAACCAAAATGGACAGAGCAGGGGGACCAAGTCAATACCTTTGTGCACTGGAAAACAAGTAATTTTGTAAATAAAAATATTATAAGTTTGAAAAATAATGATAGTGAATAAAGATACAAATCAAAATGAAATATTAAATGAAATAAAAGGTTGTTATGATAAATTATACAAATGACAAAATAATAATAATACAAGAAGATGGTGATCTTTTTGCTATATTTAGTGGCTTTGTGGTACCTAAACTTACAAATGATCTGAAGCAAAAACTTGATTCACTTGTTACTGCCTCTGATGTTCTTCAAAGTTTAAGAAAATCAAAAATGATAAAACCCCAGGTACGACAGGCTCTGAAATCTGATCTAATTGAAATATATATATATTTATGATAGACTTAGGTGAATTTATTGTTAGATCTTATAATTAAAGTATTAGGAAATGGGAACTATGCTTATCACAAAAAATGTGATATAGGTATAAGGTATAATTTCTTTTTAGCCAAAAGGAAACAAACCTCGTGACTTTCTAAAGAACTAGCGACAAATATCCCTCCTAAATACAACATATAAACTTGTTCTGGTATTACTGCAAGTCGACTGAAATCAGTCCTGAATAATCTTATACATGAAAACCAAAATGGTTTTCTCTCGGGTAGATATACAGGGAAAACACGCGACTAATCTATGATATTATATACCAAACAGAAATTTTGAAGCAGCAAGGTATGACAATTATCCTTGATTTTAAAAGGCTTTTGATTCAATCTCTTGGAAATTCATTCTAAAACTATCAAAGTTGCTTGATTTTGAATAATATTTCATAAATCCTATTAAGGTAATTCTGTCAGACATATAATTATGTGTAATTCAATATGGCATCTTTTTAGAATGTTTTTTTTTATTGGGCGCGGATGCAGACAGGGTGATCCAGCATCACCATATAGTTTTCTTTTATAAGTTGAAATTATGGCTCTCATGATTAGAAAGACTGAAGATATTACTGGAATTAGTTAATTTGATAAGTAATGTACGTTTATTCAATATGCAGACGACACAACGCTTCTTTCCAAAGGTTCTGAAAAATATCTTCATTCTTCACCCTCTCTCTAGTAGATCAATATGCAACATTTTTCGGATTAAGACCAAATTTTAATCAAACTAGATGCATCAAAATAGATGGGTAAAAATAAAAGGGGTAAATCTTGAATATGCCTCCAAGTATGAAATATTATATTGTCACGGGATGCTTTACGTTTCTTGGAATTATTTTTCACTGTAGATTTGAAAGATATAATTTTCATATATTACAGAGACAAAGTAGATTCTATAAGAAAACTGATTTTAGTTGATCTAAAAGAACTTTATCTACCATAGGAAGAATCACAATTGTTAAAACTTTGTGTTTACCAAAAGTAATACATTTGTTTATTGCATGGTCATACTATGATCCAAATATAATTTCTGAATTAACTACAGTGTTCTTTAAGTATATTTAAAACTCTAAGGTAGATAGGATATTTAGGAACTATATCACTAGGGATTATTTTAATGGAGGCTTAAAAATGGTCAATTTGAGTATTTTCATTAAAAGTCTAAAAATTACAGGGACCAAAAGATTTTAAACTACCAGTTCCTCATGGAAAAACTTATGATTCCCATAAATATCATATCTTGCGTTGTATTTAAGAGAAATTTAAAATGCATAAATTCTTTTTGGAAGAATGTTTTTTAATCTTAATTGGAATTTAGAAATACTGCAAAGGAAAATATATATAACCTACTCCCATATGGTATAATGCTTTTCTGAAATTTGATAGAAAGGAAATTGTCATTGCCAGTTGGTTTCATAAAGGAATATCATTAATAAATGATTTCCAAAATAACATTTTTGAATTTTTAAGTGTTAAAAAAATTAATGAAAAATTTGAGTTTATTTCGTTACCTATTCAAGCATATTAGACAAATAAAATGTTCCTTGAATAATGTAAATGAAATTATTCAGGATTACAATTTTGTTCATAGGCCTATAATTCAAAAATACCTAAACGTCATTTTGTCGAATACTCAGGCTGTCATAATATTTAAATTCACTTTATTTCTGTAGCAAAAACCAAAACATGAAACTAAATGGGTAAATATTCTGAACCTAAATGTAAACTGTAATTGGTGAAATACGATTACATTATTCCATTAAAGGGACTAAGGACTCAAAATTACATCGGTTACAATATACATTCAATAATCAGAATACTAGCAACAAATATAAAACAAATCAGATACCAAAGCATAAATCAATAGATTGTCCAGGACATAGATACAAATCCGGACAACAAAAAACAAAAATGGACAAACACGGACCTCTAGAATCCAAAAGGTGGGATCAGGAGACATGAAGGAGTAAGCATCCCCTGTCGAATTGTCACACCCGCCGTGAGTCCACAGTCAAGTCCAATGAAATACGTGAGGAGTGAATCCTCGTCACAATTGGTACAGAATTCTCAACAACCGCCAACGAAAAGGCAACTCAACTCAACATTTCACTTAGTGAAACAGAATAATCGCAAATAAGACTATTATACCGACCGTAAAATTTGCGGAACGTTGATATTAAACGCGGTTTTCGATATCCCTGTGTCAATAATATGTCAGGGAGTAGTTTGCCTCTGTATATGAAATCTTCATATGTTGTACACGCACTGGCATATCGGATCATTTGTGAAATATAAACTCCATATGCGGGTGACTGAGGGATATTACTACTTAAATGATAAAAATGATTAAATGATTTCAATAAAATTAAATATATTGAATCAGATGTGTGTACTTTCTGTAGAAAAGAAAAAGAAACTATCTTACATCTTTTTGTGTGTTGTAGATTTTCAAGTAAATAAATATTATAAACATAATACCAATTCTAAATAGATCTTCTTAAGTGAATGTGGTATCAGACAAGGCCAAATAATAAATCCAAACGTATAATCAAAATTCGTCTAAGAGTAAATACCGTAAAAAGATGGCTATCCTAGCTTTAGGAGAATTTAGAAATGTAACTGTGCTATAAGTGCCAAATATTGCTTTAGTATAAGATTATCCGCTGGTATCGAAATACTCTCGGGGACTCAAACGTTCCATCGGCAGTGGCTGCGACCTAGTGATTCTAAATATTATAAACATAATACCAAAGCTATGATGCTCAAGACGATTAGAATTCAACAGATGAGCTCCAATTTCTGGATGTCAAACGTACATAACCTTATTATCATTATATATATATATATATATATATATATATATATATATATATATATATATATATATATATATATATATATATATATATATATATATATATATCAACAACGCGTAAAGAAGAGCATATTATTTCAATGGATTTATTCATTATTTAAAATATTACCAATAAATAGAAAAACAAATTTTTGTTAATAAAGGAAAAATAGATGATTTTAAAGTAAGATAGAATTCCTTAACTCTAATTTGAATAAGTGTATTCATACAATGTAACAATTCTTGATATCATTATTGTCTGTCTTTTATATATAAACCAGTCAGTGTGTGAGTGCGTGAATAATAGATTTTATGTATTTGTTTGTATATATGGTAACCATGAAGCATTTGTAGTGATGTCATCATTGTTAAAAATTTGGCACTAAAATATCTTTAAATAATAAGAAGAACAACTTTGATATTGAGACTTCCGGAAGATCGATATAATTTTTCATTGTTACTATTTTTCACCTTTTAAAACTGGTGGTCATCCTACAGTTAAAACATGATGTGTTTGGGGCGAAACATGATACAAGTATGAATATCTAAGTAGTACGTCTTCTTTCAATTTATTACAAGTTCAGATTTGCTTTCAAAAATTGTTTTAAAGGAGAGTCTGATGGAGACAGCAAATTTTAAATAATTCTGAGGCATATGATATCTATAATATAGAAATCATGAACACCATGTTCCCAGGAGAAAACATTGCTCTGGTGAGAGAGTGTTCGAGTCGCAATCAGAAGGTACCTTGTTCCCATGGTAATAACTTTAAAGAAAATGAAAATAAGATGTCACTGTAAAAGTGGGTAGTTCCGCGTGTTGTAAATTACACGATTTACTCATGCAAACCATACACATGGGGAGTTAGTTTTTGTTTCACCTTACTGTGAGCAGTCCATTGTCTAAAGATCATTCTTAGCACAACTGTGTGACTGGTATGTGCGGGGGATATGGTATGGTAATTTACATGAAAAACGTTGCATTGCGTATTTAGTGTAAATTGCCCCACGCGTAAATTTCCACGTTTACAGTATTCATATGAGACATAGAACTTGACGTCCAATAAATATGAAGGGGTGAAGTATTTTAATTAACCATTGCTGCATTGGCGTCGATCCTTTGCACAGTTCAAAATGTGTGGTATTTCACCTAAAGCTGTTGACCTACACAAATCGATCAATATATATCAAATTAAACTATTATTTACTGTATAATATATTGTTGTTGTTGTTGTTGTTTTGACGGACAAATATATTTTTCACTTTATTTTTCGCCTTGACATTAATAACTTACCTCTACAGTATTTTTTTTTCATATTGTTTGGAAGGAATCATTTAATATTGACTTTTCTTGTCTAGAATGTGAACATTAAAGAAAATATACCGTTGTCAATAACAGAAATAATTCAACATTTCAAGAGAAAGAAGAAATAATAGTAAAGTACGATATTGCCAAATGAAACCGTTATTTCAAAGATCTACTGTCATATCTTTGAAGTGTAAAACTCATTTAGTAGTTTGTCGATATACTTGTACGTGGATCAACGCCTTGTACATCAGTTTATATATAAAAAAATAAAAACATAATCAGGCGACAACGGATATTGCATTTTTATCGTGGAAGTTGACGAATTGGTTACTGAGGATGGGGAAGAATTTACTTAGTGGTCATTCTACTGTTTAGATGAAGTAATGTACAAATATAGGTCTACCAAGGTAAGGTATCAAATCGGAGTTCTGTCAGATACCAAAACAGTATGGTCTTTTTATCAGGAATAGGATTGTTCTTGTTCAACATTTTCAACGCTTTACTCTAGTTTTCATAGTTTCATTTTTTTTTTTTGCCGACAAGTAGCCTATCGCCCCTGTTATGGTCTTACTTAGACTCATTGTGTTTGTAAACATGTGTCAAATATTTGTTTGTGATTTTGCCAGAAATGTCCATTTCTAGTTAGTCGTTATTCGTGATATTTACGGAAATATGGAAATTGTTATTTTGGTATATCAATATAAGTTTTGCGATGTGAATACAATAGATGATAACCCTTACATTTGCCGATACATTGTTGCTAAACTGGCGTATAAACTGTTTTGGTGGTCTTGTTAAACTGACTGATACTTAGAAATGAAGAACGTTACTATAGACAAAAATAAATCAATCTGAATACATCTTTGACATCAGTTCTACAGGGAAAATGATGGAAATTACATGTGTACCATAACATATAATGGCAACACAATTTAATTTTGTAGTAAAAAGATGCGAAAGTTAAAATATTAGATATAATATATCATTTTTGCAGATACAGCAGTTTTGTAAATGGATTTTTTTAAAGACTGTATACTTTGAAGTAAGCCTTTGTTCAGGCGAACAATGGCTTTGTTTGTTTAGATAGTTTGACTTGCAAGAAGTTGTTGGTTTGTGGATGTATTACAAGTTTCCAGTCAACACAAGACATTTGCAAATTTTGTAATGGTTCCACCAGAAGACGCCAAGATTACGATGTGGAAGTGACATTTCTGTCGAATACGAGTTTCTTGTCAAGAAGACATATAGGTTAAAATTTGGGCACCTTATTTGTAACCGATGGCGCCACATTGTTCTCGAACGGATGTTAAACATCAGTGAAATAAACAAGCAAACTCAAATTCTGATTTCAATTATGAAATTGATTTCTTATAAACATATTACTGTCTCAATCGATAAGGAAGTCGTTAATGTATCAACCTTGTGAATCAATAACGTATACTTTCCATTACTTAATAGAGGATATTGAGGAAAAAAACAATGAATGCGACGTGAATATCAAAGATTGATTAACAGTTATGGGTCTTTTGACATAATCAGGCACAATTTATGGCATGCAGAGCGGATTCCGTGTCACGATTTAAAAACAACGCTTGAAAAGAACTGTAATCAGTTTCCATGAAATCGTTGGATAACATATTTTTAATGATCAGTCTTTCGCCAATTTTTGTGTGATTTTATAATGGTTACTATTTGATATACAATTTAATACAACAACATGCATTGTCAATGCAATGTACGTTAACTTTAGATTGCGGGGGATCAGAAAAATGATTTTGAATTATTTATTATTGTAATGGAATAGAATCTATTTTAACTGAAAAATATAATCAAAGAAATGTCTCATTAAGTAACATATTTCGCATATTGTAGGACAATCATTTAAGATCACGATATAAGTATATAGTAGGAAAAGATCCAGGACACTTTTTGTGGATCGATTTATTAAGGAAATTAAAGATAAACTTATAGCAATGTCATTCATCTATAGTAAAATTTATATAACCTGGTGGGGTGGAGTCTTGTGAACACTTTCTTGACCTGGACGAGTTTAAAATTTAGGTAATAAAGCATAACATTGAAATTACACTGGCTAGAGTAATCGTAACTACTTGTCATCATACATAAGATAATATCCAGTGAGGAATAAAACTTTTTTCCGTGCAGTTTGTCATAACCGAAAAGTGAGTAGAATCATCATTTCAATGACAATCTAAAGGTCACTCCCCGCCATCGCTTGTGAATCGGACAATATTTACTTGATCTATATACACAATTATTGCATGATAATGAAGGTAACATTAGAAAATCCTTGATATTTTGTTTAAGATTGTTTTCTTTCATGTACATGTTTTGATGGTGTGTCTTTAGTACAAGATAATTTGATAGAAAAGAAACTGACATTTACACGGAGGTATAAATAGCTGAATCGTGAGTTCTTTAGAATTTCTAAGCTTGCCAAGTCAATTTCACTTTTTTCTAAAATCTTGATCTAACATAAAAATAAATAAATAAAACGGTTGATGAAACTAACACCTGTTTCCTTGGTGATGTATCGTTGCCATGGACGCAGACGCAAGGAGCTCGTACTGTTCCATTTTATGACAAGCTATTCATTACAGGTAAATACCATAATATCTATATATCGAAAACTTATTAACGTGTACAATGAGACACAGGTGATTGACGACTCAGGTTTAATAATTCTTCACGTGCTATATTAAATATGATTTAAACTTTTGTCATATGCGTATAAGATTCCATTTCAATAACTCTTAATATTCAAATATGTTTCCAAGCATGTTTTGACAGAAAACCTGCAATTACTGAGAAATATCGAATATTACTATGCTATTATTGCTCTGGCTAGCATCGTTTTTCACGTGATATAAAAACTCATGAATATCTCAATACTAGATCAAGCGACAAATATTCCTAATGTCTTTGATGTATCAAAATACGAAATGTTGTAACTTCAAAACAGTTACAATAGATTTTCATCTTAATTATACCGGCTGAAGTACGGAAATGAAGATGAAAAAGGGAAAGTATTAATTAGAAACGGAATAGTATAACATTCTTAACAGAACTCAGGTTCATGATGTCACTGTGAGATGTGATGATTAAATAAGACGATATTCTTTAAATAATTGTAATTAACTGATATTTAAAACAATTATATCAACGGTTGATTTGTTTGAAATTTACTCCGAACTATGTGACTTCAAAGTGGAATCATTTGGAAAAACTAATTTTGAGATGCAATCCTAAGAACTGTTTGATCAGTTAATTATTCCCAGACATTATTTCAGAAAAGAGATAGTGAATGATATTTCAATTATAACCGTATTGAAATAATGAAATTTAGTAAACCATAATGTAAGATTTCCGTACATTTTTGCCAGTGTGAAAAAACTAAAATTCCATCATATTTTAACACTTTGCTGTAATACTTGTAATTGTTAAGTTGTTAACCTTGGCAAAGTTTTCCATTATGGCGTCACAATTAAATTCCCCGTCAAATATTTGGTTTATTACGAAGTCACAATAGACGTTTGGTGATAGGTAAAATGGGAGAACGTTTGCGGAACATCGCTGGTTTTATCCCGGGTACTAGTAACCGGTGGCCAGTTTCGCTAAAGGTCGTAACTTTACATGTAGACGCAAATCTAGACTTACATCTAAAATGAGTTTCACTAAAGGTCGCATCTTTCTTCCTACGAATAAACTTACGTATGAACCTTCGTCCGCTTAAATAAAATCGTGACTCAACTTACGTCTAAACTTACGTCTATGTTTGCAAGCAAAGTTACGACCTTTAGTGAAACTGGTCCCTGGTTATTCATTTCACCACTATGATCTAGTTGTAACTATATGGCATATATATCATTGAGTGTGGCGTGAAAAAACTGTTAGAAATTTCAGAAAATTGAAAAATAAAATTACGAAATACAATGTGGCGTAACCTGCAATTCATAGTGTATATTGAATTTTGATTTACATTTTTAACATTATCAAACTCAGTGAGTATGTTCTTGCATATGCCAACCAATCCCAAGCACGATATTTTGATTGTAAGTTATCATCTTTATTAGATAAAGTAAAAAAAAAACATGTGTTTTCGAACCACAACGACTCATCTCGCTATGAAAACATTCGTTCTATTATTAGATCTTGGTATATTTTTTTCTTAAAACAACAAGTTTTATGCAAGAAATCTGTGAAACTACATGACACGTAAACATGATCAAAATTAAAGTTCTGTTTCTGATGACACTGATAATAACATCCTACGTCACATCGTCGCCTGAGATCAATACATGATTCTACTATTCGTCTGATATTATGTGCTTTTCGTCTATGACATTAAAAAACATCATAACTTTTGCAATATAAAAATTTCAGATACCAAAGTATAAATCAATAGAATGTCCAGGACATAGATACAAATCCGGTAAAAATGGACAAACACGGACCTCTGGAAACCAAGAGGTGGGATCAGGTGCCATGGAGGAGTAAGCATCCCCTGTCGACCGGTCACACCCGCCGTGAGTCCACATCTGTTTTTCTTTTGCTGTTTACGTTTGCAAATGTATATGTTTATATCAAAATTCCTTGTTGTTGTGTTCGTTTTTGTTTGTTTGTTTGTTTGTTTGTTTTTTTTTTTTGTTTTTTTTTTTAGTTAATTATCATTTTGGCTTACTAAATCTCATAAGATGTTCTGAAATTCATCAAATGTGACCTAGAAATAGATAATCTGAACTGAATACATTTCCAAATTCCAATCCATTTCCCTTTTAAATGTAGATCTATCTATGAGAATATCATATTTGTATTTGCAGTAATGCTTTCTGACATGGAACTGAAACACTTTTTGTTGTAATTCATATCTATAAAAACACAACTGATACCGAAAATATATTAATTTGCACTAAAAGATTTGATATAAATCTTTTAATTCATTTTGTGTCATTTTATCAGCTGGAAATTACTGTCATCACTGTGAAATTGTCGCCAAGCAAGTCCTCGACCTACATTCAGAAGAATTATCAGCGACATTCATTGTAAAGATAAGGCAAAAAGTATGTTTGCTTCACTTTTTTCACGGAATATTATTTGTGTCACCTTTAGGTTTTTTCTGTATATTACAATAACACGTTCCACAAACCATACAAATCATAAAAACAATTTTAGGTTTCTGTTAACGTTTAAGTCGTAAATAATCAATTCAAAATTCAAGCTCATGGATCAGTAGGGAAAACAGATATTCAGAGATGATGATGATGATGATGATGATGATGATGATGATAGTTGTAATGAAAATAATGATGATGAAAGTGATAATAATTGTAATATAATTGATGATGATGATGATAATGATGATGATACGATGATGACTAAGAAGATGATGATTTACACAACGGTAATAATTCTTTCCGATGGACAAATTATTATACTATGAACCATAAGGAATATTTTGAGAAAAAATAAATTAAGTACAGATTCTGTATAATACTTAAAACCCTAATGCCTATTGGTATTGCTGGCATTGTGACAAGCTAATTCCTGTATCACATCTATATTTAACGGAGGTCTGTGTTTGTTAAATTCTCATCACATTTCTACAGTGTGTAAGAATTGTTACCGCTGTAGTATATATACGTTTTATCTGAAATACACCATGCTTCAGACACCAGGGCTCTTAGATACCAAATTTCCTCAGTACAATTTGTATTATAATTTTGACTGTATAGTTGTTTGTAATACTTCTGGATATGAGTAACTGCGACGCACAATGTGACACGTTTCATTCACGTAATTATTATTGGCTAAGTTCATGACAAACATTTTTTTTTATTTCAAAGGTTGTTTTTCTTTTTATCAATATACAAAAATTGTGCACTTCGGGCTGAACTTTCAGGTGTTATATCTAATAATAATATATGAGCACAGGGGGTTTGAGGGCTTCGGACCCATGTGTCGCCTTGCCAGACATTATTTTAAAAATGCTTTTCTGTTGTGAATCATTTTGCTTTTTGCTGTAATATTACTTATGTCAACGTTTGCACCGATCGTATTGAGCTCGCCCCTTCATTTGTACAAACGAAACTTTGGTATTATGTTTAATATTACACAAGCATTAAATTACCGTTAGCTTGGCGGTTATATACATTTGAAATTGATATCATTAAATTAAAAACAAAGATAGATTCAACAAAATATTTCCCGCTATAACTGACTTTTATTAGAGGCGAATGACGGTCTCTGAGTGAATCGAATCTAGGACCATGACAAATTACTATATCTGTATTGAATGTTGACCCTTGGATTATAGATGTGGTGTTCTAGCATTTGAGCGAAAGGAGTAGTCCCTCTAGCCAAACTAGTATGAACACCATATAACGACTGCTGCAAATTCATGTGGACATAATACGAACTGGATGCTAAAATTAGATATTACATATTAAAATTCTATCACAGATGAATTCTCAATATGAAAAACAAAATTGAAATTGTGTTAGTATCCATTTTTGCAGTTACAAAGTGATTACAAGACAATTGTTTGTTTGTTTGTTTTTCAAATAGTCCATTGCGTTTTTGGGTCATGATGTTCATATGGAATTTCGTGATGGTCAGGCCAGTTGAATTCATTATACAATGTATATTCCGATCGGTGTAAATTTCGTGTGGATAGCAGATATACTTTTAGAGAACCTTATGAAATTGATTGTTTGAAGTTAATTATTTTCTGTCCTCTTCTTCAATCGATGTCACGGGAAAAAACGTTTTAAATCTCACTGAATACTCTCTGATGTTTAGTAACAAGTAGGAACGATTATTCTAGTTAGTATAATTTAATGTCGTGCTTTATAACCTAAAATTTCAATTTGCTCAGGTCAAGAAGAGGGTTCACGAGATTTCTCCCGCCAAATTATATGAATTTTACTACAGTTATGATAAAAAGTATGACCGATTACTCTTGACAGTTTAATTTAGTGTCGTTATGCTTGATTACCAAAATTTCACAATCGTTCAGGGCATATTGCATATATCATGATAGGTAATTGTAAGATCATACATCCGGGGATTTCAGAGATGTTTGCTTCATATACGGACTGCGTTTTGCATTATATTTTGTATTTTTATAAACCATATATCAGTAATTGAACCTGGAATCCTCCGCAAGTGATTTGAACTTTTATCCATTTGACTACTACTAGTAAATTTTGAAAAGTGTAGAGATTGCAAATCCAGTAATTTAATGCAGGTTTTAAAAATACGAATGGAATTGATTCTTTTTATTCGGATTATTCTCAGCATTATCGTTAGAAGTACAATTAGTTTACCAAGTTATTTGTCTGTAAATTAAACTTGAAGAAACGGAAATCAAATCACGAAGGGATATTTAGTAAGACATAACTACTTTCAAGTTGGAGAGCAAATTCAATATCAATTGCCCACGTATATACTTAACAGATGTAATGTTTTACGAATGTGACAATTACAACATTTCTTTTAGATTCATAATTTTATCCATATACTGTTGGTAATTCACATTTACAAATTTTAACATGCGAGATATGTATATTTTTGTGAAATTTTATTTTCCTATGCATCATGTTAATTTGAACCATAATAAACCTTTTTGTGTATAATGTCCGAGGGGTATTGCATTGGACACCTCCTCAACTTTTGAAAAGCTAAACTTTGCGGATGGTATTTCATTGTTCTCACTCCTACCAGCATATTCAGAGTAAAACCAGCAGACTCCATAAATATGCAAGACATATTGGTCTTAAAATTAACAACAAAAAACAGAGATCATGAGTGATTTTGAATACAGAAAAACCATCACCAGTTATGATAAACAACCAGATCCTCCCATATACCAATACCTTCACACATTTGGTGAATACCGTAACAATTGAGGGTGTAGCAGAACTAGACATGAAACAGAGATTATCGAAAGCAAGAATAGCATTAAGAAATTTGCAAGCTGTCCGGTCAATATAAAAACCCGCACAAAACTAAAATTGTACACCCGCTGCATCTTACCAATCCTTTTATAATGCTAAGAATGCTGGCGAATAACAGAAATCGACATAAACAAACTGTCGACATTCCGCATTAAGTCTCTGAGAAGGATCCTCAAGATATTATGGCCAAATACCATGATGTCGAATAAAGACCATCTGGGGATGCCAGCTAGAGGACATGTCTACAATCATAACAAAAAGACACTGGAGATTGGACATGTCCGCAGAAAGCAGCCGGCCAATATCACAAGTACAGTCCTCTTCTGGACACCAGATGGAAAACGGAAGCGGGGAAGGCCAAAAGTCGCCTGGCAGAGAACAGTTTAGACAAATGAAATATTGGAGCAGTCTAAAGAAGAAGGCGGCTAAAACAGTCAGGAGTGGGGGATCTTCGTCGCTGCCCTACACTGCAAAGGCGTAATGGGCAGCAATTAAGTAAGTAGTATGCTGTAATGGGTTGTGTATATTTGTATGTTTTGCTTTCTATTCGAGTCAGTGTTCAACGTGGTCATTTCAGCTGATACACATGCAGAACCGGTGAGTTTCTAGGTAACCATATACAAAGTCCAATGTCAGTAAATTTTCAATTAAGATTTTAACCTCACATGCAAGAGAAATACCGTTATATCAGAAGTCCCCCATTTGAATTTAATTTAATTCTATTTCAATTACTGCATTTTAGTTGACGCTAATACTTCACATGACCATGTTTTTCTGCCATTACCCGGTAACAGAATTTGTTTTACTTTTCGCATGCAAAATTACATGACATCATTTCGGCGCAATTTCCTATTCTGTTTTTCTTTTCTTAAGTTCGTTGCAGAGGAATTAAAATAAAATGTAACCAATGAATATATTGACTTTATTTTATATTTAGGTTTTTGAAAATATTAGGTGAATTAGATTACAAGATATTTGTTTTCAAATTTTACGCGGATTGACACAGAGGGCACATCGATTTTGTTTGTCATACATCGATGGAGAAAAAAGAAATAAAGACGTTTACGCTTTATAATTTTTGGTAAATAGGTTCATTTGTTTTCATCATGAATACACTGAGTGTATCTTTCCCCAAAAATATAAATTTGTGTATGTTCCTGTTACATCCGCCCAAATGTGTGATTATTGCATACATTTATAATCATAAAACTATAATACGGAGTAACCTAATTATGTGGCACTTTACTCATATTCAGATTACAACATTGGTTTTGCCCCGAGCGATATTCGAACTCACATCTCGGTTTAATCCAAATCTAGATTTACTTATGTCGATTGGAAAAAAACGGTCAACTTCACACACCTCTCTATGACAAACGAGACGATTTCAATTTCCATATCACAAACTTCCCGTTTCTAAGTAGTAATATTCCATCTTCTCCTGCCTATGGCGTTTTCATTTCACAACTTACACGTTATGCCAGGGCATGCTCTTTTTATGAATGTTTTATTCTGAGAGCTAAACGACTAGCCAATAAACTACTTACACAAGGTTACGTTGTTGAACGTTTGGAGTCGTCGTTTAAGAAGTTTTCTGGTCGATACGGTGATCTTCTTAAACATTATGAAGTCCCCCTCTCAGAGATATTAGATAGTATTGTGGATTACGGCTACAGACCAGTAACTCCGTTTCACCAATCATGCTTGACCTCATCACCAAACTTAACGAATTTGACACATTCATCGAACATTACATGGAACATTTGCGACGGATGTGGCATGCCAGCAGAAGACGCTGACTCATTCCGGACACCTAGTCTTATCCCGTTTGGGATTCGTAATTGTTCTTCACCATTTGCACATCTATTCGTCGTGTAATAATGGACTTGAGTTTTTTATTATTGATTAGTACTTCTTCCATTTTTACTTTATACCCTAAATCTCACGTGGTACTTTTATGCAAAATACTCTCATTATTCATATTTCCCTCGTTATACATTTTTCAAAATACACAGAAAACTGACCCGCGACACGGGTCATTTTTCTACAGGTATTGGTCAATTTTCTACAAATGCCCGGGTATGATTTCTACGCAGACTACGTCACTTTGCTACATTAAAGCGGTTGCACGACGAAATATTTCGTATATAGTGTTAAAGATTTCGGATATATATATATATATATATATATATATATATATATATATATATATATATATATATATATATATATATATATATATATATATATCTGTCTCTCTCTCTCTCTCTCTCTCTCTCTCTCTCTCTCTCTCTCTCTCTCTCTCTCTCTGTGCGTGTGTGTGTGTGTGTGTGTCAAATACAATCTGAATCAAATATATCAGTTCCTTTTCGATACAGGAAGTAAATACTAAACATTTTGAAACGTGTATTTACATTTCATTAATGAATGTCATTTGAGGAGAATTTGCTCGTGCAGAAGTTCTCTGACTTTTCCCATGGTAATTGCATTTGATTGATTCTTAATTGCTTTATCTAAAAGACTGTAGGGTTAAAATCAGTTTATGTCAATGGAAAATAATGAAAATAATTGAAACAAGACTCTCACTTCCCCTCCACTCCCAGGAAATTTTGTTTGATATGCTATATACACGATAAATCAATGATACGAAATGACTTTTTCACACTAAATCATATCATAATATACTATTGTTGTTCTAAGTATCCATAAAACAACCAAGGCTAATTTGAAACTAATTTGACTGCTTCTAAATATAATTCAATTTCTTGTGATATTGATATGCTGGATGTTAAAAGTTAAAGTTTTTCAGTGTTTAAATAATAGTTCAATATATCAAGACAATAAAGCATTATTGAATATTTTCAATATAGAGTTTGTTGTATGAGGTGATAAGGCAGTTGCAGAAAGAGCATACACATACAAAAACGAACTTTTTTCTTACACATTAATACACAACCACGAACACGAGGATGAATGCATCCACAATACTTAAACACAGGAATGTGCATATTCACACACGTATTCGAACACGAGAACGTACACAATCACACACATACTGAAACACGGGGATATATGAATCCACACATGTACTTTAACACAGGTATGTACATATACCAGAACAAAGGGATGTACACATTTACATACATACTTGAAGACAATGGTGTAGATATTCGCATACATATATAAACACGGGATTTACACATTCACACACATACCCGATCACGGGGATATATATACATCCACATACATACTCGTACTCAGGGATATACACATCCACACAGATACTCGAACGCGGGGATGTACCAACTCACATACATACTTGAAAACAGAAATGTTCACATTCACACATACTTTAACATGATGATTTAAAACTTGTTTATAAAAACCTCTTTAAGGGCATAACGAAACAAGTCTTTATAGGAAGGTGGTCTTTATATAGAGGTTGATTTGTACACAAATGGTATTATTTTCGACAGTAAAACATGTCGTTATGACCAAGTGGTCTTTATCTACAGGTAGTCGCTACAGCGGATTTTACTACAGATGTTCACATTCACATATATTTGAACACAGGATGCACACATTCACACAAAATTGATAACGGTAATGTACACATTAACACACAAATTCGAACACGCGGATGTGTACTTTCACATATACAAACACACACACACACACTTGAACACAGGAATGTTCACAGTCACATATACTTGAACAAAGGGATGTACACATTCAAATACATACTCTAACAAAGTGATGTTCATATTCACACATATACTCGAACACGTTGATAATCACCTTCACACACATATTTCAGTTTATATGTTTTATTTTATTCATCGATCCATTTACTTATTTCATCATGATTGTGGACTCACCTGGTCAATTTTGATGAAAACAATAATTAATGTTCCTTCTAGGGTTTCAATTTTCTTTTGTAACCAATGGGGGTGAACACAAGTTCATAGAATATATATATTAATCCAACAACAAACGATGTCTCTGATTTTTTACTAAATATATCGAGTTACTTCTCTACCTTATTCGAGATTTACGAATGACGTCATATCGACAAAACTTATCGTCTTGAGCATCTGTTTTTGCCCTTTTTGCAAAACTATAACTTCGGTAGTATGGTTATAAAAACTACTGCATACCGAAATAACTTTGGTATCATAATATATATAACCACTAGGTCGTTGCCACTGCTGGTGGCCCGTTTGAGTCCCCGAGGGTATACATAAACCTAGTACCTGGTATTTCGGTACCAGCTGTCCATCTTATACTAAAGTAATATTTGGCACTGTTAACACTAGTTAAATTCGAAAATTGTCTAAAGCTAAGATAGTCATTTTTTTACAGTGGTTACTCTTAGACGGATTTCGGCTATACTTTAAGAGATATTATTTGGCCTTGTATGATACCACTTTATCTTTAGAAAATACACATACTTTTCAAATTGGAGCTCAACTGATGAAGTCTAATTGACAGAAACGATATCGTCTTGAGCATTATAACTTTGGTATTATGTTTATAATATATATATATATATATATATATATATATATATATATATATATATATATATATATATATAATATTTATATATATATATATATATATTTGGTATTATATATTTATTATATATATATATATATATATATATATATATATATATATACTGACGATTGACTCATTAAAGTATTGTGACGTTGTTAGATATTCAACCCAACAACGTCGTTCATATGTCTACAAATATCTGATTTCTATATACATTATTATTTGTTTTTCGTTCGACTGAATTGTCGCGATTTCATTGGGTATAGAGAGTCACGTGACTGCTTTTATTGGTTCTATGGACACTATTGTGTTTTCTGTATTTTCTAAATGAGAATATGGTCATCCAAAACATACACAGTTATTAGGCTTATCACGAAAATATGTCAGGTTGATCAAGTCGGTGGAATCCACCCAAACCGTAAGCCCCACCGCAACAAAACTAATAAATAACAATATTATACTTGCGTTTCCTATTTACTTAAAACAGTAAAATGAAAATGTTGTACTATCTTCGACTGTGAGCTCACGGTGGGTGTGATCGGTCAAGAGGGGATGCGGCAAACGTTTTGCAGACTAAATCCCTGGTAATACCGGAAGTACAAGATATGTTCTAAATATTTGACGTTATAATTAAACTGTCATTTGGGAGATAAAGATATCGCCATACTGAGATCGTATAGATTCTCTGTGATTTTTTTCCGCATGTTTAAAATAAGTAGCTCTCATTAAAGCCATAGCCTTAATTCAAATTTATTATTCATACGTTCACACCCTAAATTTCCATGGTTAAATATGTATAAACAATAAATATGGTTTCCTCTAGCGCTTTCATGTTTATTAAAATCTTCAGTAAGATGTTTTGAGTGCACTGTAACTATGTGATACAGCAATGCACTATGGCGTCGTATGATGACATGATGATAAGCTTTACGATTAAATTAATATCTGTATCTTTCTCGGAATTAAAAACAAAAACAAAATAATAGATCCATTTGTCAGACACGATGCGGGATGCTTGCATTCTGCGCAAAATTAAAATGTATAATGAACAGTGTTGTTATCAGATGACAGCGGTGTTATTGGGTCATTTCTTGGTATGCAGCCTGTAAATAAATCCTTAGAGTCCAATATACAACTACAAATTAAATTTTTAATGTTATAAATCTGTCATTTAATAAAATAAACATCGACATAAAATTTGCCATTGATAGCTGGAATTGCATTTATGAGATTTATATTATAATTGTCTTTTAATTATTCCGAAATAATGTGCAATACAGGCTAACACAGAAAAATACTCCCTATGTACATAAATATCACATTTACTGCTTTAATTAAAACATTTGCAACTACGCACCGTTTGCTTGGGTTCTCTGTTGTGTGCAGCTGTTAAAATATGTAATTGAAATTTTACCCACACATCGAATTTCTCGTCCTCTGTCATTGCATCTACTATCCATTTGCGTGTGATTTGCATTTGACATGCACACCTTGCTCTGGTTCACCATTTTGTATACGTGGGCATGACTTCAGCCAAATTTTCTAAAAAGAATTATTTTTCAGTGACTCACTGTTGTATGCAAGCTCATTGGTTGGAACAATGCAGGTCCTTCTTACTAGCGGTATGCTGTCCTTCCCTCTTAGTGCTGCTGACTAATGTATTCCATATTATATATATATATATTTCATATAACATAGGTACAAATTTGCTTTATTTCTTAGAATTTATTTTTACAATACAGGAGTATCGCAAGTGCGGATGGCTGATGGTCACTTCCATGGCCATGATACATCGTGACCGGTGTCTTCCCTCCAATACTGGTCACCAAGATATAACTGAATATTGTTGAGTGCACTGTAAAAATCGGATTAAAGAATGATTTGCTTAGAATTTATTTGTTTTGATTTTATAGTTTAGGAAGTAGATGTTTTATAAAAGAAGAATTATGATGATAATGTAAATGATGAGGAGGAAGAGACGGAGGTAGACGATGATGATGATGAGGAGGAAGGCGATGATGATGAAGATAATGTTAATAACAATATATATATATAAAGCAAATTTGTACCTATGTTATATGAAATAAAATAACAACTAGGCAATGTACGCTTTATAATGAATATTTTTATTATATTGTAACTGCTCCAGTTGTGTAATATGTTATGAGATCAGTTTCATTCCTAATATATAGGAATCCTGTTTACTCCACACTCATTATATTTTACTGTGGCGGAAAGGGTCCTGTAAGACCATAGGTCACCGTCTTGCGCAAGTACACTGGTGATAATTCCACTAAAGATTCCAGCAACAGCGCTGATTACAGGAGAGGGACGTAAGGGTTTATTCGAGATGTTATAACCACGTGCACTCAACCACACTTTTGGGTAAGATAACCTTCAACCATTTCATGTGTCTCTCTGTCACTGAATACATACCAAATTGTCAATTACAAAAAGCGAACAATTCCCTTACTGGTAGTATGCCTGTTATATACAGTCCCCCCCCTCTCTCTCTCTCTCTCTCTCTCTCTCTCTCTCTCTCTCTCTCTCTCTCTCTCTCTCTCTGATAAAGATTTCTGTCATTGTGGCCAATGGAATGATATATCTAAATATACTTTCGGCACTGCGTTTTTTCACATGTTGCGGTTTTTGTATAATACTTTGTATGAGAATCAATTTGTCTTCCTGCATATGATTAATTGTCGATCGTCCTATTCGGTCTTCGGTGGCTATTTATATATATAAAAAATTTCAGATACCAAAGTATAAATCAATAGAATGTCCAGGACAAAGATAGAAATCCGGTAAAAATGGACAAACACGGATCTCTGGAAACCAAGAGGTGGGATCAGGTGCCATGGAGGAGTAAGCATCCCCTGTCGACCGGTCACACCCGCCGTGAGTCCACAGTCAAGTTCAAAGAAACACGTGAGGAGAGTATGTATGTATGTATGTATATACGCAAACTTTACGTCGATATAGTGGCTTGATTTGCAATTACCACATCAAATGTAAATTACCTGTTCGATAGTGTTTGTTGCGTAGATGTTTCCGTTGTAGACTCGCCCTGGTGTGACAATCCAACGAGCGTTGCTTACACATCCATGGCACTTTATTCCACTTAGTTGTCCATAGTTCCGTGTTTGTTCAATGTTCAACAGATTTGTATATTGTCTTCTTAGCATTTAAAAGATTTATACTAGGGTATATGTTATTTTTGTTTACGTCGATATAGTGGCTTGATTTGCAATTACCACATCAAATGTAAATTACCTGTTCGATAGTGTTTGTTGCGTAGATGTTTCCGTTGTAGACTCGCCCTGGTGTGACAATCCAACGAGCGTTGCTTACACATCCATGGCACTTGATTCCACTTAGTTGTCCATAGTTCCGTGTTTGTTCAATGTTCAACAGATTTGTATATTGTCTTCTTAGCATTTAAAAGATTTATACTAGGGTATATGTTATTTTTGTTTTATATTTTGGAAGCCTTCTAGTATAAGCAATCTGGAAAAATGAAAAACACAATGTTCCCATTGCCCTGAAACCTATATGACTGATTTTACGATACTACTGTCATTAAAAGGTTTTTTGTCAATACCTCAGCTTTTAAATAATTTAGACTTTTTATTTTGAAAATAAACCACCTAAGGAATCAAATAGTATCATAATAAATGAGGCAGAGTTAACCACAAAGTCAACTTAATTGACTGAAATGATCCCTTTTATTTGAATGTTGTACAAGAGATAAGGTATTCGACTATCTCATAAAGTTAATCCCATTATGATACATGTTCTTGAGAGTCTACATTCAAACTTTAGTATGGAGAAAGACCAACATTGCTCTGCAGAACGCGCAGAAGAATCTCCTGCAGAATGGCTACCACAGATAGTATGATGGCCACATGATACCAATCAAGGCAGTTGGGTTCTAGCTCCAATGGTCACAATTTAGCTGATTAGCTGTCAATGGGAGCTAGTGTTCTTCTGTCGAATATTCTTGCAGAATACCAGAAGAGGAAAGTTTTTAATCTTATAAATATTATAAACATTGTACCAAAATTGTAATGTTCTAGATCGTTTCTATCAATTAGACTTCATCAGTTGAACTCCAATTTTAAAAAAATATGTTTATTTTCTAAAATGGACGTGATATCATACAGAGCCAAATAATATCTCTAAATAGCCGGAATCCGTCTAAGAGTAGCCACTGTAAAAAATGGCTATCTTAGCTTTAGAAAATTTTGGAATTTAAATGGTGTTATCAGTGCCAAATATTGATTTAATATAAGAATAATCAGCTGGTACCGAAATACCATTATTAGGTTTATGTATACCATCGGGACTCAAACGGTCCACCAGCAGTGGCAACGACATCTCTGGTTTCTTTGGTTATAAATATTATAAAAATAGTACCAATATTAACGTATAAACACAATCGATTTACCGTAAAGCGGTAAGAGTGCAAACACAGTAGCTATTTATAACATATTTACATGAGCATGGGGACCGAACATGTGACTATGCACAACCTTGATACCTTTGGAATTTGTAACGGGATGTTTAAAATTCCCTCTAGGTAGAGAGAAATAAGTTATCACACTCGTAGTCGATTAGATACCGTCAACAACAAACTCGAGCAAGCCTCGTAAATGTATATGATAAAATAATCATCTGTGTTAAAACTAATAATAAGTTATATTAAACCTGAAAAAGAACTTTACGAATTATTATTTCTTTCTTCTTATAATTATTTCAATATCTGATATGGCAATATTTAAGTCTAATTGACAGAAACGATGTCGTCTTGAGCATTATAACTTTGGTAGTATGTTTATAATATTTATAACCACTAGGTCGTTGCCATTGCTGGTGGACCGCTTGAGTCCCCGGGGGTATACATAAACCTAGTACCTGGTATTTCGGTACCAACTGTTCATCCGATACTAAAGTAATATTTGGCGCTGTTAACATCATTTAAATTCAAAACATTTTCTAAAGCTAAGACAGTCAGTTTTACAGTGGTTACTCTTAGACGGATTTCGGCTATACTTTTAGATATTATTTGGCCTTGTATAATACCACTTTCTCTTTAGAAAATACACATAACTTTTAAATTGGAGCTCAACTGATGAAGTCTAATTGACAGAAACGATGTCGTCTTCAGCATTATAACTTTCGTAGTATGTTTATTGAATTTGTATTTAGTTTCATTTCATGCAAATATAAATTATCAATCAATGAATGAAGTCAGTCACCAGAAAAAAAATCATATCGTTTAATTGTATCCATGAATCTTTGCAATGATTGATGATTTTACACAAAGAACATTTTTCCCACGATTTTCTCTGATATATGTATATGGCGGTTGCCAATTTTAAATGGCAGCAAAGTACGTTCGGATACAATGCACACAATAGGAAGAACATCAACCTTCACACGTAAACAAGGAAAACTTGCACATAAAATTATCATGTTTTGTTTCGCAACGGGACTGGAATCAGGGTTAGCGTCACCTAAGGATAAAATATTAATGCGCGATGCTCTTACCATCCGATGCTATATAAAGTAGTAAAAACATGGAACTTTATCTATCCAACGCAACAAATAAACACATATTCATTTCATTCAAAATCATTCTGTCTCATTAAACATTATCAGATTATATAAAGCAAATCGCAACGCAACAGCTGTGTAGTTTCATAGATGAGTCAGTTAAACTTACCACGCAAGGCCATATCGCCTGAGAGCCGGGTAATCAATGACATAAATACAACACAATAACCACTCATCACAAAAAATTAAAATTCAGTTTGATAAATCGCTATAAAATAAAAATGCAAAAGTTGTAAAAGAAATCTTGCGCATGTATAGTGTGGTACAACATTCGACTCGCAAGCGCGGTAGCGGTTCATACCAAATATGTTTAAAGCGTTCTGCATTAGTAGAGAAAGTTTCGTGCCAATGTCTCCTGCTTTCATTGGCAGATCCCTCACTGTATTGGCGTCAATCAAAGATTTGTGACACTACACTTAAAGCTGGTGACATCTGCATATGGTGAAAAAGTATTATTGGCATGTTAATCAAGTTGGACAATAAAAACAATTTTCACTATATCACCAAAATTTAACTTATTTTTCGTTTTTTCTTGTCTCCTCACTCTTAACTTAAACAAACACTTTTAGGTAGGATAAAACTTCAACCATCACATGTGTCTCTCTGTCTCTGAATAGCTACCAAACTGTCAATCATAAAAAACGAACAATTCCCGTACTGGAAGTATGCCTTTTATATAAACACACACTCTCTCTCTCTCTCTCTCTCTCTCTCTCTCTCTCTCTCTCTCTCTCTCTCTCTCTCTCTCTCTCTCTCTCTCTCTCTCTCTCTCTCTCTCTCTCTCTCTCTCTCTCTCTCTCTCTCTCTCTCTCTCTCTCTTTTTATGCCATAGTGGACTGTGGATGGTAAAGTAATAGTAAACATTTCTTTCTTTTTTCATGGTGTGGGGTAGAAATAACATTTTCACGTGTAACTTATGACGTCTCGGTACAATTCATGAAGTAGAATGCAGTGCATAGTTACTACTAGTTTATTTCAAATAAATCATAAAATTATCAAAAATTGCTATTTTATTAAAAGAGAGTAATATTTGCATTCAATTCTGCATTCAAATATGAAGGAGACCCATTAATCCTCGAGATCCTAGTTAAACCCTTCGTGATTTTCTGACCAGGATTAGCGGTAATGGCAGCGGCCATTGTTGTTGTTGATTTTTTTTTTATTATTATTTTTATCGGTGGTCAACAATTACCACCATAAATAAGGTGACAAATTAAGAAGTATTCTTTAAAAAATTGATTTGCTATCCATATTTAACCATATTTGAACACTTTATTGAAATACATGCTGTTGGTGTATATAACGGAATTAGTGAGGATTCTGCAGGCTGCTATGCACTAACTTTCAGTACTTGAAATTTGAGCACATAGAGACATTTAAAACAGACACCATTCAACTTAAGATTTGTTTTTCCACTACAATACTACAGCATTGTACAGTTTTGCATACAACACCACCTAACACTACTTCTAGTGTTGTACGTGAACGTTGTAGAGAGAAAATATTCCAATAATGCACTTTTCGTTGCTTTTGTAAGGAATCAACTGTAGATCTGCGATTGCCGCCATTACAGTTGAAACGCAACGTTCTTAAAGCGCACATACTTAAACAGTGCTGTATTGTAGTACACCTACAAACGTTCATCTGATCGAGATTACGAAAACGAAAGTACTTTTGTCAATCGGTGTATATTTTCATGAATACAATTGAAAGTTCAGTTTGAATTGCCGGATATTTCATTTAAACAAAAAGAAATGTTAAATTTATAATTTTTTGCAATACACCACTACACTATGCCGTATCGCGGTATCTATATCGTGGAGTAATGTATGTTGAGTAGAAACGGAATTATCCACCCTCGTAGTAAGTCTTATCATCGGGAGACTCTCCTAGATCGGACAAACAGATTCATAACCACACGGTAAATATTTCGTAATCATCTCTACCACACACCCATGTAAGATTATAGTAATCATTTACAAAAACACATGACTGACATTAACATGATATGAATAGACTAAATTATTTTGAAACATGATAAACTTTTTTAGGTTAAAAATTACATGTTATAAAGGAGAACATCTATTAATGACATTCCTTTATCGTTGTTCCTTGATGACTACATTTCAACAATTATCTCAAGAGACAACGCATCTACTATTAACATATGATTTGGGGGCAGAATTAGTATCATGACAATGTCAATTACATACTTTGCTAAAATATTATTTCATTATCTTCTGTTGGTGTGTAGGCTACGTAGATCAAGCCTTTCATCAGACACGCAATCTTTTTGTGTGTTTTATCATAACAATGTGGTATGTGTTGATTTGATACTGGCAATAATATAGATATGACAAATATCAAGTCATGTGCATTAACACAAAATAAACATAAAAGGAATGTATCTACTGTCCACGCCGCTTAATTCCAAAATTAGAAATTTTTCGATATTTCGGATGCATCGAAATTATACTGTATAATGAAGGCTTCAGTGGCTGAAATAAGTTGCCTGATAGTTAAAATGTTCTCTCACCATTATCTATACAAATGATTGAAATACTGTAGGGGTAGACGTTTGAAATGTTAAAATAATGTCGTCCACTGTGTAGGAGATTCCTGCGTGTTACAGTCTCAGTAGGCTACGCGAAGACAATGAAAGAAGGTAAATTATATAAATCACGTTTAAAAAAGATTGACAGAATGTTTTAATTTTGACCTGTTCTATGAATTCGTATTGCGGGTTTTATAAAGTCCCACACCTCATTTTAAATTTTAAATGGTGTATCATAAATATACGAAAATATTTAAAATAATTTTAGAAAGATACGCATTTTTTTCTCTTCAATGAATTTTGATTTGACTGTAGACAAGAATAACCGATCGACAAGAGATGCTACTCCTTCACGGCACCTGATCCGACCTCTTCATTTCCAGAGGTTCGTTTTTGTCTATTTTTTACCATATTTGTACCTATATCCTGGACATCCTAAAGATTTATACTTTGGTATCTGAGATTTTTTATACAATACTGACGCTGTTAATCTTTGAAGCATTAAACTTTTATTGAGACGTCAATTAAGACTTATTTACCTCCGTGGAAGCAGTATCCGGAATATATACCGTCTTCATGTGTCCAGTCTCAGCCAATGAGTATCTCAGATCATAGCAGTAGTATATACATATTGTTTGTTTGTTTATTGTTGTTTAATGTCCCACTCAAGAATATTTCACTCATATGAAGACGTCACCAAATGCCGATGAAGGGCTTCAAATTTCGCTTATGCTCGGCACTTACGGCCATTGAGCAGTGAAGTACAAAAAAGGAGAGAAAATTATAATCAATTAGGCAGTGGAAATTATTTTGCGATTCAGTTATAAATGCCTTATAGTGACTGACATAGAATGCATAGAATTGATTATAATTTTTCTGTCCTTTTTTGTACTTCACACAGACAAATAAAAGGGAATTATGTATAAACGGATTTATTTTTATAATATCAATTTTAATATAAATACAACGTAATATCTATAATGCGTCTGCGCTGACTTTATATTATAAAAATAATACCAAAGTTATAGTTTTGCTATAAAGAGCAAAACAAATGCTGTACACAATCTCTTCTTAGCTTTAAGGGATTTTGAAATTGAAACGGCACTAATATACTGTGTGATTTATTAGAAAAATTGTCGTTGATTTATTGTACATCTGGCTCTTATATGGATGGCCACCATACGTAGATGAAGTGCAAAAAGTTTTGAACTGTGTAATGGACAGATTGCAATACAATTACGGTTCCTAAATTTGATATCCTTTCTGTTATACGGTCATTGCATCAGGAAACAGGTTTTATTTTGTAATCATAACAAAATATTTGAAATGGCGTTAAGCGAGATGGCTAATGAAACGGGGGCAATCTGAAAAAGATTTACCGTACAGCATTTGCGTTCTAGACCCTACTTACGGGTCATAGAAAAAGAGTGGATAGTGTAAAGCTAACTATGTTCTCCCCATTTATCATATATGCATGAACAGAAAATACATACTAGAAACTAATAATTATTAATCCAATATCAATCCAATGTCATCAAGGTTAGAACAAAATGCCAACCAGTTTTGCTGTTCCGTATTCGAGGTTTCATAAGAGCAGATATTTTTTGTAATAGTTACAGTATTTGTTTTGTCAACTACTACCTATGTTATATTTGCAATAAATCAATACATGTCTTTATTCTTTCGATATGATATTTGGTAATGATGTAGACAAATTAACATAAACATTGAACGAGGACAAAAACATGTACTACACATAAAACCAACATGATAATATGTATTGCAAATGTAGATATGAATGTTATTTGGCACTTTACAAAACTAATTACACTCACTTTGTCTATAATATAAACATTATACCTTAATAAGTGTAGGATAATTATACGTGGGTTTTCCCCAGATACAAGCCTTCAGTTGGATTCTCTCCACTTTGCCTCCCACAACAAAGGCAACCTCGTGTCAGCATTAGTTCCAAAGGAAGACAATACCCTACAATATATAATATTTGTTTGCTAACTGTAACAGAACGACAAAAAAACTCTTATTTACAATATCTAAATAGATGTACTGTAGGCTACTTATCGTATCCACAGAAAATATACTTGCGTGCATTTCGCGAACAACATGTTATGAAAGCACTTAGTGAGCTCAGATATTGCACTGTTTGCCGACTGAAGAAATCTAATTGATTAATGACAGAATAAAGAATAGATCACCCCGTGTTTACAAACAGATTATTTGAACTGACAAAGAAGTGAGTTTACACAAGTTGATGGACCCATACACCTAGGTTGGTTAGTACATTCAAATCAAAATGTCATTCAATTTACCCGAAATCTCATTGCCCAGGGACATTGTTCTAAAATGCTTTAGTGGTATAGAAAGAAGATAAATAACCTGAAATTTGTATTCGGCAGATCGAAGCGGATTGAATTGATATAATCACTAGTTTTTCCAATTACACTCACATAAAAAGTGTATTGAACTGTTTGTTGAAAACTTACTTATTGAATGCAACACATATGTAAATGACTGGTGGCCACATAATGTAACATTGACAGGTAAGTTATCTCTCCTAGAGAACTCTCGTAGCTGTAAGGCGATATTTAATTCACAATCAATACTGACGAGATAAGGACTTAAGAATGTCCAGAGGAGAGATCAGATATCAAGGAAGAAGATTAAGAATTGTTAGCTGACCAGATAAATTGTCAAACCATCAAATTTTTTCAAATGACGAAACATGGCTAACACTGACAGCGCTGATATATCGACCGTGTAATATTTAATATCTTTCCCATATCATGGATTATCCATACCCTTGTGTCAACAACATATTATTTATATACATATATTCTATTTCATGAAATGGTCGTAATCAGTAGCAGCAGCACATTGGATAGTTGAGAGATACTCTATATGCGAAAGTGATGTCTCCGTCAAGTTAATATTAGTAGATTAAATTGCAAAATGAACGTCATAGTCCATTTTTGTATGTTTGTCACCACTTTTGAATCATTTTGATCGACGCCAACTTGAAAATAAATTGCAGTATCTATATATTCTCCTAACTAATATGCAATATAGACATGGCAGGGGAGGGTTTAAATGATCTGCAGGTCCGCAAGATCAAAATACAAGAAAGCTCAGAGAAATTAAAACAAATATTTTAATTCCTTAATAAACAAAATTTTAAAATCATTTTGAAGGGTGCATTGTACAGCTTAACAGTTGTTTAAGAAAATTATTAAATTGCATCCGTATGTTATCCAGCTACACGCGTAAGAATTCCATATTTCGATTATTTAAAGAAAATCCAAAAATATCCAACTCTGCAAATCTTTCATAATTTTTTTACACTCGACATTGGTTACAAATGTCAGTTCTGGTCACGTATTGAATCTATGTGACAGGTCATTATTTATTATGCAATCCGGTGATAAGGACACATAAAGTATATAAAAACATGATGACATCATCCGATCCTTAACACGATTGGTCGTTAATAATAATTGAATATATTTTACAGCCTCACTATTTCATCTTCATCAACTTCCATCTTTGTCTTATCACAAATGACAATATTACTACGCGATAGGTCGTGCCAGTGCTGAAAAATCGACAAAACTGAGATATATTGACTCAAGGTTTATGATTTTATAGAAATATATAACATAATGTACAACTGAAATAAACATGTTTTAGTTTCGGATCTACTTCGTAGTAATTTCCGGTATGGTGTTGCTCGGCTCTTCTGTTATAAACATCAGCCGTAAGTCAAGGTAATAAAGCCAGTACTTATAAATTCGGATATTGCGATCGCTCATGTAAGGTTATATATGCATGATTTTAGAAACATTTGGCATTATTACTTTATATTGATATTCGCAAACGACGGTCATCTACCTGCATGCTCCTGGCGGTTTTGTAATTTTTTGAACGATTTATTTAGCGTATTAAACTCAAATTTACAAATCTAATTGATGGTACTATTTTTTTAGAAAAAAATGAAAAAACAAATGATAAATAATAAATATAAATGTTCAAGCCCCAAGGAAATTATTTTTTGATTATGTGAAACAACCATTTTGAATTACCATTTTGTGAATTACTTTAATGAAGAATTGAGACTGGTTTTGAATTTCACAATTTTTGTCTCTTTAGACTGGATGTTGAGGAATTAAGTTTACATTTTGGGAATTTCTCTGTAAAGTTTAAGAAAAACGCGCGCATGGAATGAATTTTCACCAACGGACTTTAATTTTTTTTTGTTTTTTGTTTTTTTGTTTGTTTTTTTTTTTTTTTGGCTGGACAAGGGTGGCGTAGCTTTAAAAGGGTGATTACTCTAAATGATCCCTCAACACATCAAAATAATCCAAACAAGGGAGGTAATGCAGTGTTAAACATTTTTTTTTCATCCGAGTATTTATTAAAAGAATATTTATAATTGCTCCCTAACAAGGTGCGTAAGTAGAAAGTGAGTTTCAATAGACAGTTGTTTTATATATGAAAGTCCTTTTTTATTTTTTTTATTTCAAATTTGTTTATTTTTGTTTAGTGCCCACAGTGGTGTTCTAAAACTTTACATTTGACAAGTAAATGTGTTGTTAAGGCTCTTTGTATTTTTATGTGTTCTTTTCAAGGTAGCTGATAATTCCCTTCATAGTATATTTAGATGAGAGTGCATTGAAATGTGTTGGACATGCTTCAAAACTTCATGAAGCGCATACAAAAAGCAAACTAACTGGAAGAATGAAATCAGGAGCCTGTACCATAAAACTTACCTTTAAGTTTGAGAACATCCTAATTTTGACTTGTGTAGCCAATAAGATTTCAGAATAAGGCGAAGTTGAGAAAATTTTAATATTTACGTAATTCTTAAGCTCTTTGGTAATATGTTTCGTTCTTCTCATTTCTTAAAGTTGAACACATGCATTTTGATTAAATTTTGTAAAATCTATTCGTGTTTTCGTTTTAATTTTTTTTCTGCTGTAGCCGAATATATGTTTTTATTATTGACTGTGTATTCGGTGTGCTTTTCATTATGTTCCACATAAACAAAACGATATTTGGCATACGAAAGCAAGTAAACACGTTAATTCCTGATACAGGGTCAGTTGCCTGGGAATGTTAAGTACTAAATCATTTGACAGGTTGACATATTAATCTCTTTTCTCTTTGCTCGAATAGGCCGCAATTATAATTCTGCGAAGATAAACGCATTGCCCGATAACAAATTCTGGGTACAAGCCAATTATATGAAAATGATCCAATGCTACAAGAAACATTCATAATGCCAATAAATCAGATGTTCCGAAAGCATTGTAGCTTATGGTATGCCGTTCGAGATAGCTCGGACCTTGAGCCTTAGATCAGGAAATTGGAATCTAAGCACATGGAATATTAACTGATGATACCTGATGCATTGACAACAGTCTTATGTATATATATTACCTATCGCTCAAAGACGAATACACTAATTCTCTGAACTTTGTAAATAATTTGAAATTGGTTTTTCATTCTTGTTATGGTCGATGCTAAAAATGTTAATTACAACTTTATTATGAGGGCAAGTTTTTATCGCTATTGTGGCGGAAAAGTCCTATTACAAATGTTATTGGGGGAAAAAGGACAGAGGTCAGTGGCGTTCTGCAAGTATTCAAAATTAGTTTGGTTCAAGAGTTGCTTGAATTCGCCATTACTATATGTGAAAGACGACATATCTTAAAGCTATATGTACTAGACGACAATTCAGGGGGTGGGGGCACAAACATCAAATTATAAAGACAAATTTGTATCTGTGCACAGACAAATTAATTAGACAAAAATAGCAACGTCAAAAAATGTTAATATACTTTCACTGAATTGTTTGGTTGACCTGTTGATTTGA
This sequence comes from Atrina japonica, assembly GCA_030159075.1. Taxonomy (NCBI): domain Eukaryota; kingdom Metazoa; phylum Mollusca; class Bivalvia; order Pterioida; family Pinnidae; genus Atrina; species Atrina japonica. The sequence goes on along the minus strand of BROG01000603.1, from coordinate 397,392 downwards.
TGCAAAAAGTAAAACTTATAGAAACGTTTATCCGAAGGATAATCGATACTCCAACGCATGGACAACAAACAAGGACATATGGAATGTCCAAACATTTTGATAACATGCTTTCCAAAAACTGAATATATTAGATTTTCTAGGTATACTAATTAAATTTTTATGTCGAAAATCTCTTCACCACAGTAAAAACAGTTACGGTGGTCTAGCAATACAGCTCTCCATTTTTGACAGGGACGTTTTGTTACGATTCTGAGAAAACGATATACCATGACTTACAGGTTAGTAATAATTTCTTAGCTAAACAAGGAGGGAAAGTCTTTGGTATTGGGGATGGAACTTAACGAAGATACCTCTTGTTATGACAAGGTGTTTCGCTAAGCGCTAGGTATAAGAAGCGAATTTTATAGGTACTTGATGGTAAGATTTAAAACTAGTGTCACAGAAGAATTGGCACCCAACGTTACACACACTGCATAGGTTTCATGTTTGGCCGTATCATAGGTAAAACGTCATCTTTGTGATAACTTGTAATATTTTAATTTATGTTGTATCCTGTGTTTTGATTGGCTTAATCTGGTTGAGCAACATGCGCTGTATTGTATAACATAACTTGGGTATGGAGACACGCCCTCCTTAACAACCAGCAGCCAGCACTATTTCAACCCGCACACTTCCTCTCGTCTTGATTCATGGTTAACGTCTTTTTTATCAATGCACACTGTTGTGACGTTATTGTTCGTTATCAATGAATATACGTAGTCCTCTCTCTCTCTCTCTCTCCCTCTCTCTCTCTCTCTCCATCTCTCCATCTCTCTCTCTCTCTCTCTCTCTCTCTCTCTCTCTCTCTCTCTCTCTCTCTCTCTCTCTCTCTCTCTCTCTCTCTCTCTCTCTCTCTCCATGCTTTTTGCCAATACCGGCGCAATCAACACACTTTCCGTCCTCTGGATTTATTACCAACTCCACATTTAAAAATTTGAACTTTCAAAATGGCCGACTCGCCTCGCCTCGGTAAACTGGGTCAGGCGTTGCTATGCATTGAAATCATACCGCGGGCAATTTATTAACATTGTTGACTTTATTAGAATTAATAAACTAAATGACATTTTGTGTATGAGCTACTTTTGTATTACATCATTAGATTATAAGGAATGAAGATAATTTGTATCTTTGTTATACGATATATTCTAAAATTGAAGAAGTACTAATCAATAATCAAAAACTCAAGTCCATTATAACACGACGAATTAGATGTGCAAATTGTCTTAATCCCAAATAGGATAAGACCAGGTGTCCAGAAGGAGTCAGCGTCTTCTGCTGTCATGCCACACCCGTCGCAAATGTTCCATGGAAACCTTTCTAGTTCGATGAACGATCAAATTCGGTAAAAAGGTCAAGTTTGGTGATGAGGTCAACTTCGGTGAAAAGCATGATTGGTGAAACGGAGTCACAGTCTGTGGCCGTGATCCAGAATACTATTTAATATCTCTGAGAGGGGGACTTCATAATGTTTAACAAGATCCCCGTATCGACCATAAAACTTCTTAAACGACGACTCCAAACGTTCAACAACGTAACCTAGTGTAAGTAGTTTATTGGCTAGTCGTTTAGTTCTCAAAATAAAACATTCATAAAAAGAGCATGCCCTGACATAATGTATAAGTTGTGAAATTAAAACACCATAAGCAGGATATATCTGGCCGAGGTAATTCTGAAATTCTGAATTCTTTATGGACAGAACATCGTCGATATACCTGTAAGTAAAATTGAACCGAGATGCTAACTGTATGTTTCCTTTGGAGAACAGAGGCTGTATAAATTCCGGTTCATATGAATACAAAAATATATCAGCCAAGAGAGGTGCACAATTGGTACCCACTGGAATGCCGACAATCTGTTAGAAAACTTTTCCCGCAAAAACCACAAATATGTTGTCTACTAGAAATTCCAGTATATTGATAATATCTTCTTCAGTGTACTTGTTATTGGAATCGGGGTGTTCCTTGACAAAATAAGGTTCTTCATGACCTAACACCAAATATTTATATCTGCGATTTCCATTTTTGTGTACAAAAGAGTTTTGTATAATAGATGTTAATCTGTTTTTGAGTTTTTGGTGAGAGATTGATGTGTAAAAGGTCGAAATATCAAAAGACTTGATGATTGTAATATATTGGAAATTTGGAGATTTTAAATGTTCCACCAATTCCTTTGAATTCTTTAGGATCCACATCTGATTGACTCCGCTTCTTGAGTAGGCCGTAGTACAGTACTTCTGAAGACCTTGTTTAATATGTTTTAGAAGTTTGGAAAGCAAAATGGATAAATGCTTGGTGGAACACTTATATGACCCGCAATGAAGCGGTATTTATAGGGATTGTTGTGCATCTTCGGAATTCAATAAATATTTGGCAATTCAAGCTCCGTGTCACTTGTGGGTATTCCAAACGAAACGAGAACGGATTTATGATTATCTAATATTTCAGAGGTAGGGCAATCGATTAGAGAGTATGTAGGATTTCCAGGAAGTCTGTTTAGTCCAAGTTCCTCTTGTAGGATGCTAAAGTAGTATTGCCTGAAGACAAATGTGAAGTTGTTATATGCTTTGTCAGTAGGAACGATGATACAATTTTCATGGAGACGGGAAAGTTCTCTGACAAAATCAGGGTCACGAAAAATTGAACTGTGTTTTGTGTTGACACAATGTTTAAGTCGTCGAATTCTTCGTTTAAGAACAATACTGGCTCAGCGCATGGCGTACTCTTCACATGAGTCCATAATAATTTCGGCGCCATGTAAACGATACAGGTTCCCTTATTATGGGCCTTTGCATAAAAGATTTCTCAATTTTCTGTTGCGCACAATGTTGAGATCACCTGTCACAACATGGTCACATGGAGAGTACATGAATTCAGATGTAGAACAGGTACAAGGTGGAATGTTGTGGGAAAGGCTGGGTAAATTGAGTTACTGCAGATTTGCCTTGCAATTAAATATCTTAGAGGCAACTGAATGCGTATAGCTATAGGAAATACATGGTGAATCTTTGTATTGCAAGTGTGGCTGGATCTTACTTAGGACGGATTTTTGGTTCAAAATATTGCTTATATTCAAAGCGTCAATGCCCGAATTAGCAAATTTCTTTATGTTCATTTGTCCTGACAGCTTTGAATAATCTGTTGTATGAAATGTCCAAAATGATACCACGAAGTTGAACCAGCATCGGTAATATAACTTGTGGCAGTTTACGCTTCACGGTTGATAAAGCGTAATCTGACCAAAATATGTTATATCGATACAAATTAGATTCATTCTTTAAATATATACTTGGCAGGAATTAAAAAAATATCCAAAGAACCAATAGAAAAACTATAAGGCTTCATGTAGGCCATATAGAACAGTGGACAAAAACGGGCTTTTGGATAATACAGAGATGGAGTCAAGGGTCATGAAGGAGTAAGCATGCACTATCCACAGATTATACGAGCCGTCAGTCCAGGCAAAATAAAATGAAATAAGTAATTAACTAATAATCGCCATAATCGGTGTAAACGTTTTACTATCAAAATGATTATCACTATAATAGTTACCCAGTGAAAATATTCTCATCTGTTGCGATTCCATCATCACCTAATTTCCCAGAATGATTATGTCCGGCTCTAAGTACCCAGGGTTTTGCAAATCATTACATTCACCCAATTGACTGGCTTAGAACAATACAATACCCAACTGAACATGTGTGGGACAAACTGAACATGAATTTAAGGGGAGTCAAAATGCCCATGCTTTCTCAGGAATCCTTCCTTAGAAAAAATTATATATGATATCCCCGTGAGAAGGACAAATACGCGGAGGGAGAATCGGACTTATAAGAAATGTACGATTGGAGATATAACGAGTTAGTCGATTTTATTTTATTTTAAAAAATTGGATTTAAAAATATGTGAAAGAATACCTTGTTTTTTATTTTATTGTTTTTGTACCATAGATTTTATTATTTTGTTATTCTTCACCATACTAATTAACTGCGTCAGTCAGCCTACATAGATAGATGGAAAAGTACCATGGCATTTTATACAAAACATAGGGGCGAATTTACAATGGAGTGCGAGTTTGTGTAAAACTTTTAATTGTACAATATAAAGTTGGAATATTACATTCAATTACCACCACTAGTGTTTCACCACCTCTAACTCGATTTTTGTTTGTTTGTTTATTGTTGTTTAACGTCCCACTCAAGAATATTTCACTCATATGGAGACGTCACCAAATGCCGGTGAAGGGCTTCAAATTTTGGCCTATGCTCGGCACTTACGGCAATTGATCAGTAAAGGTTCTTTAAAGTGCCGACACCTACTTTGACACTTGACTTCCAGTTTTACTGTCTCGTCCGAAAGACAGGAAACCAACCTGCCGCCGGCGGGACTCGAACTCACGATCTCACAATCCAGAGTCGAGCGCGCTACTGACTGAACCAGGCCGGTTCACCGGTAACTAGAAATCATAGGTCTGCTATCTACCATCGATTTCATTGTGGCATAGAGATGGCATAAAATACTTCTTCCATTATGTGTTACTTACTAGTGTACTAATTTGATCAACTGTTTACATCTAATAGCTAGTGCATACGCACTTATTAATTATAGCATGAGCACTTAATAACAATTGCTTACTATTGTTATGTGGGCACGTAATGGAAAACAAACGCATGACACCTACATCTTTCCTGTACCCGGACATACTGTAAAATATATTGATACACATTGATACATAAAGAAATCCATAATAAAAACATTTCCCAAAGTAAATGGAGACTGAACATTAAGTGATTTAAACACCTTGGCACAACAAACCTAGTGTATAGAACACAATGCGCCGATATTATTTATACATTTGTTATGATTATTTATAAGATCTATTGTACCTAGTCAAATCCCTTGGTCACTTATTTTGATTTATAGATGTTCGTGTTTGTTTGTTGTTTACCAGAATTGTACATTTTTCCTGACCATTCTGACGATTGAGGCATTGGTGTCTGTATTTATTTTTTATAGCAAAATTGTACGTGTAATCCATCCTGATAAACAGAATTGCGACCAAGAAAAAAATGAAAGTGGTTATCTAACCAAACCCACTCGATAATAAGTTCCGTTCAATAAAAATAAATTTTAGGCAAGTTTTTCCTACACATTTGTATAATTATTCAAAACAAAGTTGTTTTGGACGAAAGCAAAGTAAAATTAAATTATTCTATTTCATAATGGAACTGCACAGTTTGTCATAAAAATAATCTAATAATGATTATTTATCATTCCCTTCGGATGCGACATCTTCATCACAGACAAATAATTGGCAAAATGAATTCTGCTTTTATGAACCGCATCGGCGCCTAAAAGCTAAAATATTTAGGGTGTGCTTTCTTGACAAAAATTACCAAAATTTGCCAAATTGTGCTGCAGCGTATGCATTTTATAACACTGACGAATCTTTTGGCAAATGAGCCAGTGCTAATTCGTTTACCTTGTATTTAAATCAAGGTAGCAATGTATTTACTGTTTAGGAGTAAATGATATGAAACATGATGATTGTGGATATAATGCTTTAAATCACAGAGCCCGCAGTCACCAAGTCACTCAGTACTCAAGCTAATTTCATTTCCCTATTTTGACTATATAATCGTTTGTAAAACATAGGGTTTTAGTAACAATATATTATTTTTTATCATTTACGTGTATATCTTTATGATTTATTAGTATGGAAATTTATAAAAGCGCTGAGTAAGGTACTCAAAATATTTAAATACTTCTGAAGTTCTCTTCAAATGTGCAATGATTGTATTTATATTTGCAATTGTATGCCGGATATATACACACATATCCGAATAAAGTTTGCGTGTTTTACCTTAAAATCATGAAAAAGTATGAGTGCTGAGTTTTGGTAACCTCCGGTTTAGAATTTGTCTGAAATTGGTGATTTGCTATTGAAATGTTAAATAGAATGGTATAATAAATGTAAATATGCAACATGCCTTAGAGCAATGTATCTCAAAAAATTATCTTCCAGAATTGAAAATGTCATCCGCCTTCTGATTGAATAAATCTGTAATCGTCATTTTAATTTATAAGATGTATCGATTTAACAAGCTTGAAAATAGTTATGCAATAAATGCACACATTTTTGCCATAACTTTAAGAAGACTTATAGCTCATTATGACACTCTAAAGCTAATACATTTCACACGAATCTATTTCAAGTGCTTCTAAGAATCTAATATTATAGAATTATGTTTACACTGCAAAATGTTAACACCTCTGTGTCTGTATTTTGACATTGGACCTGTAGAAAGAAAACAGCTAAACATTTCAAGTACATCAAAATATTTACCATTTTATAATTATACATGTTTATCAGTGTGGGAGGTGTAGTTCGCCAAGACAATATTACGTTGGAAAATCGATGACATTCACATCTCGAAGCTTTCATGTGACGTCCCAGGTATCAATATTCCACATCTTTAGTAAGGACGTACATGGAACTGATGAGCACAATTTTTTGCAAAATGAAATTGAAGACATATACAATACTAATCAGCATACAATTCTTCTTGAGACAATTAGTGAAGAGTTCATATCCTGAAATTGACACTAGGGATTTGTTATAAGCAACAATATAGAAATGGCAGGTATGTATCCGTTATTAATTTACATTTCATTCTGTTTAAACCATAAATGTATTTTGAAATTTAGATATCTTCTGAGAGGAGGAAATATCACTGCATGAACATATATTTTGTATATTTTCATGTTGGTAATTCTTTTAAATAAATCAATAGCCATTTTTGTCAAGTGATAATCAAGTTTATTTCTCTAGGTGTATTTTATTTTTGCATTCGTCTATTACCTAAGGACACCGATTTCAATTATTGCTGAGGTCTATATATTGTGTATATGATGCATAAAATAGAAATGATAACAGCTACAACCCCACGTTTTTTTTAACAAGGGCTACAAAACAAAGGTGTGGATGATTTAATTGCAGCTCGTACCGTTATCCATTCTGCTGCAATTGATGAAAATGTTCTATGATATGTTTCAAATCTCTTACCATAGAAAGGAACATTGTATATCTTTCAGTTAAAATAGTTTGAATTTCAAATTATTGTTTTTCCTCTAATCGTTACGCATGTCTTTAATCACGGAAGGTTACCTAACAGATGTGAAATTAATGCTTGCAAATTTGCTTCTCAATACCTGAGTTTTGAAAACATCTTTGATTCCGTTTAGCATTCCGACATTGATATGTAATTTATAATATGCGGTGAACGTGCTTAGTCAACAGGTGTGTTTTCGCTGTATGAAACGTAGGCCCGAAGTCACCAGATTTATTTAATACCCTAGCTCACATTTTGTTTATTGTTTTTAGTTTAAACATGGAAATTTATGTGTGGGGGTAATTCATACTACAACGTGATAATTTTTTTGTGTAAATTACCCACCCCGGCTTCCAAATCCCACAGTTGTGCTAACAAGCATGGTTTAATACAGGACGAGTCACAGTAAGGTATAACATCGTGAAAATGACCCCAAGCGTATGGCTTGTATAAGAAAATCGCGAAATCACCAACACACAGAAATATGCACGTTTACATTATTAGCTGTTTATAAAAACTTCTTGATCTGACTGAATGGGAAAAATAATTATTTTCATTATTCACATAAAAAACCCGAGCGACAAATATTAATTCCCTGTAGAACAAATTAAATCATTGAATGCGGTACTCAAATGTCAGTATATAATTAAACGACTCTTTTAAATATTTCTGACTTTCCCTGCAAACTGGCAATAATTCTCAACATTATTTACATTTTAACGCCATCAATATACAAACATGTCCAGTTGCAGCATACTATATTTATTATTTCTTTTACCTGAAAATCATGAAAATGTTACTTCGTGCCCGGATCTTCACCTCAAAATTTTCTAGAGGTCTCTACACATCCACTTTTCTTTCTTGTCCTTAACCGCCCTATGTCTTGGCCCACTGCTCACATTGTGATATCATGGAATGAAGAACAAAGATGTGAAATTATTTTCAAAAACAGTCTTAGTATGTGAAATAATTTGTTTTTGATGTTATCATTAATTGGAGATATTGAAATACAGGAGAGTATTTGCTAACCAAAATGGCTGGTATCCGGAGAAATTTATTTCAGACGCTAAGAAATACCTAAAATATACCAAATATTTTCTTGTATATCTATATCACCTTATTGGTACTTAATTATTGAGTATCACGGTGCAAGAATTTATGTAAATGGTGTGTTTTCCCAAATGATATCATAATAAACCCGGATATCAAAATATCACTTGCGAAACTTCAAAGGGCAACGTCACCATATCCAAAAGCATTTTCCATAACACACCAGCTGTTTCGTTTTCGAGATCTTTCATGGCAGAAATGTGTTGAGTGTTTTAGTATCATTTAAGACTTACACATTTCATTACTTAACACGTATATTGGGAAAACATTAGAATATATTTTATGTTTTTTTTATCCCCAGAGTCTATCGAACATAATCATAACATAAACCCAACTCATAACTAGGATAAGATCGTGAGTGCAGGTGTGTATATATATATATATACATATACCTGCACTCACGATCATTGATTAATCATTGCGCAAATCATGGATTATCTATCAAAATCGTTTTCATTTCAAACACTTTTTACAGACAAAAAATATATATATCTGCTATTATCTGACTTCATGAAAACTATCTGTGACGATAGTCGATAGCAACAGTACTATCTATACCATTACTAAGTATAGAATAACCAACATTATAGATTATAGCTGCGCTTAGAGAAAGGAAAATGAATACCGTTATATTTTGACATACATTTAAAAATTCCATAAACTCACTGGAATATTCTTTAATGCCAATGTTTTATACAGTACTTCTCTAAACTGAGTGCTCAAATAGGAGATTTTATTGAAATAACAAACCATTAAGAATAGTACAAAATATCATATGCAACGATCACTAGTCAAAATGATTTTCGCTTGAATTATTCAAAAAGAAAATTCTATGCTTTTTTAAATAGCATTTGATGAATGTCATCAATGATTAATATATTTTCGTGGTAAGAACACATTTTTTGGGCGTACTGTATTTAAAGTGACGGCATGCAACAACTTATTACATTTCTTTACAAATTAATATAAACGGTTAACATGCATTATTTTTTCACAACGATTTTGTTCAGTTGTATGAGACGTTCAGATAATTGGACGACACTGAAGAGAAGCACTCAGACATCTCCTTAGAAAACACTCATGTCTTTCTCCGTTCGATGTAAGCATCTTTATCGGTAAGGAAGAACATCATTAATCTGTCGTATTCTGACTACATAAAGAGGATGATTAGCCATTGAAGAAAATGTTGTATAATTACTGCTCTCTCTCTCTCTCTCTCTCTCTCTCTCTCTCTCTCTCTCTCTCTCTCTCTCTCTCTCTCTCTCTCTCTCTCTCTCTCTCTCTCTCTCTCTGTCTCTCTCTCTGTCTCTCAGAAAGATATGGAAAGATAAGGATATATATATATATTATATATATATATATATATATATATATATATATATATATATATATATATATATATATATACAGTGAAAGTTTATTAGAAAGAGAATTTAATTGACAATTTATGGTTAATTAAACCCAAAATCTATGATGTCAGAACTTATTTTATGATGTCATCGATGATATCATCATAAATGGGTATAGTTTGGATTTACTACTAAAACTCTTGTATGACAAGAACTTGAATAACCTTCAATTTGATGTTGTTAAATTTTATTTTGAGCAAACCCAACATCACCCAATTATCTTGATGACTTAAAACAGACAACGGGGATACAACTGGAAGGATCTGCCTTATTCTGTTGAATACACGTGCAAATGTGACCCCCAAATTTTCCGGACATGTTACAGTTAGTGGTAGAGAAAAAAGTGGACTTTTGAAGTATGCAATGAAAATGGCATTTAACTGGTCATTTTTCAAAATGTCAATAGTTAATAATGTGGCTCACTTAAATGGTATGAAATGTATTTGCATTAAAAGTTATATACCAAAAGAAATGTTAGAAATACTCTTTAATCTGGTATATCCTATACTTTCATATATAGCTTGTAACATATTCTATTGAACGGTAAAGTCTGTACATATTCTTGAAACACTCAATATATTCTTTTTTAATATTTGATTGCACTTTATTATCTATATGTAGGTCAAATGATTTAGATAAATTATGTGACTTCCTATGAAATGGAAATTTATCGGTAGACAGCGATGTACATTCACAACTCAATAATGTGATATACTTCTGCTGTTGATGATATCATATATGATATGAAAGGGAATTGACATGAACATTAATTTTATCAGTAGGAACTGTCGAGTAAACTAAAAACAATTTCATCATAATATTTAATTGTCAGTGGAAGCTCGGTGCTGTTCGAAAAACGAAAATTCGTCAAATGCCTATATTCCGAATCTCTAATAATTCATTTCAATTTATAAATCATTTCAGTATTACAAAAGTGCCGTATATAAAACAATTGTAAATAAAAATCTCATATGTTTTCTATCGAAATGAAATGAAATGTACAATATGGCATTTGTCTTGAAAGTGCTCATTATTTATATATCATTTGCACTAAGGTTAACAATGGTATTCAAGTCTGTATGTAAATCATGATCTACTCTTAACATTAATCTATAGATTATGTTTAAAAGCAACAAAGATGGGAAACATTATTTAACTTCCAAACAAATCGACGAAGTGATTTTAGGTCATCAATATTTCAAGGAGAACACTTCGCTTTAATGGAGTCATGTTATCCATAAAATTAGCATGTCAGTGTGTTATCTGCGTATGCAGAGGTGTCAGAAAAATAAAACAATACTGCATTTTATTTAACTAATAGGATGGTATAGGTAGAACACATCTTAGTTCAATGGAATACCTAATCTGTCATCTTCTTTTATGACATCTACACACCCACATAGCAACATACTTACACACACATTCACTCACAAACTCCCACGCATATAGTGACAACCAAACACACATAACGACACACACAGACACACATAGCAAAACACAAAAACACATAATTTCACAGACAGACATATCGACACAAACATAGTGACACGCAAACAAACATAGTAAACCCGCATATAGCGTCACACACAAACACACTTAGCAACACACATACATAGCAATACACACACAGACACACAGAGCGACCCACCGCACACACACACACACACACACACACACACACACACACATATATATATATATATATATATATATATATGTGTGTGTGTGTGTGTGTGTGTGTGTGTGTATGTATGTATGTATATGAATACATATATATATATGTATATATATATATATATATATATATATATATATATATATATATATATATATATATAGATAGATAGATAGATAGATAGATAGATAGATAGATAGATAGATAGATAAAAATACAGTGAAACCTGTATATAGGGGCAACCCAAGGGACCAGAAACGTTTGAGGTGGCCCTTATACAGAGGTTCAATTTAGTTGAAGTATGCAGTCAATGGACTGGCCTTTATAAACAGATAATCCTTATATAGAGGGGGCTGCTATAGCAGGTTTTATTGGACATATATATATATATATATATATATATATATATATATATATATATATATATATATATATATATATATATAATTTACACAGAGCGTGAGTGGTTATTAGCGTAGTTTTTTTTTATTATTATTTTTTTTTATTATTATTATTTTTGTTAAGTCTCGTTGTATCATTTCTTGATAGACCTTTACGACCAGTTAGAAGGATATGACAACTCTAAAAGGACATATTTATGTAATCCAATTTATTTTAAGGTCAGGGGAAATTGATGTTTGCAATAAAGTTTCTATTTCAGAACATTCTACATTTTTTTAAATTACATTATCCTTGTATAAATTGATTTTAACTCTTAATCAGCGCATATCTTACATTTTATGAATATCAAGAGAAAGAATAAAGGAGGCAGTTTATTTTAGACTTTTAATATTGTCTCCGATATACATATATTATACATAAAACGTATATAAACAATGAACAGTTTAAGCAGACAATAGCGGTTTATTTTCTCAATAGTAACTTTGATGACACGTTATTTTGTAATATTTACAATGAAAATATACTACAAATTAGCTCTTTCTGATTACAACTTCAGGGAATTTTATCTCGTTAATAAATATGGGCTAACATAATCACAACAAAAGTGTATAAGAAAATATGGATCTTATAATAATAATTATAATAATAATAATAATAATAATAATAATAATAATAATAATAATAATAATAATAATAAAGTAATAACCATCACCATCATCATCATCTTATTTCTCATTACTATATATTATCATCATCATAATCATAAACATAATCATTTCGCTTGTTATTATTATTATTATTATTTTTTTATTATTATTATTATTTTTATTATTATCATTATTATTTATTATTATTATTATTATTATTATTATTATTATTGTTATTATTATTATTACACAACGGTATTGAATATAATCATACACCTTTAAAGTACGCGTTCATCAAGTTTAAATTGCCAGATAACAGAATTCATAATTAATACCTTTCCATACTTCTGCTTTTACAAAGTCATTCATTTGATTGTTAATACAATATGCATCCAAGATTAGTCCCTTTAAACCCTACAGACCATAATAAGCTGGTTTAAACAATAGAAACGGACCATACCACCTAAAACATTTAAGAATTGTTAAAATATAAAACATGGAATATAAATGCAATGGCTTATAGAACTGCAAATTGATTTTTTCCATGAATCATTACATGTTTATTCCATGGTTTTTTTTTTAAAAATGGAAAAAATCCTTATATTTCTATATAAAACCATTTTCTGCGAATCTGTAGTCAGCTGCATATTCATTCTGTATAATTCATTTTGAGGGAGAGAATAAGAGGTATATATAGAGGCCTAACACATATTATATTCCTATATTTTTAGTGAACATATGGTCAGGTACAGTGTGGTATTTATATACAAACAGTACGGTTAAGTTTAATCAATTGCGAAACCTAAGTTTCTCAAGCAATTTGCAAAACATAAATAGCAATCTAAATTTTGTATCGGACTCATTTACTTTGAATTTGACTTTTCGATTTTCATTTTTACAAACAACAAATAAATCGTAAAAAAAACAAACATATATTGGATTGCTTATGATTTTAGTCCTTTTATCTTAGTTAGTGTATATAAGGTGAAAGGCGAACTTTGCATATACGATATTTTCCAAAATAGACAAAATGTGTAGACAAAAACGCCAAAACAAACAAGTGAAAATAAAAATACATACTACTTTACATGAAACTGATATCTTGGGATGTGAAATCGAGGAAAAACTGTCAATCTGTTGATCTAGTGTTAGTAGTTTGACACAAAACTGATGTGTTCAGACGCTATGTTTGACAGCAGCCGCTTCCCCTCCACTGTATCAGATAGCAATATGCATATCGGGTTATATGTAAAGTCGATTTATGTACAGCTAAAACGATGGGTATATATTATACTCAACACAATGTCATTGACAGCTACGGAGATGGTCTACATTAACAGGAGACAATACTACACAAATCAGATTGATAAAGAGAGGACAGCATATCGTATATTAATGAAGCTGTGCATAAAGTTATTTCAAGATCGATTGCGCTTTTTTATGCAGGAAAAACATATTCATTACAACTCGATCATTTGCCGGGAAAGACCTAAATAAACTAAAATCTTGGAGAAATTGATTATAGGTAACAAACATTGTCTCTTTCCCCCTACAGTCCCATCTACCAATATCATTTGCTTGTTGCCTTTGAATTTGATTGTTGTTTAACACCCCACTTAACAGAATTTTCGGTTATATAGTGATGACAGGTAGGGGAGAGAACTCGGGTACAATGCAGATGAGAAGAGCCGAAAGTAAACAGGCGAATTTCTCCACAAAATCAAATGTGGTCGCCTGTTTCAACAACTCTTCATAATGTAACTAAAATGTGCCCCAAATGAACCAATAAGATCGATATCACAGAGTTTTTGACGGAATCTCTTGATATTGGCCACATGATTACTTGACACAATTTTATCATCTTTGTTTCATTCATTTATTTAACAGTAATTTAGGCAAAGTTACGCCGTTGAACACTTAAAATCGTTACTAATGAAGTTTTATGATCGATACGGGATATTCTTAAAGAATACGAAGTCCCCATCTCAAAAATGTTAAAAAGTATTCCGGAACACAACCACATACAGTGACTTTATTTGGCCAATCAGATCTAAAACTAACTAATGACATTTTCTTTGTTAGTTATTGATTAATTTCTGGATCAATGACTCTATATAAACATAATCATTCTTATTATTGTTATACATGATAAATTATAGTTCTGTGGGTGGACTTCATTATGTTACATTAAAAGCAGCATAACATGTAGGTGGAGTGTTTTATATTACATGGGGATCATCACAACATGTTTTGTCTATATCGGTTGTTACCAATCGCAATGTCAAGAAATATTATCAAATATTCACTCCTCACGTATTTCATTAGACTTGACTGTGGACTCACGGCGGGTGTGACCGGTTGACAGGAGATGCTTACTCCTCCATGCCACCTGATCCCACCTCTTGGTTTCCAGAGGTCCGTGGTTGTCCATTTTACTATATCTATGTCCTGGACGGACATTCTATTGATTCATACTTTGGTATCTGAGATTTTTATATATATATAAAATCATCTATTTCGTTACTTTGAATGTTCGTGGCTTTTCCTTCGAAAATGATTTCGTGGACACCAATTTTCATTTATTTCTAGATAACTTATTGGCATTATTCAAGAAAAAGTGTTCGTCATATATTTATTTTCATTATTTTTGTTTCC
The DNA here is from genome assembly GCA_030159075.1 of Atrina japonica. Classification (NCBI taxonomy): domain Eukaryota; kingdom Metazoa; phylum Mollusca; class Bivalvia; order Pterioida; family Pinnidae; genus Atrina; species Atrina japonica. Next base: position 382,347 of record BROG01000603.1, on the reverse strand, counting down.
CATGAAAAAACGGAAGAAAAACCTTAAAAAAATTTTGTGTTTGCCGTGTGCCACATTTGTTAAATAAAATTATATAGTTGACATTTTCTTATACACTCGCCAAGTGTATTATTCCAGAAGAAGAATTTATATAACTTTTTAGCTTTTTTACTAATCCTTTTTAATACTAATAGTGCCACTTTATGGCAATATGATATGTTGAAACTAAAATTTATTATTTTACAGTATACATGGATATTTTACAAGCTAATTTCCGTACATGTTCGATATAACCTGCTTGATGCTGTAGTAAAGGTAATCATTGAATACGCCATGATTATACTAACGTAAAAGTGAAATTGTTTGTTTTTATGTTAGTCCACTCAAATATTTTTCACTGATACGTATGGGTAACAACACTTTTCATTTCATTTAAATGGACCTAGTCATCCGTTTCCGAACATCATCATCATTATTATCATTATCATCATCATCATCATCATCATCATCATCACCATCATCATCATCATCATCATCATCTCTGAATCCGTGCAAAGGAGATTTAAAAGTTCTAAACATATAACATTGTAATCAGATCTGGATTGTAGGTTTGGTAATGTAAAGAATTCGAAATTTGGCTATCAATTTGAAATGCTCGTTGGATGACACAAAACTAAATCCGATAATTGAAAAGGACTAAACAAATGCACCATTTATTTTTTTTTAAGATTATTGCTTATAAACTGTTCCAAAACAAATAACTGAAAGTATTCTATCTATCGCGAGAATACTGTTCGCTAAACAGCTGCACCATTGATACACTTTACTTTGCAGTCCTATTGATATGAAAATGTAGTATAGGTGTACCAAGGTAAAGTGGCGCATCCGGGTAGAGTGAAAAACCAAAACGATACGGTCTACCTTCCAAAAAAGGTTGTACAGGTAAAACACATTGCCTTGCACGGACCCCATGCATTACTGAATATCTAATACTTCTGTGACGACAAGTGGCTTGTCACCCTGTTATGATTATATTTAAACTAGTTGTGTTTGTAATCATGTGCCAATTTACTTTGGTACACCTTTACAGGTACGGATTTTGATTTCTGGATTTTAATAAAACATGCGCCGATGATTGTGCTTTAGGTTTGTAGTTACCCAATAACACTATTATGATTACATACTTATATCTAACATACAAATGCAGTAAGCATATGCTAACTAGAAATATATAATATCAAATAACATACAGAATAAATACTTAAACTATTACATAAGCTGGGTGAACTAACGTCGTGAACGTAAAGTGTTGGCAAGATATAGTTGGCACTTGTGTTACAGAAAATGGCAAAGTAATAATACTCTTTATTCTGTTAAGTATTGTCTTTATATTTGCTACTCATGATTTGATTTGAACAAAATGACATCTCGGTTATTCGGTTTTTTAGGTTCCATTACAATTTGCTATTATTTCATTTCAACAACGTTTATGTCATACTCCACATTTACCCAGCTTTTTGGCTCTAACAATTGTAATATTGGAACAAAGCCATAGTTTAGACATTTTACCTTTGTGAGAAATTAGCGAATCATAAACCTCATGAACATTGCCAAATCATCGTATTATGAAAATACATACACAGTGTTCTTGAAATTAACTTAGATTATAAATTATACTTAAAGTACAGATAACCGGGTTTCTTTGTCTATTAATTTATTCTATTAGATGTCGTAGCTGTAATGCATTCTGCATACATACTCCTGTCATTAACAAATGGTTTAATAATTATAATCCACTATTCTTACGAACCAAATTTGACGTCTTACCTGAAATTAAAATGAATATCAATTTCGATGTCAAGTTATTATTACGCAATTTTGATCTATGAAATCGTTACCGCTCTGTGTAATACAATTATATCTTAATGTCAGGGTCTGCATACAGTTACTACATCATTCCGTTAGCATAATCACATATAAATTGTATTTTCGACAAACTAGTTTTATTTTGAACAAATTATCCGATACATAAATATCCAAGACAGAGACACGTCTTCAGTTGAACTCAATTTAGCTGCGACTGTATTGAAACATATTGCGATGTATTGCCTGATCACTTTCGTCCTGTGAGTTAGAATAAATATCTAAAATCCCTTTGCTCTAAGCGATCGTCAACACTAAACATGTAATCCGTAAATAAGTAAAGAAAATCGATTTAAGATACAGTGTTGTAAAAATAACTTGGTAAAGTGTCTATATAGTTGTTTAATTTTGCCGGGATTCATTTTCGCATTTTTCTGAAAGGAACTTATCCGCAGATGTTAAATATAACACAAAACACTGCTTAAGTTAAAACGTTGTTGTGACTGTTTCACGAGTACATTGTATATAGTTCTGAAATAAAGCTTATGATTTAATCATTTCGTGATCAGTGTAACGGAGTCTTGCTATATATGAATGTTTTAATCTGCTATAACTTTGATAATTCTGATAGTTTAAATTTTGTCTCTCTGATATTTTATTAGCATAGGGTTTCAAATTCACACACACAAACAAACACACACACACACAAACACACACACACACACACAAACACACACACACACACACACATATATATATATATATATATATATATATATATATATATATATATATATATATATATATATATATATATATATATATATATATATATATATATATACTTGAATGCATACACTTGAACTTGAATGAGGACACCACAATAAATCATGTGGTGTAGATTTCAATTCAAAAAATATATTTAAAATTGGAACTCAGCTGATGAAGTCTAAATGACAGTAATGATCACCTCGAGCATTATTACTTTGGTATTATATTTATATCAATATTACGATATTAATGATAATTCAAAATGTAGGCTAAATATATGTATCAAAGCAAGTAATATTTAAATTATGTTTTATTCACTTATTTCTGCAAAAGTATTTGACCGTGAAAAGAGAATATATATTTTCATCATACAGGAATCAGAAAATGCTATTTAAATTGTAAATTTAAATATGAAGAAATGAAAATAAATCGGTAGACAGCGATGCTGTAGATTCATCTCTACGTAATATATATTGTATCAAAAATGGACAAACACAGACCTCTTGAAATCAAGAGGTAGGATCAGGTGTCATGGAGGAGCAAGCACATCCGCCGTGAGTTCACTGTCAAATTAAAATGAAATACATGAGAAACGAATCCTCGTTATAGTAGGTACTGACGTCTCAACAACCGCTATCGAACAGGTAACTCAACATAAAATGAAAAATATCAACTTTATTGATGCAGTAGAGGAATCTATTAGAAAGATACCTATTATTGGAGAAACAGCGGTACATAAAAGCTTGTTCATACGCTTATCACTGAAATGCTTCGTCGACCACGTCCACCTGCCGACTTCCGTGCCGGAAACTTATCTCCGATGCACTGAATTGCCACATTTTGATGTATCTGTTTTCCAATGTTTCCAGGGTTCTGATTAAAAACGTTCGTTCAGAGTGATCGGGTTCTGAATTCGCATAATAGGCATCTTATCTTTTGTAGTCTATTTATGTGATATTGATTATTCAAACTTTGACTTTAAAACTATATGGCAGTAGGTTTTCAACCTCACCTTTGATAGCACGCACTCACGCATACATACGTATTAGTGTTGACCAAATATGAATTGAAAATTTTTTTTTATGATACATTCTAATAGGTTTATATATTATATATTTAATATTATCTTCATATCATGTATTATTAGACATTTGTGTAGAATGTTATTCTATTATCTGTCTTTGCAAATCCATTCAATGCTATCATTAAATTAAATATACGAGGGTTAATTGATTAGTTTGACCCTTGTATTGAAAGGGTTAAGCAACGTTGCCCATTTTCAGCATTACCGTACGCGGAATATCTAAGGCTGTGTAACAAACGAACGATGTCATTTGGTCATTTTTTTCTGACGAAGAGGTAACACTCTCGGATAAACAGGACAAGTGGCTTTAGCAAAATAGACAAACGTGGTTCAGTATTCATTCAAGAAAGGTCTAGCACCTTGGGCTATTCATGCAGACATGATAGCATCACTAGGAGAGGATACCCATTCATATGCTACGTAAAAAGTTGGGTGACAGAATTTAGGCTTTGAATGCAGAGCCTCCAGGATGGCAGTCCTGGAAAGTCTGTCGCTTTGAAAACTTCGGAAATAGTCACTAAAGTCCATGATATTGTTAAGGGTGACAATTACATCTCAGGCAGTTAAGAGAAAAAATTAAGAACAAGCGTCTTGGAAAGCTCAGTAAAGGCGTATTGTTTTACCATTACAATGTCCCTCCTCACAACTCTGTCATTGCCATGGCTGTAATTAATTTTTTGTGGCTTTCAAATAATTTAGCTTACCCCACAGACCTGATGTCGCTTAAGCAGACTTCCATTTATTACCAAAAACTTGTAAAAGGAAATTTTCGGTAGCCAATTCTAAACAGATGATGACGTCATACATGTATTGGGGGACTTTCTGGATGGTTCATTAAAGTAGCATTGTTGCTGGCAAACATTGCTGGTAAAGTGTATAGACACGTCGGGAAATAATGTTGACAAATTAATGCAATAAATCTCCCAAAAACAAATCCTTACATATGAGGCTCAAAACTATCAATTTGCAACCCTCGTATATGTATATTTCTTTATAGATAACAGTCGCTATGATGACAATGTATGTTAACTGCAATGCTCGAGGCTACGTTTCCAAAATTGTCTTTTCTTATTGAGACTATAGTTTATAACCTTTGTTTGAAGTATATGTTTACTACGGACTGTCGGTGGGCGTGACTGACGTCCGCTTCTAGTGTGATGACATTGCATTTATATTAAGCTTTGTTATGGCGAATCTATTCGTTCAACCGTTTGTTGCCAAACCTTTGCGGGTTGATATTGCTTGTGTTGGAACAATAGACATAAAATGTGTTTTATGTTCGCAATTTTCCCAAATCTCTATGTTTAACACATTTCAGGTCTTCCATGTTACCTCATCGAGCTTGAACAATCGAACATTATGCAACTCCATACGCGCGGGGATATTGACACAGAACAGACAAATGGATCGTAGAAAAAGCAACAAAAACAACTACTATTTAATGAATTTATGACAGAAACGGAGGTTGTCACTGATCCGGATCACGTACAACTGAAGAGCCTAGTTTAAACTAAATTTTATACATGTATTTTCAAATTAGTTAAAATGCAATACCGTCCATCCTTTCTATAGCTCTAGTATTTCTTAAGCGATATTGTCGCATTGTCAGTTTGTTGCATAATGTATACTCTCTAAGGACAAGAAAAGTGATTTCTACATTATAACTTCAAATAATATTACCTAAGCTATTCCTCAACGGTATATTTTGCAGATTTGTAACTAGACTGTACTTTGTCGTCGTGACATGTATAGCGGTATTGAAAATTCAATGCCGTTTGGAATTAATTGTTTTATCAATATCTGACTATGATTTGGAATGGGTGTGGCATCTGATCCTTGGTTTCTACATTTCAAAAGTCTGGGTTTGTCCAAAATTCATTATATTTGTGTATACATTAATATATATATATAAGACTTATTCGAATTTCAGATGAAACTAAAGAAAACTATTTCAGGATAGGCGTCACATGTAAAAGAATTGGTATCAAAATATTTGATTTATCAAGTAAGGGCATATTAATCCGACCAGTCATTGCATTTCAAAATAAACCTATATCGATATTGTGACACAGTCGGTCTAAGTATCTAGGTTTTTACCGAGGGCAGGTGACATCGTTGTAATGCAACGAAATAAGTTTTTGCAGATGAATCAAACAAAACAGAATTAAAACGATTAAAATTCATCACGTAATGGCATCAACAAATAAACAAAACAGAATAAAACAAAGATTGAATCACTAAATCACGCCGGTTCATCAACAGAATGATTATTAGATAAAAATTGATTTACCATTTCATCTTTCATGCGGTGTTGTCAATCCTATTTTGCCATCGGAAAGTGCTTAGGAATGGAAAATGTGACAAGCGCATTTACATTGCAAACCAAATTAAGGCAAAACATAATTAAATAAATCCGATTATCCATACTAAACCGAGAAACATCACTTTAATAATTTTATCTGTTTGACAATTATTCAAATAGAAATGGAATTTGTTACCCAGTGTTTTAACAGATTCATTAATATCAATTTGTCCTTTTTTCAAATATCATTTACCTTATGTTTTCCGAGGAACTGGAAAGGATATTTTACAAATTCCATGTTACATGTATATACTGCTTTTAAAATTGGTTTTGAAAATTTCTAACTTTTTCTCATTTGCTAGAAACAGTGAAATGGCAGAAATTGGTGACTTATAATCTACCTGGATAATTTGGTACAGGTGTACAATCACAATGGGTCTAAATTAAATCAATACAGAGATGGCACAAAAAATATTAGAGCTACAGTAATGCGTGGAATTACAGCAAGGCAAAATGTTTTACCTTAAAATCTCCATTTTGGAAAATAGACAGTATTGTCTGTTGACATTCTGTTTTGCCTTTGTCGACCTTCATTATAGTTTAGTTTAGTGTAACATATATTAGGGGTGAAATTGAATTGCATAATCTTTAGCATCACAATACATTAACACTACAAAATGATATATGTTATTCAAAATTAGATAGCAAACGTTGCTAGATATAATATTCATTTACTCTATTGTGACATATACAACTATTGTCCAAGGCTATTTTCATTATGCAGGTGTTTCGTTTGAAAGCACCTCTATTGAAATTTCGCAATCCATATAAAAATAATACTCTTTCATGCGATTTATTCTGCATTCTTTCCGCATGTAGAATGCACATCAAACGAACGACGAACAATATCTCTGTCCTGAAACTTGCTTCCATTGTCTTATCCGCTGTAAAAGAGAATTGTTAGTGATTGATTATGTGTTGCTTCAAACCTTTGTCATCAATGCTAACCGACTTTACTGTTACATCTAACACCGTGAAATCGATTACACGGTTGATAAGGCATTATACCGACGATAGGAAGCCATTTCTTTATCAATGTATTTTTATGCAAATAAGCATGTATAACACGCAAAAATCACTATGTGAGAACTGTATTAAATGTTTATCGCCAGTCTTGTTTATCGCACGAAATCTCAGGAAAAATGAATATATATATATATATAGACCATCTAACTGATTGACTCAAAGTGTTCTAATTAGTGGGGTGGTCTCTTACGTGAGGTTCTGATCTTCTTAAAAATTTATCACTGGAATTAATGACCTGAAATGTGAGGTGGTCTCCTAAGGGAGGTGGTCTCTAGGCGAGATTTCACTGTAATCGACTTTTCGGGGGAGCTTTTCTTATGACGTAACAGCTAAAGAGCTGTGTGTCAAGCATTGAATATCAATGCAACCGATCTCTATACTTGCAATGAAGGAAATAAGTCGGTATGTAAATATATTGTATATTGATTTTTGTTTGTTTGTTTGTTCTTAGTAGCAGTAGCAGTAGTAGTAGTAGTAGTAGTAGTAGTAGTAGTAGTAGTAGTAGTAGTAGTAGTAGTAGTAGTAGTAGTAGTTGTAGTAGTAGTAGTAGTAGTAGTAGTAGTAGTAGTAGTAGTAGTAGTAGTAGTGGTAGTAGTAGTAGTAGTAGTAGTAGTAGTAGTAGTAGTAGTAGTAGTAGTAGTAGTAGTACAATCTTTACTTTTTGCTGAGCGGTAATGCTATTTAAAGTTTTGATTGATTAACATATTGATAAAATTGGTAATTTAAAAGTGTATTCTATTTCATCGCCTTGGGTTATCAGAGAGAGGCTTTCCAATCCAGTACATGTTCTTGGTATCAATGAAAATGTACCTGTTGACATATGTGGGAGAGACAGTTTGATATACGGCTTTGGCCAAGTTTAGCACTTTTCTTTTACATCATATGAAATTATATTTTGTTACACATATGATATAATGAATTAAGGATTGTTGCCAATTATTAAACAATCATAAGCAATGCAGTCAAAGCTGACTTACATTGTTTGAAATATTTACGTTAAATAATTTCTGAATTTGTCTCAGATATAATCAGCTATGCCAGGGCGTGTTCACCATATGAACATTTCATATACAGAGCAAAACTAGCTACTGATATGTAGTTGTCACAAGGATATCCTGAATGACGTTTAATATCAACTTTTCACAAACATAACGTTCGATATAATGACCTTCTTTGCAATTACTACGTTTTACCTAATTTGGCTGTGGACTCGCAGCGGAAAACAGAGGAATTTTAATTTTAATTTTGACTGTTGTTGTACTCCACACTAAGTTGTATGGAGGCGGCCAGTTTTAAATGGTAGAGGAGAAAACCCGGTTACAATGTACCCGGGAAGAGACTACCGGCCTTCCGCAAGTAAACTGGCAAACTTTCTCACAAAAATCACCTTAGGTTCCAGCAGGATTCGAACCTGCGTTGGCGAAAGTGACATACTTCATGATTAATCCCATGATGCTCCATCCACTAGACCACGGAGACCCTTCAACAGATGATGCTTACTCCTCCATGGCACAGTTCTATCTTAGAACAATTTATTAAAATGACAAATATCATGCTGTGAAGAGATTCCCTCGCGAATCCTCATATATTTCTATATACATATACAACATATTACCAATTTACCAGAGGTTGCTGTTTACTCATTTTGCTAATTTTTTTTTTTATCTTTTCATATTGGTTTGCAAAAAAAATATTTGAAATACGTTTATTAAAAAACAGACATTAATTAAAAAGGCTAAAAAGATATTCTGATAAAACAAAATATATCCGGCGATCAGGACAAAACTTTTATTAAAAAGGCTAAAAATATATTTTGCCGTAGACAATTTTAAAATGTCATGTATATATTGTCTGGAATGAAGGAAATACGTCGACGAGTGATATTCCTGTCATCCGCGCGTAAGAATACAAATGTTTACTCGCCCATTATTCACATTCGATTTCTTAACACAAACACGACATTATAACAAACTATTCTCAACCCTGGAATATTTAAAAACATTTTATTTGTATCAAACCTCGAATATTTGAAACTTTAAATACAAACAAGAAAATACATTTTGACAGCTTCTTTGCCTTTAAAGTTATACAAACATCCGCGAATGACTTAACTAGTTATGTGGATGTTCATGATTTCTTTAATAATGGTGCTACCTAAATAGAAGAGAGTTCAAATTATTTGTCGAAAGTTAAAAAGAAAAATTTGCTAAAGGTGGTATGGCCAAACGGCAAAGTATTCCATTTCAAAACCAATGTATCTGAAAATAAATCTTATGTCAAAGGTAAATTTCATGGTAAAATTGGATCCATATTCGAATAATGTCACCGTGTTCCTTTTTCATTTCAAATTTAACATCTACATTTTTTTCACAAATGAGGTAAATTATGGAAGCAGACGATTATCGAGTATTTATAGACCGGTATTGACCTCGCAATCCGCCAGTGAAATATGTCATTATATTAGATAAATCATTTACCCCACACCACTGCGATATAATAAGTAAATTAATAACATTAACTAAAGCAATTTCATATAAAATGATTTGTGTAATGTAGATAAAAGGGCTTATATACCGAAGAACAATACTGCACTAGAAATCAGTCAAGTATTGGAAATATCATCGGCTTTTTAAGATTCAGCGAATTCTATCAAGCATTACCCACTGGTCCCGATCCCATCGTCCCCTGTAGCCATTTTTAGACTCGTCCACTTTTAAGATTGGTACAGTTCACTGTCAGAAATCTGGAGTGATTGATTGATAATTTAAGTTTTACAATATTATCACATTCATTAATAACTTGTTCACCCTTGAGTTATGACAGTCGACTATATTATTCATTGATTTAGATGAGTCTGGATGTTATCAATGGTGTCTATGTGTTAATCAGTTTTGCCCGGTATAATTTTAAACTATGATATGTACTTACCCTTCTTCTTCCGGTGCCTTAATGAGGCCAGAAACAGGACTTATTTTTCAGTATGAAATTCCTGGGAATCAAGCATGTATTTTACCATTGCAAAGCAAATGCTGTTATTGTTTGTATTATGTGAGTGTATGCGCCTATGCGTACATATGTGTCTATGTTTGGGTGTGTGTATTAAACTTAGTTTCTTTTTTGTCAAACCATAGTTTTTCCGAGTCAAACTTAGTTAATCTCATTACTTCACATAAACATTACTGGAGAAAAACTACCTTTGGATGAGAAAAACTAGGTTTAAATGAGAAAAACTAGGTTTAAGTAATGAAAGCACCAGGTTTTTTTCATATATTTTAATTTGCGCCTCATAACTACCTATTCATATTAAAATCTCAGATACCAAAGTATTAATCTTCAGGAGGTCCACGATATATATACAAATCTGGTGAAAATTGGACAAACACGGACCTCTGGAAATCAAGAAGTGGGATCAAGTTCCATGGGGGAGTAAGCATCCTCTGTTGACCGTCGTGAGTCCACAATCATGTCCAAATGAAATAAGTGAGGAACAATACTTGTCACAACCAGTAAAAACGATTCATCAACTACCATTCAACAGCTCACTCTACATTTCAGTTATTGAAACAGTAATCGCAAACAAGGCTTTTAAATTTTTCAGGGAAAACTGACTTTTGTGTTCAACTCTTGCCCATTGAAAACAGATTTACTATTTTTTTAACTTCCAGGCATACTCACTCATATTGTATATAAAACATTTCATTATATTGCTTTTCACTTCCGGATGATGAGCAAGGTAATTTATCGTTGATGACTTTTCCGTCTTCAAATGTATTCTATTTCACTTCGACATTCCCTGGAGATTGCAGATGCCAACTATCATTTATTTTTCATTTCTTTAATTGAAGATTATCATTTGCTATATATCAACTTCTTAAAGTTTTATGTGAATCCAAAGTTAATATTTGATATGTACTGCCATAAAAGGATCCCTTAAGAGCACAATCATTGCTCACCGTTACAATAAACCTTATGGACTGGATTTAGAAACATGCAACTTTTACAGGTCCGTTAATGAAATTTCATCTATTTCTGCTTTTTCAAATATTTGGAAATAACATACATACTCTCTCTCTCTCTCTATCTCTCTCTCTCTTTCTCTCTCTCTCTCTCTCTCTCTCTCTCTCTCTATATATCTATATCTATATCTCTCTATATCTCTCTCTCTCTCTCTATATATATATATACATATCATATATATGATCTGTCACAAGTTTCAAGTCATATCACATTTATGACACGAGTTTTGAATCGTCGATTTTGCATTCCTGTGGGAAATGTTATTGTAAGCCATCTCCGGCTGGTGACTAAAATATGGCAATACCTAAATTATCAATGTAACAACGTGAAGAGGACTTGATGCATAGCATTTTACAATGAACTACAGAAGAACTAATAGGAATAAATTGCTTGAAAACATGTCTGCAGAGTCTTTCAGTATCTATTCAAAACTTCAATCTTCAATTCACGAATAAAACATATCAATGTATCTCTTTTCCTGATTCTCAATTGTGCTTTAGTCTGCTGAACCATGTGCAAAGTGAACAGATACATAAAAGTTTAAACATTCCGATTAAATTGAATTTGCGTGAAATGAATTCATTCTTACTAATGTGCTTCTCTCCAATAAATTTCATATCTATGCATCTTTTAAACCACCAGGATGTTGCAAATGCGCATCCGTTATATTGGAAATACAAAGAAATTACTTTTATGGGTCGTCTAAGATCCTTTAAGATCCAATGGCGGGAGGAACATTATCAAGCCCCTACATATAGGGTTTGAAAACAAGATCTAAATTCTCTGGGCATTATTCTTGACTTTAAGAATCTTAACCCGATTTAGATTTTTCTACATACTCTCGAAATAGGATTATTTTTAACAACCATCCTTACAGGCGAGCCAGGTTCGATCCTTCGTGTGTGTGTGTGTGTGTGTGTGTGTGTGTGTGTGTGTGTGTGTGTGTGTGTGTGTGTGTGTGTGTGTGTGTGTGTGTGTGTGTGTGTGTGTGTGTGTGTGTGTGTGTAGTGTGTGTGTGTGTGTGTGTGTGTGTGTGTGTGTGTGTGTGTGTGTGTGTGTGTGTGTGTGTGTGTGTGTGTGTGTGTGTGTGTGTGTGTGTGTGTGTGTGTGTGTGTGTGTGCAGGAATCAGCACCATCAAATCAAAGTCAGGATCAACGGGAGATCCAAATCAAAGAGAAATATGTCAATCATTATGAAATAGACAAATTTTATAGTATACGTATACAGATTTTACTTTTCTCCACTTTCTCTTGTTGTTCACAAGAAGATCTATCGCATAAGTGCTCCCGATGATCACATTGCTTTCCGGAATCTTTATCGGAATACCTCCTTAAAAATTATCTCATTTCCACAGTTTTATATCAGCATTTCATAATTCAGAAATCAAATAAAAAGTGATGACTTTGAACACCCATATATTATTAGTAAATGCATTTGCTGGAAAACATTTTAATTAGTTGTTCTGTAAATGGTGGTCATACCTATTGATTGAACAATGATGAATTTTAATGTAAAATATATAAGCGCGCACTTCCAGTTATATTTTTAATCAATATAACTCGGGTTGAGAGGATAATATGGCCACGAGGTTTTTTTAGATGATCTTTCAGTACTCTAGTAGTGGGGCGTTCGGCTCGCAAGCGAAAGGTTTCAGGATGGATTTCTGGTACCGGACCATACAGTATATTTACAAAATGATAGTGGCTGTTCCGTCGCCAAGCACACGGTATACGAATTAAAAGTCGGATGAAACTTACAATGGATGTACCGTGAGACGGTAGACGTAGCACACACGATAATCATAACTGCATTGACATCAATCCGTTACACATGTAGCTATATGTAGAACGTGGCTTAAAGATAGTGATATCACCATATAAGTGAAAAATTGTTGGAAAAAATAAAACAGTTAGGCATTGCACTTATAATTTTATCTTTGTCACTTTTGTTAATACAATAAGGGCCTTTTAAAGTATCACCTTCGATATACGTGGCTGCTGCTGTGTAGACTGCACGCTTGATGAAGAAAAAGTACGTTTAATTAAAGTTTTCATTAAGATCTTATCTGAAGAATCTACCTAAGAACTGTCTGCATGCCAGGCGATTATTGTGATCCAACGATTCATTGACGCTGTGGTTACAATTTTATATATGAATATCAGTGGATGATATTATAGGTTACGTATTTGCACTTAATTGCTTTTAAGATATGATGTATATATGTAAAGTAGTTTCATAAAAAGGTTGAATTTAAATAAACTGAAACCCTGAATATAAAAACTCAAATATCAAAGAAATTAAACGAGACATTTGGGACTTTGCAAATGCATTATATGTGCCGAATCATTTTGGTTTGAAAATTTGCCATTGAGCAAATGACTCCTGTCTCTTTTTGTAACAAAATGCATAATTACAAATTAAAACCAACTGCATTATACACGGTAGCAACTTGATAATAATTTTCGAAAACAAAATGAGTCACCTTATGTTTTCATGACTTTCAGACATAATATGACATTTTTTATGCCTTTATATATATGACTGCAAAAATAATCGACGTATTTATTTCCAAGATTTTGCAAATGCATTGCCATCTTAACATGGTTAGTGTTAATATGTATCTTCGTTTTACGACAGTTATATGATGGGGAAGCATGACACTTAAATAGCATTAAATATATGTTGTATTGTGCAACTTGTAATGCGAGAATTACCAATATATAACAAATCATTTTTGTTGGAACAAATAAAGAATACAAATAAAACTATATACATAATCGATCGTATAATATTTTGAGTAACTTTAGAATGTTTATGTTAGAATTCCAGGTTAGAATTACCAAAACATTGTGCATATATTTGGTCAAATGTAGGATTGATACAAATAAATTAAACATATGGAACATAATGAATAATTTAAACCCGTAGTTTATTAAATTGATGCATTTTCAGTTTCTTTTCGATATGATTCTTAAATTTTATATTACTCAAAGCCTTATATAAGATTAATTAACACGTATCTTTTAGTGGATTTATCAGCACCCAGAAATGAAACTAAGTCTCCATATCTAATATTTCACATTGATAATACATCTCAAAAAAAATATATGAGCAAACATAATGCATATGAAGTAAATGTTAGGGAGTATACTGCCCCGGGATCATTTTATCATGATTTTACATGTCACGAAAAGGTTATTTTAAACTTGCAGACACTAAATTGTGGCATCTTTATTCTACAAAAATATTCCATTGTCAAACTAATTAACTCTGAAATCAAAGAGAAATTCAGCAGACATAAGCTGAATGCTCCATTGTCCCCTAAATATGTACAGATTCATATTTTTTTTAAATATGACTGCCTAAGATTTAACTGGTAAAAAGATGGAAAAGCCAAGAATAAAGTTGGAAAAGCCAAAGTTGGAAATTACAAGAAAAAGTTTAAACGCCCCAAAAAAAGTTGGGAATTCCAAGAAAAAAATTGCAAAAGCCAACTCTAAAATTGGCAAAAGGAACAAAGCAGGGCAAAAAACTGGAAATTCAAAAACAGAAAAGCCAACTTAAAGTTGGCAAAACGAGAAAAACTTTAAAATTATCAAAACGAGACAAAAAGTTGGAAATTCCAAGAAAAATGTTGGAAAAGTCAACTCTTAAATTGGAAAAAGTAACAAAAAAGTTGCAAAAGCCAACATTGAAGTTGGCAAAACGAGGGAAAAAATTGGAAAGCAAAGAAAACAGTTAGAAAAGCCAACTTTTTAAAGCTGGCAAAAGAAAAAAAAGTTGGAAAAAGAAAATGTTGGAAAAAGCCAACTTTAAAGTAGGCAAAACGAGACAGAATTGGGAAATTCCAAAAAAAAAGTTGGAAACGCCAACTTTTAAGCTGGCAAAACGAGAAAAAAAGTTGGAAAAGCCAACTTTAAATTTGGAAAAACGAGACAAAAAGTTGTATATTCCAAGACAAATGTTGGAACTAAGCTATACCACAAACGCGACGATTTCGGCTTTCCCATCGTAAATTTTCCACATTTAAGTAGTAATATCTCTCAGTCACTCGCATATGGAGTTTATATTTGACAAATGATCCGATATGCCAGGGCGTGTACAACATATGAAGATTTCATATACAGAGGTAAACTACTCACTGACAAATTATTGACACAGGAATACCGAAAACCGCGTTTAATATCAACGTTCCGCAAATTTTTTGGTCGGTAAAATAGTTTTGTTAAGACTTGTTTATTACTCTGTCTCACTGGGTGAAATGTTGAGTTGCCTTTTCGTTGGCGGTTGTTGAGACGTCTGTACCAATTGTGACGAGGATACACTCCTTACGTATTTCATTGGACTAGACTGTGGACTCACGGCGGGTGTGATCGGTCAACATGGGATGCTTAATCCTCCATGGCACCTGATCCCACCTCTTGGTTTCCAAAGGTCCGTGTTTGTCCATTTTTACCGGATTCGTATCTATGCCCTGGACATTCTAATGATTTATACTTTGGTATCTGAGATTTTTATATTCGTATGCCGAGCCCGCATGGAGATGGAACAGCCAATACCATTTTTAAAAGTATACGGTTTAAACCGATAACGCGTTTCTACACTTGGACCTTCCGCTAGCAGGTCAGTTAATCTAATAATAGATCACGGGAAAAGGTTACACATGATAATTCCTTTAAAATCTTTAGTAACCTCTCTTCGCAAAATAACGGGCGAGGGAAGTCAGTGACTGATCTTCCAGTTGTATAATTCGACGTCCTATATCAATTAAGACGTTGCACGCTTACAAAAACATTCCACTGTAGGGGGTTAAATTTATTGAATTTTTCCTATTGCGACTAGCCATCTAGATTTGAAAAACGCCATGGCTTCGCGGTAGACTGCTCGATTTGCAACCGGAAGGTCGCAGGTTTGAGCCTCGGTAGAGGCAACTGGCTTTTCTTGTCCTTCGGATGATACAGTAAAAACCGGGTCCGTTTCACAGTAGATGATGGCACGTTAAAGAACCCTCGCTGCTCGAGCATGGGCCAAAATTTGAATCCTTTCACTCGCATTTGGTAACGTCTCCATAAGAGTGAAGGTTTTTGAGTGGGACGTTAAACAACAATACATCAACATCTAAATTTACCAGTTCACGTCAAATAGGGAAATCATGTGTATAGATTTAATGCATTAAATGGACGTATTTCAAAATAGCACATCCTGAGACATAATAGTTATGCCAAAACCAACCCATGTTCTGATCAAGACCATGCGCTGTACACTCCCGATAATGTTTATGGGAACAGTATCAAGATGAATTATAATGTTATGGGCATACATCAGTTTCACAGTGTTCAGTATGTATTTGATTGAGATCCATCAAAGCATAAAGCAATGATATAATTGAGTGTCACATCAAAGGAAAATGCTATGCGGTTTATTCTACTACAATCAGCTATAATTAATTAGTGACGTCTCGAAAATTCTGCTTAATCGAAATTTGTATATGAGTATGCCCTTAATTGTTTTAAATATAAAAATGTATTATTCTGTAATAACATTTGATATTTTTGTATAAAAATGTGAGTTTTTACCAATCTATTGATTTATTTGTGTTGTTGCTGATGTAAATATAAACTTATGATGTCAATGACATATCGACAAGGAATATATTCCCTCGTCTATGGAATGTAATTCCACATATGAATACACTTATGTCTACCCTAACGTTAACTACAGCTAATTGAAATAACTATAATTAACTATAATAACTATTGTTTACTATAAACATGATTACTATAGCACATACAATTATTTTAGCCCGTCTTCTCCTGCCTATGACTTTTTCATAGAACAACTTATACATAATACCAGGACATGCTCTTCTTATGAATGTTTTATTCTGATAGCCATACGACTCACCAATGAACTACTCGCACAGGGATACGTTGAACGCTTGAAATCGTCATTAAAAAAGAAGTCTTACGGTCGATAAGGTGATGTTGATAAACGATATCGAGTCCCCGTCTCTCAATCAGATCTAAAACAAACTGATGACATTTTCACCGAGCGTTGCTTTTTTACCGAATTCGTTTGTAACTGGCAATTTTTCTTCATGTTGAAAACATTTTTACATCCAATTTGTTGTATTCTAATGTACTTGGAATTTTTATTAACCAGTATTTACACACCGACTGCAATTCCATTTATTGCAAGTATATAGAGCGATGTAATGCATATGTCAATAATTGTAGTCATGTGACCCTTATGTTAATGGCTTTACTTTTTGGCGTAGGAATGCATGAACTAATCAATAAAGAATAGAATATCACATATCTATTACTTATTTATTTAATCTTAAAAGCCATACATCACTACAAAACCAACAGAAATCACTGAAAGAAATCGGAGACACAGGACTAGATCTACATTTGTAGCACACTGTACAGCCTGCAGGCCCATATCGCGATCTATCTAGTAGGTCATGTTATGACCAGAACCGCAAACTACGGAAATGAATGTTCATTTGTATTTACAAGTGTAACTAGTCTGTTGAACAGGAAAAAGAGATTTCGGCCTAGTGCAACTTTGTCAAGCATCTCTGATAAACAGGTGGATTTGTTTGCCTTCACCGGATGTTCCTGTCAGAAACAATTCGTCACTCGCATCTTATGAAATCAAGCCATGTGAAGTACTTACGTAAGTTATGTATGAATCAGTCATCATTGTTCCCAGCTGAGTCGTAAAAATGTCAAATAAAATGGCTACTTTCAATTTTCATGAACGAGTATTAGCTGTCTCCCTTCTCGTAAGTCACACTCAAACTTTCTATAATATATCCCATGAGTAATATTTCAGAATTCAAACGCAGATTCATTGTCAATACACCATAGCTATGGGCGCGACCTTTTGCATTTTCAATTCTCTTCTGACACAATTAACCTTCCTGCACCAGGCAGTCGAATATTTTAAAATAATCTCGAACCAGCTCTGAAAATAAATATTCAAAATTATTCATAGCACTTGTTTTTTTTCAAAATGATATGAAAATAATTTAATTAAATCCATTAAGTATTTCCGGTTAGAAAAGTGGAACTACTTCGCGTCTCACACAGCTGTTTATATTTTACGTCATATGAGCCCCCCCCACACCCTACCCCCCCCCCCCCCCCCCCCTCCCCCCCCCCACCCCCCCCCCCCCCCCCCCCCCCCCCCCTCCCCCCCCACCCCGCCCCCCCCCCCCCCCCCCCCCCCCCCCCCCCCCCCCCCCCCCCCCCCCCCTGCGCCGCAAAGCCAAATATATAGAATGAAGTTCGTAAGCAGCTGATTACAGTTTCACAGAGAATGTTAATGTATATAAACATAAGGATTGTTTTTCTTTTTTTTCTGAAAAGCATGGAGTATTTAACAATGGATCATGGGGAAAATATCTGTGCAGCATGAAGTGCATATGTACTCCATGCTTTTTTTTAAAAATAAAAAAAAACAATCCTTAATTGATACGTCTTCATGTTTACTTTCTATAGTAAATGGAACTTCTACAGTAGTTAATCAAAGATTTTTCTTTATCAATTCAGTTTTTTTTTCTATAGAAACTATATTTAGTATGGCAAAGCCTAACCCTAACCCTGACAACCGGACGCAGGGGATTTTGAATCGTGAGTCATCTGCGTTTTCCGCCGTAGGTGTGACTCCTAGAGGTCGTGGTGGCAGACAAAAGTAAGTCGGGAGTAAGAATGACATATGTTATTGGGAAGTCGCAAAGTTTGTCGGACATGCTCAAAATCGAACAAGGCCCGTGAGTTCTTTTGGCGTTATTTTTTTGTTTTTTATTATTTTGTTTCTTTGCTTTTTTTTTTTTTTTTTTTTTTTCATCTGCCGCACATATCCCGTAGAGTGAAAGTAAGACCGGTTGTAACTGAGGCTTTAATCAAATATTTTATTTCAGTAAATATTTTGAATTACTATACTTAATTACATTTCTAATAAACTGCAGTAACATTTACTTATAGTTATTACAATTATAAACTATTGTAACCTATATCTAGTAGGGTTAACTATAGTTAGTTATAGTTAGCTATAATGACTGTATTTGATATAGCAAATCAAACTTAACACTATAGATAACAATACTTTGCGTTTGTATTTGGTATTTTTATTCCACTATACACGTGGCATTTTGGTATCAATCCATTTTTAATCTATGAATGATATGTCATAAAGAATTTACTTGTGCTATGCAAATTCAAGTCACTATTTATAAGTAATTTAAATCAATTCAATATATGGTAAATTCGATGCAGAATCTATGAGAACTTTGAATCAAAATTTCTGCACAACACAAATGAGATTTGTATCAGTTTTTATTATCGAATTTGAAACAAGGCTAAATTGTATAATGTTTGTTTTTGTCTCTTTGAGAGGTGGAAAAGTTCGACAACTGTGGTCTATTTTATATACTGCAATTGAAATGAACAGAGTATATCAATTATCTCAACAAAGGAAAAATGTTTTTGATATTTATCCCAACTAAACTTTTTACTAAACGTTTTACTAAACTTTGACAGATCCTTCCTGAAAAATCTGATTGGCGGCCCAGGCCAAGTCGAGAATACTCTCAGACGTGAGTAAATTCTCAGGTTTTATAGTGCCGGACTCTGAACTCATACTGCTCCTTGACACTTGATCCCAGGCCTGGATTGTGATCAGGAGATAGGTCTCCCTTACTCCACCAAGGCACTTGATGCCAACCAGAGGTCTTCCACATATCATTGCATGTCACATATTCTCAGTGTTTGTATAGTGCTAAAACTTTGTTACTGATGAATTGTAGAATCCAATGAAGTTCTACAAGTACGATCATTTGTCCATTTTATATAAAAATCACAAGTACAAAATATTCAGGATGTTAGGGTGACATTGTACAAATACGGTGACGAACTGACAAACACGGAAATACAGTAAATACCGAGACACAGAGGCAGGAGCATATTCCAATGAGGAGTAAGTATCCGCTGTTGACCGGTTACACTCGCCCACCCATCGTGAGTCCACAATCAGATTCAGTTGAAATATATAAGGGGTACCTAATGGTCACAATTGGTATAATCGATTAAACAACCACTATCGAACATATAGCACAGCATTTCAGTTAATAAAACAGTAATTTCAAACATGTTTGCGAAAGGTTTACCTTAAACGGCTCTGTATATGAAATGTTCATATGGTGAGTACGAACTGGCATATCAGATCATCTGCGAGATATGAACACCATATGTAGGTGATCGCGGGATATTATCACTTAAATGTGGAAATGAAAGATAAATCATATTGTCAATGCCAGCAGCTTCTTACACTTACCTCTCTAAATTTGCTAGAACATCAATATATAACCCATCCCGAGACTGCAAGAACTTTTTACCCTTTTGCTGTCAAATAAATTAACTATATGTTATTTAAATAAGTCCATAAAGAGGGCGAAATACCCTGAGCACATTTGAGAGAAAGATAATCTTTCAATACCTTTCCCATAATTCAATTTAATTACAGCTATTATCTCGCGGAACAACATTTATTGTTTTATCCATTCCACTGTAAGGCAAAACTTGTAGGTAGGAGTGGACGTATTATGTTACTTTATAAGGTAAATCTAACTTTTTTGTTATTGATTACGATTTTAATTTGTGCCAGAAATACGTATTGCAGAGGATTGTGGCAGATTTGTCGAATTGCCCGTCGCATTGACTTTACGAGTTATAAACAGTACTAGAAAACAGAACACGTGATGCAAGTAAACATTTTCAATGACACTACTGACTAGTGAGATGATTTAAAAAAAAAAACTTGCATTTGAAAGAGAGTATTCGCTTGTCATGTATTGTCATCAGATATCGGTTATGCCCGACGTTTGCCTGTATCATTTCAGCAGCCATTAGCACGATTCCAAATCAATATCGATACAATATTATTCCCCAATAATGATAAATCGACATGACTGTTAGATAGACATATGGTATACTCTAGTACACCATCATATCGGAAATATAATCAGGCCAATTTCTAAAGCAGACATAGACGCTACACGTGCTACATTCTGCAATTGAAAACCCCCAAGATTATTAACATGTGGAATTGGAACTTCTGACGGGATCCCAGAGGAACCAATTCCGTAATTGAGACCTTATAGTATGTTAACACAAAATGTATTGATATCCTTGCGCCAAAACCTCTCATTTATATATGTAGTGACATTGCAATGACTATATAATGTAGTTGTGTAATTTTTTTGAATTGATCGTCTCTACTACCTGTGTAATTTTTGAATTGATCGTCTCTACTACTACTATGAAAACCACACTGTAACGACATTATAACCTAAGACGGACGGTAACACTCTAGACATGTATTGTATTCATCTAAATGTCGTTTTACAAATTACAGAAATAATTAATACTCATTTGGTGGTTATTATTGTTCAGAAAATGACATTGGGTCAATAATATGATAGCTTTTTTGTTTAAATTGTAATAATAATGATTACGCAGCGAGATATGACATCAAAATGCATCTGAGCAAAAAGTCGCGTATTCTTTATGGGGACATTTGTTCTATAATTGAACCTATACAAGCAGTCATGTTTAATACATGCATGTGTAATCATACAGGTACTAATACAATATTACAAAAGGTAACGTCGTACTACACTGCAGCGGGATGCATACATTCCACTGGCACTATTTTCCGAAATGAAATTGCATTACAAATATATACTTCATGACGTCATAATGTTTTGGCATGAGGTATATTGCCCTGTCGTATGAATGTTTAAAGAGAAGCGGATTTAAGTTTGCATAAACTATAATATAAATAGGGGCATTTAATAAATACCAAGTGCAATTACAGAAATAACAAGGCACCTACAAACTCACCATTCCACGGCTCTGTTTCGAAGAGTCAACATGCAGCATCAACCACATATGCACGACGCTCTACTCACTTGGCCATATCTACCCGTTCATAGAAATGAATGTTTCGATAACGGTATTTGGAGTTTCAACATGAGAACTCGGTCGTAGATATAGATGTAAATGTCAATGGATCAAAAGATGTATGTGTCAACTATCATTGTCTCTATCTAATTAGTTTCTAAACCCTTGCAAAATTTGGCGTCATATGAAATAATTAAATCGCCAGGTAAGAGAGAGTTGGGGAAAACCAATAAAAGATTGCTGAACTATTTACATCTTCATTAGTGTATTTTTTGACGTAGATATACAAAACAAAAATATAAAAATGTTGTAAATTGACAATGATGTGAACGAACAAGAAAAACTCTAGTTTGATTAATTAAGGAAGACTGAATGGAAAATTACATTAGTGTCGTATGGATATATTAAAGGGTTTGCAGAACCAGAGAGACCTTTGTGACATACTTCATCAATATTATGATAAATAATAAAAACATACATACATGAAGACTAGGATGTCTGTATAAGTGCAAAGTGCTTTTGTGTGATATTATGAGTATTTTCAACATTGGGGACAAATGTGCGGGTTTTGGTATATATATATATATATATATATATATATATATATATATATATATATATATATATATATATATATCAGAAATAATCATAATCGGCTGTAATCGAATATACTTTGTGTAGTAATCGCTTGTAATCAATTTTCACACATTTTTCGATTATACAGAATCGTTTGTTTGTTTGTTTATTACTGTTTAACGTCCCATTCAAGATTTTTTCACTCATATGGAGACGTCACCAAATGCCGGCGAAAGGCTTCAAATTTTGGCCTATGCTTGGCACTTACGGTCATTGAGCAGTGAGGGTTCTTAAACGTGCCGACACCTACTGTGGCACGGGACCTCGATTTTTACTGTCTCATCCGAAGGACAGGAAACCAACCTACCACCGCGTGGACTCGAACTCACGACCTCACGATCATGAATCGAGCGCGCTACCGACTGAGCTCACATGGAATCGTAATTTAAATGATATTACAGTGGAAACAGTGCTGTTATCATGATTACTTTTTGATTATTTTTACGATTACGAATGTTTCCTTGACTTTTCTAATTTACTTTATCAATTTCATCTGTTATTGACTCATCACTGTCATATAAAATCACATTCTTCTTAAAGATTTGCAAACTTCTTACTTTATCCAAATTATTTATTGATCAGACTGAAAATTCTGATAAATGAGAGTAGACATTCGTTAATGTCTGTTTTAAGAGCATTATCTTTTTTTTTTTATTATTATTTGTATTCTTTTTTCTTTTTTACTACTTCGATTGACTGGCGCAATAGGTGGCGCGCTCGATTTTTTATTCTGAGGTTAAAGATGGTTAAAAAACTCTCATTGCTCAATGGTCGTTTTGGCCAAGCATAGGGCAAAATGTGAAGCCCTTCACCGGCATTTAGTGACGTCTACATATGAGTGAAATATTCTTGAGTGGGACGTTAAACAACAATACAACCAAATTACATTGATTCCAATATATTTTGTGATATTTGATGGGAGAGACTCAGGTCTGGCACTTTTTGTAATTGTTTAACTAAACCTTAGTATTTGTATATAAGTACCACACTGGACCTGACATTATTTTCAAAACATATACAGGAATATAAGACATTTTTTGCCTGTGTATTGATTTCTAGATTTTGTTGTTGTTGTACATCAAGAACAAATAGGAAAAGTTGAAAAAAAAATCAAAATAAGTTTTTTTGTTTAACACAGATAATGTCCCTTTAAACCCCTTAATCGTTACTGCTGATCTTTTTACCTTCATATACTTGTTTGACAGAGTGATAATTACTATGTAAACATCAATAGTCATTACACGTACAAACACACAGGCAAGAGATCTGGATTCCAATTTGCAACTATTTAACCATAATTGTATGAATGATAGCAAGAAAATTACCTTTAAAGTTACAGTATTTTATAAATTGAAGACTTAATGACAATATGTATACATTGCACATGACACGGGGTTTCTTCCTCCATGGTCCAAAAATTGGGAAAATAATCATCCGTTTAACTACAACAGCAAAAGCTTAAAGCAGAATTAGTTAAGTTTATATTTTACGGAAAGTGTGTAATAAACATGAAGCGATTGAATATCATACACAATCACTCGACAATACGATAAACCGTCAAAAACGGAGTGCTGATACCAAAAAAATCATAAATATTTTTTGTGTTGACATGGAAACTGAAACTGGACATGGCGTCTGATCAATTTCCGATCATTTTCGTAGATGTGCAAGAGATTTGCTAGTTGAGTGAAATTACAAGGAAAACTCGCACCCAAGACGAATCGTACCAAGTCAAAGACCTAGAGCGACTGAGCGGCAAACCTTACCCAACAATTAATAGAATAATACTTTTGTGCTGCCACTTCTGGTATTTCATTTTACACTTTCCCGTCGTAAATTTTCCACATTTAAGTAGTAATATCACACAATCACTTGCATATGGAGTTTATATTTCACATATGATCCGATATACTAGAGCGTGTTCAACATATGAACATTTCATATACAGAGGTAAACTACTCGTTGACAAATTATTGACACATTGATATCCAAAACGGCGTTTGATCTCAACGTTACACAAATATTCTTTTTTGCGATAACTCTGTTTCACTAAGTCAAATGCTGAGTTGCGGTGGCGGTTGTTGAGACATCTGTACCCATTGTGACGAGGATTCGTTCCTCACGTATTTCATTTGGATCGACTGTGGACTCATGGCGGGTGTGATCGGTCGACAGGGGACGCTTACTCCTCCATGGCACCCGATCCAACCTTTGATTTCCAGAAGTCTGTGTTTGTCCAATGTTTACCAGATTCGTATCTGTATCTTGGACATCCTAAATAATTATAATTTGGTATTATTATATTATTATATTATATTATCTGCACTATATTTCTGTGTAGTTGTTCTGATTAGGCGTTTAGTAAAATTCAACAATGTTTTCTTTAGACAAATGATTGTTCAAAAACCCTTGAGCGCTCAATCGAGCTAACGAAAATGTCATGATAAGATGCCTGAAGAAGAGGTTAACATATTATACAATTAAACTTCAAACTAATAGACATATAATAATACAGACACCTCTAAGTAGTCATCACAGGTTTACCAGTTACGTCTCTAACATCAATACGGAAATTACGTAAAACAGAAGGTAAGAAAATGAGTAGAACAAAACTTTATTTCCTTCCTTAAGTCATTCCAATGCTCTGTTTTTTTTAGCTTCAAGTGAGTTTTTCTGATCGCCTTTTGTCAGTCGTCTGTCTGTCCGCCTGTCTGTCTGTTCGTCTGTTCGTCCGTCCGTCCGTCTATCTGTCTCTACGAAAAGTTTTCACATTTTTGACTTCTCCTCCAATGGATTTTGATGAAACTTTATAGGTAGTAAGTAATCAGGATCCTCTACCAAGTTTGTTCATTTCGGCCAGAACGGCCTTTGGAGTGGATCAAGGATGGAGGAAAAAGACGCCCAAGGGGGTATCCCTATTTCAAAAGCTTCTACTCCAGAACCGCTGCATGGATTGAAAAACTGATTGTATCTGAGTAATCTATATAGATGTATGATTAAAGTTTGTTAATTTCGTAGAAATCGGAAAATAAATTTTGGAAGCGTTTTTATCGTCCTTTTAGACTTTGTAATTTTCGTTCATTTTTGTATGATTTCTTTTATTTTCTCCCTTTTATTTATTATGATGCATTCATTTTATGTGTTTTACTTGTGGTTTGGTAGATAAATACTTTCCTGGAATGATTTTGCTGAATTTTTTAAAAAACATTTTATGAATTTTAAAACTGAAAAAATGAAGGGTGGGGGGGATTTTCCACATTTTCGACTTCTTCTCCAAAACCGCTGAAGGGATTTTGATGAAGAAAGTACTCTAGGTCCTTTACCAAGTTTGGTTATTTCAGTCAGATCGACCCAGAGGTGGAACCAGGGTCGGGCTAACGATTACCTCTTTATAAATTTTCTCCTCCAGAACCGCAAATTGGATTAAATACTAAATGTATCTGAGTGATGTACATAAATGTGTGATTAAAGTTTGGTAAATACGTAGAAATCGGGAAATAAACATTTGATGTGTTTTTGATGTTTATTCTCATCCTCATTTCTTCATCATAATGCATTCATTTAAAGTCTTTTACATGAAATTATGTAGAGAAATATTTTCCTGAAAGAATTTTTCTGAAATTCATTTTTTTATTTTTTTTTTTCATGAACTTTTAAAACTGTAAAAAGAATAAGGGGATGTTTTTTCACACACATGTTCTTCAAAACCGCCGAAGGATAAAGGAAGCAAGTTCCCCTAACAAGTTTATGTTTATTTTACCATATCAACTCAGAATTGGATCCAGGTTGGTCTCAGTGGGCACCCCTCTCCAGAACTGATGCATGGATTGAAAAACTAATTGCATCTAAGTGATTTTTATGGACGCATGATTTAATTTTCTGTTTTTAAAATAAATTGGAAAAATAAATTTTGATGTTTTTGACATTTTTCCAAGCTATGTCATTTTCATTCATTTTAAAGTCTCTTCCACTCCCAAGGAGTGTTAAAATAATTTGTAAATTTGAGATTCCCTTATTTTTTAGATACCAACACAGTTCAGGTGAGCGATGTGGCCCATGGGCCACTGATTATCCTAGGTTATTTTATTTACTCACTCTTTTTTGTTTTTCTGTCTATTTGTGTTTGGTGTATTTGTTACACGGCCACCTGTTTTCTCTTCCGAATCTATCGCGTTACTGATGAAAAACACTCTCCATGTTCATTCTTATTTGAGGTTACCATGAATATTACGCTATGCCGTCTTACTTCTGGTGGGAGCCCCACTGAATTTTGCTTTTTATTTTCACTCTCAAATTACGTGCAAACAAAACAACATACTGAAGTGCAATTTATTAGAACGTTATATCTTTGTATAAGCATAATATAAAAAAAAAACATTACACGTTACATCTAAACTTCTATCTGAACGTAAACAAGTAGTCAAGGTGTATTAAATTCAAAAACGATATTCCTAAATACATTGTCACAAAGAGAACCTGCGCTTTCATAAATATTATAAACATAATACCCAAGTTATAAGACCGATACACAAAATACACAGTCTTTTACCAAAGATGTGCAAACGAGTTCAAACTATTCAGAAAAACAATTCAGGAAATCAATACATACAACTGTACAAAACCACAAAAATATAACACTTTATCTATAAAAACCGACAGAAAGATTTTATGAGTTGCAATGACACATCTAGGGTACGGAGATACCAATTCATAAACACAGTTTACAGATTTAATCATATACGAAGCTGCAATAAGATCACAGAGGATTTTATTTCATTTTATTGTAATTCTCTTTATACTGAGAATACGTTTCAAATAAAGTGTTGTTTCTTTAATCTGCGTCTGGTAATATCTAATAAGAGAAAGCCATTTTGTGGGTACTCTAAACTATAAAACAAAGCATAATTGTCAGATGATATTGTAGCGTGGAATATTAGAAGACTACATACAAGTTTAAATCAGTCACATGCTTTAGGTTAGAAATGAAACCATAATAAATAGTTTTCATTATCTCCAATGTTACCATATATCAAATACATGCAAAATATCGGAATAGTAAAGTACATTCCGCATAAATAGAAGATCTGTATTACCTAAAACACGCAAAACACTCAATATATACAAATGATTACAATAAATCTTCGATATGCAGTCGTATTAAAAACATATACTGGGTCATCTTTATGACTTTTTAAAGTCAACAAAGTTTGTTTTCGTAGGCCGAATGTTCCGAGTCCGATTTCTATTCCAATTACATCCTTAAAGTCTTTATAGATCAATATATGAATGTTCCTCCATTCGTATGTCAAACACATAGTATTTTTAGATCAATTTGTGAATGTTCTTCCATTCGTGTCTCAAACATATAGTTTTTATAGATCAATTTGTGAACGTACCCGCCATTCGTGTATCAAACATACAGTTTTTATAGATCAGTTTGTGAATAACCCCCATTTGTGTGTCAAACATATAGTTTTTATAGATCAGTTTGTGAATAACCCCCATTTGTGTGTCAAACATATAGTTTTTATAGATCAGTTTGTGAATTACCCCCATTTGTGTGTCAAACATATAGTTTTTATAGATCAATATCTGAATGTTCCTCAATTCGTGTGTCAAACAAAGAATCTGATTAACACAGATCTTTATGGAGAGACTCGAAACTGTTGTCCCGCGTAATGAGAGATGCTCAATCGGATTTTGATTTCAATGGCGAAGTTCTTTTAAAGATATACAATTACTGGGCATTAAACCACCCTACAAACACAATACCAGCAACAAAACAACATAGAGATAAATAAAGACGAGGAATAAAAAGTAATTCAATCTTTATAGTTATGCATCAGAGGGACGTTATATTGTGTTTGTTATGTAGAAATCAAAGAAACCGTGACAGTAATCTTAAAAATGTCCAAGTAACAAATATACAATTCTGATGAATGGGATCAGGTACCATGGGGGAGTAAGCATTCCCTTCTGACGGGTCACAGTCAAATTCAAATGAAATAATATAAAAATCTCAGATACCAAAGTATAAATCAATAGAATGTCCAGGACATAGATACAAACCCGGTAAAAATGGACAAACACGTACCTCTGGAAACCAAGAGGTGGGATCAGGTGCCATGGAGGAGTAAGCATCCCCTGTCGACCGGTCACACCCGCCGTGAGTCCACAGTCAAGTCCAATGAAACAAGTGAGGAGTGTATCCTCGTCACAATTGGTACAGACGTCTCAACAACCACCAACGAAAAGGCAACTCAACATTTCACTTAGTGAAACAGAGTAGTCGCAAACAAGACTATTATACCGACCGTAAAATTTGCGGAACGTTGACATTAAACGCGGTTTTCGATATCCCTGTGTCAATAATTTGTCAGTGAGTAGTTTACCTCTGTATATGAAATCTTCATATGTTGTGCACGCCCTGGCATATCGGATCATTTGTGAAATATAAACTCCATATGCAGGTGACTGAGGGATATTACTACTTAATTGTGGAAAATTTACGATGGGAAAGCTGAAATCGTCGCGTTTATCGTATAGCTTAGTTGCTAATTCCCCGTCTGTGTTTATATTAAGTAAAATGTCTAAGTATGAAGCGTGTGTACTTGATTCTGTTGTATCTATGTATGAAAATTGTCATTATTAATTAACAAAACGTCGTCGATATATCTAAATGTCAAATTAAAGGACACTGCTAACTTTTTCTTCTTTTCATTCAGCAGTTTCTGAATGAAGTCTGCTTCGAATGAATAAAGGGATAGGTCGGCCAATAACGGGGCACAATTGGTTCCCATAGGAATGCCGACAGTTTGTTGAAAGACCACGTCTCCGAACATTACAAATATGTTGTCTATCAGAAATTCCAGCATGTTTTTATATCAACTTCAGTATATTTATGTGTAGAATCAGAGTGGTGTTTGACGAAATAAGTATCCTGATAGCCAATCACTAGATATTTAAATTTTCGGGTACCACTTTTAGTGAAAAAGCAGTTGTCTATGATGCTGAAAAGTCTTTCTTTTAATCTTTTATGTGGAATAGTAGTGTAAAGAGTAGAGAAGTCATACTTTTTGATACAGTGAATTCGAGAAAAATTGTGTGCCTTCAAATTGTCTAAAAGCTGTTTAGAATTTTTAAGTATCCACATCTGATTTACACCGCTTCTGGAATAAGCAACTGTACAGTATTGTTGAAGTTTCTCACGATTGGTGCAGACGACTAAACAATGGTTATTGAACAGGTAACTCAATATTTTATCTAGTGCAAGAGAGTAATTGCAAACAAGGTGATTACACGTAAGATGAGCTTTCATGCACCTCCCTTACGACAAAAAGCACTCGGAAATGAAATTTGCAAATCTTAAGAAGATTAGATGCCACTCAAAAACAATACCTGGTATCGTTTGCTTGTTTATAATAATTATCTATAATTCATTTGTTTTCTTTCTCAGAAGAAATAAAAATCAATAAATGAGATGGGGTACTCAAGGTAAATGCTTTTCGTCATAGTTATTGAATTACTCTATGGAGAGGCAATATTGCTCGCATCTTACAACTGTTTAATTTTATGTATGAGTAATAAATAAAATCAGGAAAGTAAATACTGGATAACCAAGAATCTCTCATAGTATGTTAGCTTTGATGACTTGTGGAAAGTGTGCCGAAGAATAATTTTGAGAAGTTTTAATGTCACCGGGTCAAGTTCACGGCTCAATTTGAAATTTTCAACTAAAAATAGCTCAAAAAACCTGTAAAAATCAATAGATTCGTCTTTAAAATCGGTTTTTGTCATCAAGATCATAGTTTCTGTCTTATGCTCTATAGGTCACCAGAAACTATCAAAGCTTTAGCTCAAGCTTTGGTTGGATGACCTTTTTGTCTCAAGCAAACAGCTAAGCTGTATTACTGTATTACGCGGGGTCGAGCCCCGCTGGCTGGAACCAGAACTGATTGTGTATGGCAGTATGCAAGTTTACTTGCGGAGGGCCGGTGGTCTCTCCCAGGGTGCATTGTAGCCGGGGTTTTTCCTCCACCATTTACAAAAATAATTAGCCATCACCATAAACCTGATAAAAAGTATCTGGCGTAAAACACTCCTCAAATTAAACCAAGTTCTATTTCTCTCAGATATAAATATATAGATATAGCTTCATACATCATGATACATTGGGTACTCTTCCGTTATATACCGTTGATGCTTACGCGTTTGTCATCTTCTACATAAAATAGAGCGTCAGTGAGTCGCATATGTATCTTATCCATAATTGACCATGTAATTCTATCCTCTTGTTCGAGGAAAGTCGGAAATGATTTCTGATTTTCTGAGAATTATAGATAAATGATACTGATAAGTACACAAAAGTAGAATGTTCGTGTTAGTGACGTATGTGGTTTTGATATTTGTGCATCGTTCTCTTTATACAAAATACTTTACCGTCATCTAATGTCTTTCATTTCAAATATTTGGCTTAAGCCGGCTGTCTGCAGAGCGATTTTTATGTCTGTAAATTCTTGATAAAAATCAGTTTTAAGTGATCGACTATGTAATAGGAAACCCCAGAAGCATGATAACATTAGTTTATCTGATGTAATGCTTTTTGTAGACCCATACATAGATGCTTTAAACAAAATCATACATCACTTACCGGAAGTTGATACTGTTAAATCTGTTTGGCTAGATACTATCAATAGTAATTAAAATAAATGTGTCAATAATTGTGATTGGCTTGATCCACCTACACATTCGCTAAGGATAGGAACGCCGTCCTTATTAAAGGAAATATAAAAGCGTTCATTATCGACAAAAGGATCACGTTTCCCATTGACCTGCACAGGGACACGTTCTCCGTGGAGCGGTTTCTACTTTTGACCGTTGGATTTGGTATATATGTAATAGAAGCTCGAGACTGGTAATAGCTATGACCTTGCGATAGGCTATTTCAACTATAATTCGGGATAAACTGGTATTATAGCCGACTCTGTCAAGCATAAAATAGACTTAAATGTCTGATGCCAGTTCTATAGAGAACCTAAAAGTCTAACATTATGTAATTTCACGAGATAGATTTTCTTATTTTTTGGAAAAACTAAAATATTTTCACTGATGTGAACATTATATATTTTTGACATCATAACCGAACTACAAGAAAAAGCAACACAAAAACAGAACAAAATAATAATGATAGGCAAAGAAAATAACACATATGCACCAAAACGCATCAAAAGTTTTATAAATGCAAAAGTCATTGTATGAACAGTCTAAACAAATGAATAATGGTGCGAGAAACGGACAAAAGAGGGAAAGATAAAACCCGCAGCTCCCTTTCTGATATACATCTATCTATTCATACACCAATTGAGGAACTTTCCGCAAATTTTACGGTCGGTATAATATTCTTGTTTGCGATTACATCTACTCTCAGTTACGTGTTCTATAACGGTTGTTGAGTCGTTGCACCAATTGTGACGAGGATATCTATATCACCTATTTCATTTGAATTTTGTTGTGGACTCATGCTTGATGTCACCGGTCAAAAGGGAATGCTTACTCCTTTATTGCACACACTCCCATCTCTGAAGTTCCAGAGGTCCGTGTTTGTCCAATCGGTATATGTATCTGGACATCCTGAGGATAAATACATTGGTATCTGATATTTAATATAAAAATCTCAGATACCAAAGTATAAATCAATAGGATGTCCAGGACATAGATACAAATCCGGTAAAAATGGACAAACACGGACCTCTGGAAACCAAGAGGTGGGATCAGGTGCCATGGAGGAGTAAGCATCCCCTGTCGACCGGTCACACCCGCCGTGAGTCCACAGTCAAGTCCAATGAAACACGTGAGGAGTGTATCCTCGTCACAATTGGTACAGACGTCTCAACAACCGCCAACGAAAAGGCAACTCAACATTTCACTTAGTGAAACAGAGTAGTCGCAAACAAGACTATTATACCGACCATAAAATTTGCGGAACGTTGACATTAAACGCGGTTTTCGATATCCCTGTGTCAATAATTTGTCAGTGAGTAGTTTACCTCTGTATATGAAATCTTCATATGTTGTGCACGCCCTGGCATATCGGATCATTTGTGAAATATAAACTCCATATGCAGGTGACTGAGGGATATTACTACTTAAATGTGGAAAATTTACGATGGGAAAGCCGAAATCGTCGCGTTTATCGTATAGCTTGGTTGCTAATTTCCCGTCTGTGTTGATATTAAGTAAAATGTCTAAGTATGAAGCGTGTGTACTTGATTCTGTTGTATCTTTAAATTTCTAGTTCGCTGGGATATATCGCATTGACATATGTATGAAAATTGTCATTATTAATTGACAAAACGTCGTCGATATATCTAAATGTCAAATTAAAGGACACCGCTAACTTTTTCTTCTTTTCATTCAGCAGTTTCTGAATGAAGTCTGCTTCGTATGAATAAAGGAACAGGTCGGCCAATAAAGGAGCACAATTGGTTCCCATAGGAATGCCGACAGTTTGTTGAAAGACCACGTCTCCGAACATTACAAATATATTGTCTATTAGAAATTCCAGCATGTTTTTTATATCAACTTCAGTATACTTATGTGTAGAATCAGAGTGGTGTTTGACGAAATAAGTATCCTGATAGCCAATCACTAGATATTTAAATTTTCGAGTACCACTTTTAGTGAAAAAGCAGTTGTCTATGATGCTAAAAAGCCTTTCTTTTAATTTTTTATGTGGAATAGTAGTGTAAAGAGTTGAGAAATCATAAGTTTTGATACTGTGAATTCGAGAAAAAATTATGTGCCTTCAAATTTTCTAAAAGCTGTTTAGAATTTTTAAGTATCCACATCTGATTTACACCGCTTCTGGAATAAGCAACTGTACAGTATTTTTGAAGTTTCTCCTTAACAGCTGTCAATATCTTGGTAAGGAGTAAAGATAAAGGTTGGTAGAACATTTGCTGGATCCTGCTATGTATCTTTGCTTATATGGGTTTTTATGAAGTTTAGGTATCCAGTATAAATGTGGTAGCTCGAAATCGGTCTCCGTTGTTGGTATATCAAATGAGTGTAATACGGACACGTGATTTTGAAGGATCTCGTCCTTTGAAAGTGAGCTACGTGTGTATGTAGGATTTCCAGAATTCGTATTAAACCCAAGTTCTTCTAAATATTGATGAACTTAAAGAGCTTAATTTAGACATTATGTTGCTACAACCTGAAAATAAATCGATATATTAAGAAAACCTTTTAGAAAGTTTAATCGACAGCGCCTCTCTCTAGAATTCAGAAACCATCGCCTCTTATAAGCAAAGTATCGTAGTAGGTAGACATTAGGTCATCGAACCGGTGTAAAAGAATGAAGTCATTAGATTATAAGCTCTCAAGAAAATCTCCGGAATCCGGAATTAACTACAAGTCATTCACAATTTATGAAATACAGAGAGTTACCATAGTAACGATAAATCATACTCGGCGAATATAAATATTTCATATTTGTGATAAAATTTTTGTTAGATTATAGAAAAAAATAAATTCCAACTATTACAGCGGCTCGTATCGTGTTACTTGGAACAATGTTTGTTTGTTTGTTTGTTTGTTTATTGTTGTTTAACGTCCCACTGAAGAATATTTCACTCATATGGAGACGTCACCAAATGCCGATGAAGGGCTTCAAATTTTGGCCAATGCTCGGCACTTACGGCCATTGAGCAATGAGTTCTTTAACGTGCCGACACCTACTGTGACACGGGACCTACAGTTTTTACTGTCTCATCCGAAAGACAGGAAACCGACCTGTCGCCAGCGGGACTCGAACTCACGACCTCACGGTCCAGAGTCGAGCGCGCTACCGACTGATCCAGGCCGGCTCTGGAACAATGTTAAGTGTAACGTAATGCGCTTGTCAAACAATCAAAGAAACATGATGTTTGAATATGATTATTTTTTGAATCTTTAAAAATGATGATACCAAAAATTTGTTAAAGGGACTTTAACTGTATTTAATAAAGAAAAATAGGATTATGTTTACTTTTAGTACTTGTACTTTATGTACAATAACAACATAAAAGCTATACACAAACATGAAAATCTTATATTCCTATATTTTTGTGAAAGTAAGATCAGGTCCCGTGTTGATCTTGAGTCAATCAATTGCAATTGAAAAAAGTGGCAAACTTGGAGTTTCTTAAATAATTTTCACAAAATTAATTTAAAAATTCTATACATGTGTATATCCTTTTTTGTTATTATATATCAATCTATGAAAGGAAAAAAGATGAAAAATGAACAAAAAAAAACCTAATGCCCTTTTTACAATCAGGTGTCGAAGAGAAAGTATACAAATCCAATGAACATTGGACAAACACATATCTCTGAGCGATACATTAGTGGGATCAGGTGTCATGGAGAAGTAAAGATTCCCATGTCCACCGGTGGCATCCGCAGTGATTCCTGAGCTAATTTTAATAAAGACAAATAAAGAATACATTATCGTCTTTTTTTTTCTTTTTTATTCAATCTATTTTTCAATCTCCACATTTTCTCGGGGGATAAAAGTGCAATTCTTAGTATGGAATTATAGTAAGATTCCAGACAAACATTATATATAAATTCAATGAACAAGTTTAGGACATTGCTCTCTGACAATACATATTGTCTCGGGGGTCGATAATCAAACCGCATTACCTGACTTGAAGTCAAATAAAGATACAATACTATTGTATAAAGATTAAGATTTAGAACAATATCTGAGTGTTTTATCGATCAGAATTATGTACATTCTTCTTCAGAATAGTACACAGTGAATTACCTTTCGCTAGTTCTTGCGGCCATTGTTCTGTGTTTTATGTTACCGCGACATTTCAGGTGTTTACATTGGCTTTGTTTTTTTTGGGGGGGGGTTTGGGGGGGGTGGGGGGGGCTTTTTGGGGGGGGTGTTTTTGGTTTGTTTTGTTTTTTTGTTGTTTTTTTTTTGGGGGGGGGGGGTAGTTTGTTTTTGCAAATTCTTAATTTCAAAATATAAGAAAAATTTACCCATCTATAGCTAGTACTTTTTTAAAAGAAAAACCCGGATATATATATATATATATATATATATATATATATATCCGTATTTATTTTTCTGTTCAGTCCGACCTCGTTTTTGTGCATCTTTCCCGGAGGGAGTGAATTTAGCTTTAAGGAAACTCAGTAGTTATTTTCATTCACATCCTTTTTCTCATCGACATGTCATAACAATATTTACTTCTTTATAGAAAATGGTATGCTAACGAACTACCCACTTAATAAGATAATAGATATAAAAGGTATCAACGTCATAACTCAATATATTACAAATATCAATACATTACCGGTAATGTTATCAAATATATATCAAATTTACTTTTTTTCGGCATACAGAAATATAATT
Source organism: Atrina japonica (assembly GCA_030159075.1). Classification (NCBI taxonomy): domain Eukaryota; kingdom Metazoa; phylum Mollusca; class Bivalvia; order Pterioida; family Pinnidae; genus Atrina; species Atrina japonica. The sequence continues at coordinate 346,230 of BROG01000603.1, read as the reverse complement.
AGCACGATACACATAAATGCGAATTTCATTCTATTTTAATATATAGCATAAAGTCTGAAAAAAATATGTTAAGGTAAGAGAATATTTATGGATTTTCAAATGAATAAACCTCAGTTTAGTGAACACACAAAACCACGTATCATGAAATCTGAAAATTTTTCAGTTTTAAAAAATGGCTTATTTTGCTAAATTTTGTTAATTCGTATTCACTATCAAAAGTGTAGTTTATGAAGCGCTATTTTCACAATAGCTTTCCTTACCGAGTTATTCCCAATTCAGACATTATCACATTCAACGGACCCGTGATGTGGTATTGATTGTCTGTATATTTATATGAAATGTATCACATTAGGCATTTCCACTGGGACGAAATAGCGTACACATTTTAAAAGGGTTCCGTGAAATGCAACATTTCCGATGAACCTCTATCAAGACATGAATCATATGACGCTTATTTGTATAGATTATCAAACTGTTCGAATTTTATTTGATACAAACATAAAAAAATATCATTACAAATACGCATTCGTTAGCTTATCCAAAATTAGACTCGTTTTAAGTATAGTCTGACACCAGGTCTCCCTTTGATTTATTCATACGAAGTGTATAGGCTGATTTCTAATTAAACGTCGCAACTTCATTGCAGAGAGAAAGAGAGATGGTTGACATTTGTGTTCGTTAAGTTTTATAAGGTTTCATACCAAAAAGGACAATAAAGTACTTTGTATGTTCATTATATGATGTGGTGTGGTGTTTGACAGGCTAAATCGTCATGTTCGACAAAGTTGCATGCATTTATTACCATTCATTAGATACGCGTAATCTGACATCTAAATGCGTGGTCTATTTCAATGCAAGGGTTTATCTTGACTGCGTATATATTAATGCAATTGGAAATGAACATATAATTTACGGTGCGCACCAAAGAATATGTTCATTTCCAACTGCGTTCATACTAACATATACACAGTCAAGTGATTATCAGATCATGTATAAATTAAAAACAAATATCAGTGAGATATATATTTAGACTTATTTAGACAATATACAAATCAGATGAAGCATCCCTGTCGATCAATTTACCCCCGCCGTGAATCCAGTGTTAAATTCAAATGAAATAGTTGAGGAATGGATCCTCATCATGATAGGTATATAAAGACGATTCAACAGTTCCATCGAACAGGCAATTCAACATTTCATTCAGTGAAATACTATTATTGCAAACAAGAGCAGTATAACGACTGTAAAATTTGCGAAACATTAACATTTATAAAATTTGGAATTATTATACATGGTTGGACTTACGTGAACATTTCTCTCGTACATTTCACATTCGTCTCACTATATAGATATACTTTACAATTTTGCACCACAAGAAATGAACCTTATAAAATCGACTTAAACAATCTAAAAGTCGGTAATTTTTATTCATCCCCATGCAATTTTATTACTGATATTTTTTTAAACAAAAATAAATAAATAAATAAAAAGTATGGTCAGTCAAACATTAATTCTTCATAGAACAAAAATGATTTTAATTTTGGGAAAGTTCCGTAAAGTTCACTTTACTAACTGCAAAGATAATGTAATTTCTGATTGCATCAAATGTTCAGTTTGAAGATAACAAAAACAAAAATCAGTGATTTGTCTCGTAGCGACATTTCTTTTGATTGAAAGTAGCTTACTAACTGCTTTTCATTCACTACGCAACAAACAGTTGGCAGTAATAAGCTTTCTGCTACATTTAGATTTTCTTTGCGTACAATATAATTTTTCCTGGAATTAACAGTTCAACCATTTGATGAATATCCCCTGAAAGCTTTGTCACCACAATCTCAGGAAGTAATTAACACTACGGAATATTCAATTTTGAAGCTATTGGCGAGTTTAATCTACGAATTTGCCCATACCTTTTGGTAAAAGATGTTTGTGACTTAATCCCTTTCAGTCCATAGTCTCATCACACTGTATTACAATGACGTTCATTCAATCCTCAATCATACGTAATAGTTTGCGAAGGATCTAAAATAGCATCCATTAGATACAGGAACATTAGTATCGCGATCAGAAACATGTGGGTTTCGGTCATCTTGAGAAAGTATTATTATTTAACATAGAATATGCTTGAATAATACAAAAATAAATATGAATAACAGGGGAAAAAAACATGCAACAAATTTTTGCTTTAGCTCTTTTAAAATTTATTGAAATTAATCGCTTCCGGAACAAATTCATATAGAGAAATGGAAAACATTTATCAAAATCAAAAGTATATATAAGAATTTAGAATTTTATAGTAATAAAATGAAGAAGTAGAATAATTTCTATGTGACAATAGTCCAGCACATACATCGATTTTGGACAGTTTTAAGTAGATAGAGCATTAAGCGTTTATATGAATCAAAATATACCAGGCAAGCCCATTGATTGGCAAAAGCGATATATATCATATACACAATCGATAAAGTCAAGGTATATCCTTTTGAGCAAAACTTGTAAAGACAAAATTGAAGTTTCGGAAAATTTATTATGAAATTAACAAGAGTTAAATGATTTCAACGTGATAGACGGATCCCAAAGTATATGGAAACCATAAGGCAATATATTCAGTAGAAATGAAAAGTTGACAAACGTGCACCTGTGATCATTTTAGTGGCGGAATCGAATGCCTTTTAGCAGTTTTAAACATGCCTGTGTGCCCGTCACACCTGTTTTGTATATATAAATCTGCATCACATTTAATATTAGTACCGACGATTCAACAACCGCTATCAAATTGGAAACTTGTGAGATATAAACTCGTATATAGGTTGCGGTATATTACTACTTTAAATTTACGATGGGAAATCCGAAATCGTAGCGTATTAAGTTGTTACTTTCCCATCCGTGTCTATAGTAAGTAAAATGTCCAAGAAGGAAGCGCGTGTGCTTTAATTTGCTGTGTCTTTTATTTCTAGTTCGTTGAGTATATCACATTGACATATGTATTTATGTATGAAAATTGTCATTATTAATTGCAAAACGTCGTCGATATATCTAAATATCATATTAATGATAACCGCTAACTTTTGCCTCTTTTGATTCAAACGTTTCTGAATTAAATCTGCTTCGTATGAAATAAAGGAACAGGTCAGCGAACAAGGGGCACAATTTGTTTCCATGGTAAATGCTGATAGTATGCTGAATGACCTGGTCTCCAAATATTACAAATATATTGTCTGTTAAAAATTCCAGCATCTTTATATTAGATTCCGTGGATTTATGTGTGAAATCAGGGCGTCATTGGACGAAATAAATCTCATGATAACCAATGACTAGGTACAAATATCATTTATAGAATATTAGGAAATATGTACCGTATTTTATATTTTACAGTGGGAAAATATGAAGTAGCAGCCATTGTGACGGCCATTTTAGGGACCGGATTAATTGTCATTGTCATAGCAACATTTGTGTGTTGGAAATATCCTTTCTGTCGTTCCCGAACATTTTGGGATAAACATGCAAAGAAAATTATAAGAAAAATATACAGTGAGTATTCAAGCTTTTTTTTTCATATGAATTTACCAAATTTTAGTTATTTTGATATAATGCTCCATAAGGTTTTATACCCTAACAAAGTACTATATAAAACTTTCATTTACTATATTAACTAAAGGAACTATAGTTAAAAAGATTAAAATGATTAAATCAGTGCAAATCAAAGTTTTGAATAGAATAAAATCTTTGATTTGCTAAAAAAAGAAATTTATATTCAATACATACTACTTGAATGTAAAATAGTAATACACATTTTATTTAGTATACAAACTAAACTTTACTATTATTAAATATTGTAACCATATTTAACTATAGTAAAGTATAATTACTTTATTCAACAATATCTATTATAGTATTTTTGTTAGGGTATGTATGTATACTAATTTATTTGCATTTCAGCTTTTGGTGATGGTGCAATCTAAAAAACGATACCCGATATAGGTAGTCTTAACGATCAAAGTGATTATATTACACACTTCCATGGATCAATCAAGAAGCCGGGTACCACAAATGTATAATTAGGAAAATAAAGACTTTCTGTAACTGAATATACATCAAATACGAGTCAAATACGTATAAGCTGAAATTTTTGAAATGCGATATCGTATAACTACTCTTGATTCGGAAATCTATACTTTTTAATTTTTTCCATAAAACTGAGCAGAGTCTTCAAAAATATACGATAGTATAGCTTAACATAGGCGTCTCTTTAACCGAGCTATGCGTCTTGCAAGGATGTCGAATAGATTCAATGCCGGTCTTAAATATTTTAAACACGGGGAGTTCGAACGTTAGAAAAACATAATTAGTGCAAAGAGAATTTTAGATGAAATCTAAAATGAAGGTTTTGATAGGCATTGATTCTCCTTTTAGACGACACATCGCACACAAAAACGGATTTACATACTGTAACAAACGACTTACTGGCATAATATACTGGTGCTAAATCAATACATTTTTCAAACAAACAAACAAACCGTCAACTAAAATAATAGTAAATTGATTATAACTATATAATCTTACAAGCGTATAACATGACGAATGTGTACTGATCAACTTACTACACATGTCATTGTCCCTTTGTGTTTTTACGTAGAATGAAATCTGATAATATGTTAACGTTACGGTTAAAAAAACATGCATTAATTCATATTAATAAATATGAAAAAGATATTCATTGTGATTCCATTCAAGCTACTCGAAACAAAATAATTTCGTTCCAGTTGTTGACTCTATATGACAAACAGTGTTTAATACTTGGGTGCGTTTGATATCGGAACGTATAGATTATGAACGACCTTTACAATTCAAAATGTCTCCGAGAGCAAATTATATTTCGAAGAACGAAAACAGAAATAAATTCTCGTTCGTAGTGAATATTCTCCCACAAATATATGAAATTTTAGAATAATAATTAAAATTCTTTTTGTCGATAAAATATTGACAAAACGTTGTGTGCATGTTTTATTTCACTTTTCTAATTTCTCTATTATTGTAATTATTGTCATTTTGTTTCTTAATTACAAAACAAAACCCTTTTGTGTGTTTGAATAAAGATTTAATCGTAAACAAAAAAGAGAAAAATTCTGATCGGTCTTTTGTGAATATATCTGCATGAAAAGGAAGAAACGTGAAAAAACAAAATGACTAAAGTCTCATTTGTCTCATTAGAATATATCAATCATTCGCCTCTTGTGGTTCTAAGCTATCAATTAATTATGGAAATTCAAGTGTATATCGTATTTCGTCATTCAGAATCTTTGTAAGAAGATCAAACCAAATTGGCTTTTAAAATAGCCACCAAATGGGTTTTTGTTCAACATAATCTTTAAGGTAACGAAAAACCTTGTACTTTATGAATAAACATTTAAAATCAATCAGTTTTCTGGAAGTAATATAGATGTAGATTCAAGATTTTAGGTATGGGAACATATTTCTGCCATAAACCTTATTTTAATGTTTCCAAAGTACTGACAGTATAGAAATCCATGATATAATTCGAAAACATAGTAATTTCTGGACAAACGAGGAATTATCAAAGCCTAGGTGCAGGATCAGGTGACCAAACAGATAACTCAACATTTCATTAAATATGAGAATGAAACACAGCATTTAATTCTTAGGTACATTGATTGATGTTTTCAAATTTCATAACACTTTTTACTTTAGCGCTCTCAATGTTGGTGACTGCGAATTAAAACCTAGTCTTTGCATATGATGACAATATAGAATATTTCTCCATTTCATATGAGAGTTTTTTTCGTCAATAATTTCATTAAACTTTCACAAGTATATTTATAGCACGCCAAAATCAAGAAATTAAGTTAAACCTAGTTTTTATCAGTTAAACCTAGTTTTTTTTTTTTTTTTAGTTAAACCTCGTTTTTGGTAACACATATTAAATGGAGAAAAGCTGGTTTTGACTAAGAAAAACTAGGTTTAACTGCGCAAAATCACAAAAATGAGTTAATCCTAGTTTTACTCTAGAAAACTCTACCCTACTCACAAGTATATTTATAGCACGCCAAAATCAGGAAAATAAGTTAAAACTAGTTTTTATCAGTTAAACCTAGTTTCTTTGTTTAGTTAAACCTCGTTGTTTGGTAACACATATTAAAAAGAGAAAAACTAGTTTTGATCAAGAAAAACTAGGTTTAACTGCGCAAAATTACAAAAATTAGTTAATCCTAGTTTTACTCTAGAAAACCCTACTTTAACAGAGTAAAAGTAAGTTTAACTACACACCCATCACATTAGTGAACATTAATGTGATTTTGTCGTAGATAATCCTAGTTTTTTCTCAGTTAAACCTAGTTCTTCTCCAGTTAATATGGATACCGAGAAAGACTAGGTTTAAATGTTGAAAATCAAGGTTTAACTGGGGAAAAACTAGTTTAACTCATTAATGTAATTTTGGCGTGTCATCTATACATCGGTTAGACAAACAAATCACTTCACTTAATTATATTGTCTCATTTAAACCTTGCTTTTTTCTCCGTTGTTCTAGTTAGTTTAACTCAGAAACCCGTATTCACTGGAGAAAAACAAGGTTAGCAGCACCAACATCACAAAAAATGAGTTAAACCTAATTTTTCTCGAGAAAAAACTAAGTTTAATTGAGAAAATATACGTTTAACAGCACCATAATCACACGAATGAATATTTATGTGATGTTGGCGCAGGTAAATCTAGTTTTTCTTAGTTAAACCAAGTTTTACTGCAGTTACTGTGGGTTACGAGAAAAACTAGGTTTAACTGTAGAAAAACTAGGTTTAACTGAGAAAACCTAGGTTTAACTGAGAAAAACTAAGTTTGACTCATTAATGTGATTTTGGCGTTTCATATACATTGGTGGCACACAAAATCGCATTCATTAATTACTCCTACTTAGCTTACTTTTCTCCAGATAAAGTTGATTTTCCCAGTTACTCTTTGTTTTCCTTCAAAAACACTAAGTTTAACTAAGAGAAACGAATGAATGAATATCATTTGCAGTAAATGCGAACAATTTGTAATTCAAAAAGATTTGGAATAATATTTTTCGAAGTTGTGTGAAATTAGACCTTAAGAGAAACGATTGTTTTTATATTTTTCCATTAAAGTCACGCACATGTTAAGTCATTACGTAGTAAAAATGGTTAGTCGGATTCTTTAGATAAATCATGATATCTCAAAAATTAGTGCTGAAACACATTTCACCATTCAGCGGGGGATAATTCCGTTTAATACATCTTCCAATTACCAGGAATAATGTTCACATAGAGCTACATCTTCTAACTGCCGAGTAAACAGAATAAGTCACGTCTACCCGCTTACAAATGGTTGCTAGTAATCACGCAAGGGATTAGGATAGAACAATTTGGTAAAAAAGCTTTTCCCAACGTGAGATTGTATTTTTTTTCTGCGAAAGTTCAATGGTCAATAACACATTGATGCAGAGATAGATTATACTGTTTCGATCCATTTTACAATACATTTGTTTAAGAAATAGTTAGAATAAATTGTGATATATTACCAAAAGCATTCTGAATACAAACAATTGAAAAATGTTCTTTACATCTTGTAAATTGTATGGATTTTTAATCTGTGTTCTGCAAATTATGTTTTATATTCGTCGGCACATCTATTGATCATACAAGGACAATTTTGACTCTAAGCATTTCATTTCTGAAGTAAAATAATAAAAAAGTGATAAAATAGATAATTGATATAGGCCGTCAGAATAAAAAGCACATTTGCAGTGTATTTTTGCTCAGTCTAATGTAAAACCGATCTCTCATCATTTCAGTCTTTTATGTCGCATGAGAGGTCTAACGAAAACCACATGTAAGTGACCTCATTGTAGGTGTGTTTTGTTCGACCAATGGACATTGACAGTTTATCGAATGGTAAAGAGATTTAACTCATTTTACAATAAAGAAATCGTCAGTTTGCAGATTTCTTTCCAAGCACATTTTTATTAGATCGTATCTAAGGTTATTACATGAATTATCTACTCAGGATTATGTTTGTTCGGTTTTGTTTATAATATTTACATCTCTTTATCCTCCGATATAATTCAAAATCTTAAAAGTTGCAGTTTTCATCGGTCACACACGATACACTTACGAGGTCACTGATGTGAGACTCCATAGAAAGCTATGAAGATTGTTTTTTTAACTCGACTGGATTATGCTAATGCTTATGAGATCAAACGCCTGGACATGATGTATTTAGTATCACCATTTTATTTGTATTTTGAAGCTTTCATCAAATTACATTCATTCTATCCTCACTCTCAGTTGATTGCTTTGTAACAATGGTATCAGATACCCTCAATTATGACGGCCATTCAGTCATATTTTTTAGCAGAAGTATTTATTTATATCCCATGTGTGAAACGAATATCATTGGTATATAACAGTCACCGATACAAACATATTATTAATCGTAAGGCAGAGGACAATATACAAATCTAGTGAACATTAGAAAATATGGACCTCTGAAACTCCAGAGTTGAGATCAGGTGCCTCGATGGATTAATGTTTTGTTCATCAAAAGGTATTGTCCACCAAGGGTATGGTTCCATAACCCATTACATACACCACAAAACAAGAAATTTCTGGATACTGACTCATGAATGTAGATCTGTTCTTGGAGTCATCAACATGAAAATATTGTCTCAACTACGATCTTTATATTTTGAATGTATATATTTTTTATATTTTGGAAAATATTTTAGTTGGTTGTATGCAAACTACTTTGAATTATTTCAGAAGAATTCCCATTATTATTTATAAATGTCTGTGATTATTTAAGTTTAATTTGAAGCCAAATTTTTGTATTGCCGTCTCAAAATCAGGTGAGATACAATATTGACTGAATTTGTTGCTTAAATTAACCTACGTTAAATTAGTAATAACTGCGTCTTTGTTTTACATTTAATTACAAATTATGTACTGATATAATATATAATGACTTATTATTAATATGCAATAAAAGCATTTTTGTGAATATAATCTGATAAAAATCTAGAAACAAAACTCTCATTTTTTTTACCAGAAATTACTAAATTATACTTACAGGATTTGTTAATCGGAGAAATAATTCGATAAAAATGATTTTATGAGTCGATTTTATTTCATCTGTTTGTACCCAGAGGTTTGAATCTTACCTAAGGACATGTCTGTCGTTTGAAGTTGTTGCAGTTCAGACATTTTTACCGATGTCAGAGGGTTAACTCTGTTAAAAACACATACATAAGCGGTTTTATACTCTGATTTGTATGTTTTATCTTGAATGGTTTTAATTCAGGGCATTGAAGCGATTTTCTTTTCGATAAGTTAATGTGATATAGGCTGAAGTTGTAGAACGTCTAGGTCCATTGGTGATTTGCTTCTCCTTGTTTTCATGTTTTGTAGAAAATAAAATCGTTTAACAAGCGACATGAAAATAAAAAAATACTGTGTATTAGTGTGTAATTTCAAAACAACATGTAAACCATTGCATCATTAAATATTTCACGCCGGGAAACTTATTTTACAGGTGGTAAATATTTAACACAAGTATCTAAATGACCGTTTTATGTAACCGTATCCGTAATTGGAGTTTGCATTCAAACCACATATATGATTGGTACACTGTGTGATTTTGTGTGTACGCATGAATACTTTTGTCCTCAAAATATTAGACATCATAGAAAGAATGTATTATGTTATAATATAAATATACCATTACTTTAAAAGCTGTCAAACAAACACACACATGAAGAAACAAATACACTACGTGCTCAGTCTCTCTCTCTCTCTCTCTCTCTCTCTCTCTCTCTCTCTCTCTCTCTCTCTCTCTCTCTCTCTCTCTCTCTCTCACACACACATACATATATACATACATATGCGTGTCATATACTCCAAGAATGTTTGTTTGGTTTTGAATGCCTATGTGTATATTTCTCAATAACGTACTTAAACCAAGAACGCGGTACAGGTGTTTGTGGAAAGCTAAGAGTAATTATCGTTGCTTAAATCCTACCTCCGTCATATTAAAATAACGTTTTAAGTCGATGTCAAATTTTTTTCTCACACTATCCTACTGATATTTCGCCACAGACATTCTTAGTCTGTGAAGGTTCCGGATTGTATATAAATTGGATTAACTTTGTTATAAAATTGCCAATATGATGATTATAATCGATGTTCTTTAATTAGCGCATATATGTTACGCTCAATCCAGTTTCCAATTTTCTGAATATATGCAGAATGAAATCAATAACCATTTTGCAACTCAAAGTATGTGATAAAGCCTATTAACTGCTTGAGTTGAACTTTATATAACGTACTTAGAATATCTACTGATTTAAAAGTTGATTTGATATTGCGATAGGCGATATTTTATATTAATAAGAATATCTTGTCAAACTTAAACAAACATAATATTATGTATTATTTCTATTCACACATACATACTGATCCTAAAGGCGAGTTATATTTTCTTCTAAATAAACACGGTTCTAAAATAACAGGGTAACAGTAATAAAGACACTTTGCTGACGAATCAAAATCGTTTCAAATAAAGCCGGTTTCTATACAACAGAGTTCAATATAAGTAATTGACCACATATAAAAGCATAGATTTAAATTACATTCAAAATCATTTGCTAATGACTGAAAATCAGAGAAAAAGTGTTTTAGCAATATTAATAAAAAGCCCGGAGATGCACTCCTATTTAATTAGTAGAATGAAAATGAAATCATTTCAGTACTGGAAAGCGCGGAAATATCCCTTAGGAATGTATTGACGCTTTGTTTTACATTCCCGCTGTTTTCGTTTATGTTAAAACTCTAAGAGTACATCTCTGCGAATTATTTGTAATTTCGTTGGCTTTACAAAAGGGTTTTGGAAGAGTACAATTGACATCCACGGTATAAAGTATTTGCAGGTGGCTTATCTTTTCCCTGTTTTTAGAAATACATTTTTGTTTACTCTAGATATATTAGCTTCGTCATAAGCCTGGGTGTTTTACTAAGTTTACTAAGGTATGATTATCGTAATGACGGGTGATGATAACCCACGGCAAGTTTGTGGGTTGCCTAACAAGATGATAAATAAACAATGTCTAGTCTTTTGACTCTAATTGAGTTGAAGAAATTGTATCAATTGCAAGTCTTTTGTGTCTGCCCCTATCTTCTAATCCCACGTCACAAAGGCAGAATAGAATTACATAGATATAATGCTTAAGTTATATGTTTGTCAAAAGCCTAAAACAAATGCTCAAGACGATCGTTTCTGTCAATATGCCTTCATCGGTTGAGCTGGAATTCTTTAAAATAGATGTATAGTTCCGAGTGATTTAATTATGAATTCCTTCTTCGAGATTAATAATGGGGGTAACCAGATACTCTATCGACATTTCAACTCTCCTGACCATTCCATCTTGTCTATGAGAGTGCGTATAATTGAAAAAATATACCACTGGACCAACAATCCCACCTTGGGTACCCCCTTCCGTAGACAACGTGAAGAATTTTGGATTAAACAGCTTGGCACTGCATATCCCTATGGATGTAACGATAATATCCAAAGTGTAGGCAATCTATCAAGCCCACTGTGTAATGGTGTTAATGTGATGGAACTTTTTAATTCTAACGTAAGACGTAAACGAAGTCACGGACATCGTTCATACAACCGACCCTACATACATGATGTCACTTTTTCATCTCTTTTACCTTACGTTAACAAAAAATTGGGTCTTCATCACATTCGCAGCAAACTTTATTCTGTTCCTTTTACAAATCTCAATAAACTTTTTCAAGAAGCAAGAATGAACCCCTACACGGATTCTTCAACCCCAGAATACATACTGAACTCCATTATAATGGACATTACTTATCACAGACTGTTTAAGCCTGAACGCGTCACAAACGATGACTGTTCTGAACAGAAACGTCTTTTTCTGAAACTTAAATTCACAAATAAAGGCATAGACGCTTTAAACATTGGCAATGTTCTAAATCACAAAAAAGTTCAGTCCTGTATTCCACCATATTTTAAACTGAATACCACGCCTTGCATTTCATACAGCTATACACCTAGCATTGCATCAAAGCTATTCAATTACAAACACATTTATACTGGATACCTAAACTTCATAAAACCCCAGATACATAGCAGGATCCAGCAAATGTTCTACCAAACCTTTATCTTTACTCCTTACCAAGATATTGACAGCCATTAAGGAGAAACTTCAACAATACTGTACATTTGCTTATTCCAGAAGCGGTGTAAATCAGATGTGGATACTTAAAAATTCTAAACAGATTTTAGAAAATTTGAAGGCACACACAAATTTTTCTCGAATTCACTGTATCAAAACTTATGACTTCTCTACTCTTTACACTACTATTCCACATAAAAAATTAAAAGAAATACTTTTCAGCATCATAGACAACTGCTTTTTCACTAAAGGTGGTACCCGAAAATTTAAATATCTAGTGATTGGCTATCAGGATACTTATTTCGTCAAACACCACTCTGATTCTACACATAAATATACTGGAGTTGATATAAAAAAAACATGCTTGAATTTCTAATAGACAATGTATTTGTAATGTTCGGAGACGTGGTCTTTCAACAAACTGTCGGCATTCCTATGGGAACCAAGTGTGCTCCTTTATTGGCCAACCTGTTCCTTTATTCATACGAAGCAGACTTCATTCAGAAACTGCTGAATCAAAAGAAGAAAAAGTTAGCGATGTCCTTTAATTTGACATTTAGATATATCGACGACGTTTTGTCAATAAATAATGACAATTTTCATACATATATGTCAATGCGATATATCCCAGCGAACTAGAAATTAAAGATACAACAGAATCAAGCACACACGCTTCATACTTAGACATTCTACTTAATATAAACACAGACGGAAAATTAGCAACTAAGCTATACGATAAACGCGACGATTTCGGCTTTCCCATCGTAAATTTTCCACATTTAAGTAGTAATATCCCTCATTCACCTGCATATGGAGTTTATATTTCACAAATGATCCGATATGCCAGGGCGTGCACAACATATGAAGATTTCATATACAGAGGTAAACTACTCACTAACAAATTATTGACACAGGGATATCGAAAACCGCGTTTAATGTCAACGTTCCGCAAATTTTACGGTCGGTATAATAGTCTTGTTGCGACTACTCTGTTTCACTAAGTGAAATGTTGAGTTCCTTTTCGTTTGCGGTTGTTGAGACGTCTGTACCAATTGTGACGAGGATACACTCCTCACTTGTTTCATTGGACTTGACTGTGGACTCACGGCGGGTGTGACCGGTCGACAGGGGATGCTTACTCCTCCATGGCACCTGATCCCACCTCTTGGTTTCCAGAGGTACGTGTTTGTCCGTTTTCACCGGATTTGTATCTATTTGTATCTATGTCCTGGACATTCTATTGATTTATACTTTGGTATCTGAAATTTTTATATCTTAATATGTCAACGTTTTGTCATATGACCCCATACTGTTTATTAACCATGGATTTATGAACTGAACATTGCAAATGTTAGATATGTATTTGTTTAAATCCTATTTTGTACCACACTTTAAAAATATTCTAGTTATATGGTGGCCAGGTTTTTGTTAATTATGGATGGCAGAGATTCCGGGTACAATGAATCCGGGAAGAGACCGCCGTCTTTACAATAGTAATCTGACAAACTTTCCCACAAACTAGCTGATTAAAGATGAGAGACATCAACGGAGCAACGGAGGGTCCACAGCAGCAGAAGAGCAGAATAGAGAAGTGTGTATGAAAACATTCTACAGGAATTTACTTTCTTTTGAGGCACATGCGAGACATACAGACGCTATAGCTAACCAGTAGATAAAATGTGCAAAGAGATTTCTATGCATATATAGAATGGTTAACATGAAATGAAATTCTCTAATATTAAGCAATTCATGGGAACGTACAGAAAACAAAATAAAGACATGATTTTAAGTTTTATTTCTCATTTGATATACGTGTGTTCAATTTCTATAATAGTGTTCCATTATCCATTCTCCAGTGGCACTGATAACCTCATACAGAAATGCGGACCTTTAAAAAGAAACATCGATAAAAATACTTCCAAATACAGTGAAACCTGTATAAAGGGGCCACCCAAGGGACCAGAAAAATATTTACCTTTATTTGCAGGTGACCCCTATACAAATTTTCAATAAAGTTGAAGTATGCAGTCTAGGGACTTGACAAAACTGGCCTTTAAACATAGGTAATCCTTATATAGAGGTGGCCGCTATAGCAGGTTTTACCGTACATGAATCAGCAATAATCATAGTCTTCGAAAAACTAAGAAAAATGCCTATAAACATTGATGCGTAGAATCAATAAAATACCGAAAGTATGGATGAGGAAAGCTTTTAATGACTTTGGTTTTAACAGTACTATGAATGTCATATCTGCCATGAAATTCAATATTTTATATATCTCTTCTTTGTACTTATTTTTAGTTTAAAGCATAAAATACCTGGTTTTTTCTGCCTATATATTAAAGTATAACTTATATCTCTTTATTTATTTATTCTGTTATTTATTGTAATGATATATTTTTATGTATCGTATTCCGGAATTACATTGCTCTCTCTCTCTCTCTCTCTCTCTCTCTCTCTCTCTCTCTCTCTCTCTCTCTCTCTCTCTCTCTCTCTCTCTCTCTCTCTCTCTCTCTCTCTCTCTCTCTCTCTCTCTCTCTCTCTCTCTCTCAGTTTTGTTACGACCAGACCGAAAGATATCAAATCTTTAACGTAACCTTGTCGACATACTCTGTCAACACTGATTTCAAAAACGGAAATGAATGTGAAGAAATCAATGCTGATTCATCAGACGTGTTCTTAATCATAAGAAGAATGAAATTAAAGCTTACGAAATGTTAAAATTGATAGAAATCTTGAACGAATTAATAGAATTTGTTAGTTCGTCAATCGATTTCCATTTTCCATTTCAGCATAAAGAAATTATATGTTATAGTCTTAAATAGCAAATGTTCATATTCATTAGCTTACATGGAAATACCTTCGGTACATTTACGTACTAACGGGATTAAGTCCTTGTGATGGCTGGGTGCTTAATTAATCGTTTTATATCCTAGTCAACACATACCTACATAAACTAGAGATTTTTACCTCCGTCTGCATATAGTTATGAAGATGAAATCACTAGTCCTTAAAAAAACTGATTACAATTCAAGGAAATACACATTTGAGATCATGCTAGTATGAATAAATAATATTGGATCTTGCTATTTATTAAAGCATACGCATAAACAAATTAATCAGTTTAACCTATTTATTTTTCAATTTAACCAAGTTTTTCTCCAGTTCAACCTTTTTTAACCCGGCATTTGCATTCACTTAGGATAATCAATTTTAATTAGGACTATCAACTTTCTTGCATAAATCTAGGATTATCTAATTGACGTAAATTTCACATGCTATTTCATTTAAACCTATATTTTCTCAGTTAAATCCAGTTCTTCTCGGTTAAACATAATTCATATAAACTAGGTAAACAAGAACTAGGTTTTTATCTAGGAAAACCAGCATTTAATTGCGAAATCACAAATGTCAATTAATCCTATACCAAAATATCATTAATCTAATATGATTTTGTGAAGATAAACCAAGTTTCTCACGGTTAAACCTATACAAAAACCAATGAATGATTTCAAGTTTTTCTCAAGTTAAATCGCGTCTTTCTTGTGATTCGCATTACCTGACACAATAGGTCTTTTTAAAAATAAAAAATAGGATTAACTGGGGGGGGGGGGGAACTAGATTTGATTTTGGCATGTCATTAACAGATCTGTGACAGACTATAGATGTATTGGAAATCTGAAAACTTTCGCATGGTTCTAAAATTAATCGCGAGATGATATGTTTTCAATTTAGAATGTCCACTTAATGATACTTTTATCGTACTTCACTTCGTACACCCATCTTCTAAACCGGTTTCTAAACATTGTGCAACTAATTGTATTTATAAAAGATAGCAGACGACAACATGCACTGGATGACTTTGTATTGGAACTACCATTTTGCAACAATAAAAATTTTCACATCGTAAATACCTAATATATCATTATGCATGATGTACATAGGTACAGTCGTGTATATTTGTAAATACACCAACATAAAAAATCAAACATTTTCTTTTTATGTAAACAAGTACATTAATTCACAATCACACAACATAAAAAATCAAACATTTTCTTTTTATGTAAACAAGTACATTAATTCACAATCACACAACAAACCTAAAACACCAAGGTACACAATGCATATAAATAAGACAGACACAAAGATGACAAGTCCTAATCACCAATAAAACTACTTATATACAGTTTCTGTTTGTTTGTTTGTTTTGTTTTGTTATTTGTTTTGTTTTCTCTTTCGCACATGGAGGCTACTCACTACACCTAACCAATGTCCGGAGAGATCACAGCGGGAAAAAAAAGCTTAGAAACTATCGAAATAAATATTACCTGAGGTGATCTCTAAGGTAATGTAGGACCTCAAAATTATCTTTGAGTGCTTTCCAAGGTTACGTATCGTATTGATAAACCTGGGATGATCCAAGCATGTTGTAAGAAAATACCTGGAGTGATCCCTGCATGTTTAATATCCATCTAAGGTTGCTTTTAAATACATTTGGGTGATCCCAGCAAGTAAATCTTGTAATCATGACATATATAATTATACCTGTATGAGAAAAAAGGAAAGCAACATTACGAATTGGGGAAATAATTCCCTCCAAGAATTATGCGCCCTACCATAATTTTGCAGAGAGCAAACCCATTAAAGTTGATATATGCAACATAATTAGGAAAACGATATATATATATATATATATATATATATATTAATGGAATGTGGATGGATTAAACAGGTGATGGAGGGGAGGTGGGCGGTAATCGAAAATATTTATAAACAAAGCAATGTGCGTGACCTCCAGTACTCAAACAAACCTGAACTGTAGGATACTGGAAGCTGATTGGATAAAAGACATGATGTATCCTAATGTGCCCTGAACATGAATATTGAAAATGTGTCTGTGAAATTGATAAAGTACCCTGATTGAGCATAATATGATACAGCAAAACTTATAATAGAAAGTGTACATGTTGAGATCATTTACACGTATGATTTGTCATGTTCTAAGGTACTTATCCTTAAGTAAAACCAAAAAAGTAAATCAAAAGAATATATATTTTTATAAACTGGAATTAAATTAAAATTCCTATTTTACGCTTCCCTTAAATTACTTATTACTCAAAACTACCTGCAAATTGCCATGATCTTCATGTTGAATTTGTATCCAAAGCATCTGAACTGTTATTTGCATAAGAATTGTTTAGTGATTTGCATTACATAATAATAAAAACAATAAAAATTATTATTATTATCATTATCGATTATCATTATTATTATTATTATTATTATTATTATTATTATTATTATTATTATCATTATTATTATTGTTGTTGTTGTTATTATTATTATTATTATTATTGATGATGATGATGATGATGATGATGATGATGATAATGATGGTTATGATGATGATTATGATAATGATAACAATGAAAAATAGTAAATGAATCATTTCTCTCCTTTAATATCGTAACTATCATTTTCATTATAATTTCTTTATCATAAAACACAATACTTTATCTTTCAATATATGGAATTAGATCGAGAATTACATTGCTTTTAATCGCATTGTCGTGCAGTAGTGGAATGAAATATAATTTCCACTTTTTCATACCACCAACACCACCACCAACACGCCGCCACCATCACAAACAACAAATGAAATAGATTATTTCACGAACATAAACCCAGTTGAATATTTTTGGAGAACCGTACAGTAAATCATTTATCAGTAGGATACTTATTTAATAAAACCGTTATGGTACTTTCAGACTGGTCCTTTGAACGTAGCTGTTTTAGGTGAATTGTTAAACTGGCAGGGCGGCGTCACATTTTAATCACAATATATCATATTTATTTACTTTTCATTAGGATTTGCATTTTATTTACCGATGAGTGTCTGATGGTATGATGGCAATATTTTGGTAATATATTTAGATTTTTCCATAGCCTTGTATGATATCAATTTCTAATAACTATGATTTGGGAATACATTTACATTATTTTATGGCCTTGTATGATACCACTTTCTATTTTGAAACTTTACATCTTTTTAAACTTCTAGCCCAACTAATCTTGTTGACAGAAACAATTGTCTAGGGCATTTGTTTGGACTATTTGTTTTACAAATCATATCTTTGGCATTATGTTTATTATATTTCAATTTCTAGTGTCTGTTTTCTTTATATTTTCCATTAAATCCTTAACCCCAATTGATTTTATCCTCTTCCAAATTAAATATGGTTAATATGATAAAATATTTGTAAAATGACAGAGCGTATAAAGAATTTGGTCACGTGAATAGCATCAGTTCGATTAATGCTCTGGAATATATAAAAATAGTTCGCGACAGGCTACAAGAGATAAACATTAATTTGAAATTCTTTTATATAATGCCTAAAATGTTTACTATGTAAAGGATGGTCGATACGGCGTATTAATTCTCCTACAAAGAGTACTGGTTTTATGCATTTAGCAAATCAATGTCAAACAACCAAACAACCATCGAGTTGATGGAAACTTAGCTTCCGTCGAGATGCATTTTTAAATAAAAAACATGTAGATAACTGATATATATATATATATATATATATATATATATATATATATATATATATATATATATATATATATATATATATATATATATATATATATATATATATAAACATAATTAACACTGAGAATGAAATTTAACTTAGAGGCTTTTTTCCGCGCTACCGGCCTTAATGGGTTCACTGTAAGCAATTATTTTTTCTTATGGCCCAACTGGTGTTACGAACTCGTAGAGAGTCAGGACGACTCTTTCAATGGAGGGTGGTATTATGGTATTGTTAGATATATGGTGCAAATAAGGCGATTTTTCCACTTTAGCGGAATTGGTAGAGCAAGAATACTGGTTTCATACCGATGCACTCAAACATTCTACGAAGAAAGAGAGATTTCCAAATTTGAATATCCGACCCATTTGGTACTCTTTAGAAGCATTTCACAGTGATAAAATCATTACAATATTATCAACAGAGGAGTTCAAAACGTATGCTCAAAACGATCGTTTATGTCAAGAGGACTGCATCAGTTAAAAATTTAATATAGATATATTTTCGAAAGATAAGAATTATGTTCATCCCATGAACTGTTGCATAAACACAAGAAAGATTGAAATTGATATTGTTTATGATTGTCCGATGATGATTTGTTAAGCTGATGATAAAATACGTGCCGTACATCGCATAAATCTCTTCTTTATCATATATCATATAAAAGATTTTTATTATATTAAAAGGATTCGTGTTATTTTTTTTTAAGTTAATCATCTTAAGCGACGTCAGATGTGACGTCATTCTGTGCGTGTATTGTTTAAATGACTTGCATTTAGGATATTTGTTATTGATATGCAAATAATGACTAAATTAGTACTTAAAGATTTATACAAATCATTTCAGATCAAAGTCAAATAACATGAAATAGGAAAGAATACCAACACACATCTCCATTTTTTCAGCAATAGAAGTTTTTTGGTTGAACAAGTGTTTTTTTGTTGTTGTTGTTTGTTTGTTTTTGTTCTGTTTTTGTTGTTTTTTTTGTTTATGTATTCTTAACGTATATCACTGTCATTAGCGTCATTTGACTTATATGCCCCTATTGTTTTCGTTATTTTTATTATCATTACTATACTATTCTTCTTTTTATTCTTCTGGTAATATTTGTACTGTTTCTAGCTCAAAAATCCCTCGACCATTTCTCTGAAATCGATTATTATTATTATTATTATTATTATTATAAGTATTATTATTATTATTGTCATTAATATTATTATTATTATTATTATTATTGATGATAATTATGACAACGATGACGACGACGATGATGATGACGACAATGAAGACGACGATGATGACGACGACGACGACGATGATGATGATTGATATTAAAATTGACTCATTATCTATTAAGCAAACTTAAAATTAGGTTGCATGTTAGACCTTTGAATCTATTACACGTGCATTCGCCCTTTTATATCACATTGGTATCCGGCGTCGATTTCTACTTTACACGACGTATCCTTGAATCTTTCAAATATGTCTTGATCACAAGACAATGATGCTGTCATGCTTTATATCTTCTGTCTGATACACCTACTCATTACTAATTACAGAACGAGATAAATCCTTCCAACTCTTTCATGTCTAGCATTACGTCTTCAAACTCTACCTTCATCGTTTCTATTTGTAATCATCAAATGATGTTGCCATCAATTCGTTGTGTCTGTATATATATGATTACAATAATTCATTGGAATTAACAGGTTATGAACTATACCAAGTCACAGCAACAATCATCTAAAGCTGATATATTATAATCTTTTCACTGTCGTGTTTTGTTTATGACAGTATTCGATGAAATTTCAATAATTTCTTACTCATGTTACCGTTTTACCTAAACGGAATTTTACATTCAGCTTTTAGTATATATGTAAGTTGTTAAAAAGTGTGGAGATGTTAACTTGATGCAAATCAATGCATGCTTTTGTATTTTTCATACCAATTACCTTCAATATTAGCAGCCCGGAAAATGTGTCGCGAAGGACGTCTTTTTCATTACTGATTCCTGGTCTGCACATGGCATTAAACTCTGTGCGTGACAGATATAGTCATACTCTGCGGTTAAACATTGTACAGTGATAGCTCCGGTGCAAGGATTAGTAATTTTGTTTTGTTCAATTATGAAATTTGATTGCACCTGTCGATTTCAGACAAATGAAGTCCAGGTTAGAAAATGTCACAATTCGATTTGTTTGTGATTCTTAGGTATTACGCCTTGTAAATTGTGAATAAAGTCAATTACGAATGTCAATTACTTCACTAGCTGTCATCACACGTCAGTTATGGGGGATATGGTATCTAGAGTTGCGAATTATCTACCATTTTCTGAGGATTCGTTGAATCTGTTTAATGTTTCGTCAACTGTATCATCTACAGATAGACTGCATAGGGAAAGGGAGAAAACGGAAGATACACGCAGTCTAGTTATGGGTCCTTTATTACGACGAAGACAATCAGAACAGACAAAATTTGTTGTGCCTCAAATCTTTGTTGATTATGGAAGCCGAAGAACATCTTATGCTTCTGACTATATGCGCAGATGTTCGGCAGAAACTGGTAGTAGCCGGAGAACTTCTATAGCCTCGTCGCTAGCCTCAATGGACACGGATAGACGGGGGTCAGGGAGTAGTTTGAGCAGCAGAAGAACGTCTCTGGCGTCAGATGTTGATCGTCGAGGCTCCAACAGTAGTGCATGTAGCAGGCGGACATCGCTGTTGTCATCTGACAATGCCTCGAGGCGAGGATCTGGAAGTAGCAAAAGTGCAAGCAGCAGGAAAAGTTCTGATGCTAGCAGATTCGGTGACACAGATGAACTATTAGCCGGTAATCACTTTTCTTATCTATATTTGTCATTTATTATGTACCTAATATGATTAAATACTTATAATCAAACATTTTAATTCTCAATCCTCATTCCTATAATGATCGTTTCAAGATATCATTTTATCTTACATTGTTCTATTAATACCTGTATGTGTATTATCTATTCCAATATCAGAACGATTTGAAATTCAATATTTTATATCTCTCTTCTTTGTACTTATTTCTAGTTTAAACCATAAAATACGTGGCTTTTTCTGCCTATATATTAAAGTATAACTAACATCTCTTTATTTATTTATTCTGTTATTTATTGTAATGATATATTTGTATGTATTGTATTCCGGAATTACATTGCTCTCTCTCTCTCTCTCTCTCTCTCTCTCTCTCTCTCTCTCTCTCTCTCTCTCTCTCTCTCTCTCTCTCTCTCTGTAATTCAATAAATATTTAATTTTATGTGACAAAATTAATATATTTATATATATATATATATGTATATATATATATATATATATATATATATATATATATATATATATATATATATATATATATTATATATATTCTATGTCTAAAATGCTATTGTCAGATTTTTCGGATTCCGAAGCTATGGAAGACGAGTATTTAGCGGAAATTCAAAAGCAAGAACCCCGTCGCTCTAGTTTAGAGGAAACGTTAGGAAAGCAAACAATGGACAGAGACAGAAAAAAGATATATAGAAGAAGTCACTCACTGGCAGAGATTAGGCGACCAACGCATGTGTTTCTTCCTGAAGGTGTGGGTTTTTTATACTACACATTCGGAAAAAGTCAAAACATGCTGTTATTTTTTTTCCTTTGGACTAATTATTTAAATTGTAACGATTGCATATCATATGCATTGACTCAGCTAAAATGCTGACGATATAAAGGCGTCCATGCAAAATTCCTTTTTTTGCTTTTGTAATAGACAATTTTTTTTCAGCACTCCTTGCCTGCATTTCAATTTGTTTTTCTATCACACCTACCTGAAATTGAATTGTAAAACCTAATTTATTTGACATATATGTGTACACAAGACATATAATTAAGTGTTTCTGTATGCATGTATGTATGTATGTATGTATGTATGTATGTATGTATGTATGTATATGCGTGAGTAGTTTTTTGGATGTTTTGATGACAGTAAAAATATATGCGTTTAATGTAAGAACTTGTGTTTTATCTAAAGTTTATTTGATATTAAATCAACGAATACGTTATCGCGTCTCTAATATATTTTTGATTTCTCTTTGAAATAGACTCCAATAGTTTATTGAAATATATCAAGTTATTATTTGTAAATTGCAGGTAGAGGGCGGGGTGATGGACGTAGAGTGACACTATCTTCACTTGTGGTCAGCAGTATGAACGCTTTAGATAACACCGTAAACCCTGTAGCCCCTCCGTATCAGAGGAAAAAACCAAAATTAAACGTGAGTATACACCATCACATTACCAAGTCCTTAATTTTGTCAGCTCTGTTAACAAGGTGTGTCAGCTTTTCAAAGTAAGATGGTATTAGTATAATACTTAATATGTATAGATGATAATTCGAATTAAGCTTACATAACATAATTATGTTTAAAGTCCCGCCATGATAAAGGTCAATGAAAGACTTAATGAGCACTTTCTAAACAATAGTTCGAAAAGTACAGCTGAAACCCTGGCTCAAAATATCGCCTCGGATACAACTCATACACCCCTAAAGGCACAAAGGTATGTTTCATTGATTGTCAGTTCAAGCCATTATTTTCAAGGGGAAATGGGTTAAAGAAAATATCACCCATGGAAAGACATATACGTATACCCAGATGAGATGTGACCGTGAAATATCATTGACATGTGAAAGCACTTTTTTGACATGTTTTCCGTTTTACTTGAAAACAGCTAAATCACATGACAATTTTATCGTTATTTCTTCTTTTTAGATTTCCTTTGCTTATAAGAAGCTAAACGAAGTGCAATGATGGATGCTAGAAAATGTATTGTATTAAACTTAACTAACTGAAATTAAGTGTCTCAACAAAGAAAAAATATTCATATACGATCTGAGTGGATATATGAATTTGAAATGCTAAAATAATTAGCAGTCGATAATTTTGAACTTTGCGATTTATTCTACAAATATAATTGATATGCTTGAGGACTGAATTATTGATTAAATCTTTGTCTTTCCATAATTTGGTAAATGGGCGGAAGCAGAGTTATTATAGCACAAAATTTACTTGCTGTCGCCGCAGATAATAACATTAAGTAATGGATAATTGAAAATAATTATTTTATCACTATTTTGTTTGATTATGCAAAGACCGGTGCCAAAATGATGTATTAATGTACAATTTTAAAAAGTACCAATCTTGCACTCTGAAATATCTTAAATCAAGTCAAAAGAAATTAAACGTATACTGTTGAAGGTGTTCTTTAAATAAAATAAAATCATAAATTTGTATTTTCTATATTAACATTTCATTTTACTAAAAAATAATCCATAAAGTTTGTTATCGGTATTTCTCAGAAAGAACTGAAAGGATGTCTATGAAATTTGACATGCAGGTTTTCCATGAGGTCTACTTTTGCACTGGGCATTTTCAGGAGGGTCGAATCACAAAATTGTTGCCAGGCGGTCATCTTGGATATTGACAAAGATTGTTATCGCTATATTTCATAAAGTACTGAAGGGATCTTTATGAAATTTGACATGTATGTTCTCTTTGAGGTCTGCGTAAGCACAGTACATTTTCAGGAGGGTCGGAGTACAAAATGGCCAGACAGGTCGCCATCTTGAATTTTGACAAAAGAAGTTTGCTACCCTACCTCCGTCAATAAATTGATTCGACGAGATTCATTTTTATCTATGCATTAGATAGATAGATAGATAGATAGATAGATAGATAGATTGATTGATTGATTGATTGATTGATTGATTGTTTGATTAACAGTTAGAACGGATATCAAACTTAATAGTTCCTGATCACATTTCAGCGCCATGGAGGAATAGGGTTACCGGATAAACCGGTTATGATGCATGACCTCAATCTAGATGAGATGATGGTTCCACGCTACACCCCTCCACTTCAGTCAACGGGCAAACTGAAAGTTCAATTCCAATATGCTGAAAACAGAACTGTTCTTACAATAATAATTATCGAGGTAATACATTAGTATTTCAACAATATATTTCTGTATAATTGTAATGGGTTACGTATATAAGTATAAGCGCGTATTAGATATGTAATAATAGTATAGATAGTATTTGAACGCATTCACTAGTGAATATCTAAGTGGTTAGTTCAGGTAACGTTTTGAAGTAGATACTTTATGACTTTGAAGAACAACATTGTTCTGTATGCTGTAATATAGGAACATGAAAAGATTGATTTGACATGACACAAAATTTTACCTAATAACTGTAAATTTGCGAGAATTTTATTCTTGCGTAATTTCGCGAGAGCTACTATGATCATTGAATGACGAAATGTTTATTCGAAATCGGGAAAATATCATCTCACTGATAAATTTTTAATTCTTGTCTCGCAAAAATAAACTTACGCGAAAATTTCCAGATTAAAGGTATGCTATCAACTTTGGCAATGCAGTATAGTTTATTAAACAAGCCAGACTTGGTGTGACCTATGTGGCGGGGACGGAACGGGTGCTTCCAAAGATAAATGATCTTAGCTTTTTCTACCGAATGCTTACTAACTGATGAAAAGGAGGCAACGATTTAGGTTCTGTTTAGGTATGAAGACACCGGTAATCCAACCGGAAACTCACTGCTTCAAGGTGAAAGATATTACCAGGTAATAAATGACAAGAAATGATATAATTATGCTCGAATCGTTAATCGTCATATGACTTAAAATTACAATGGCTTTAGCTGATGCTCGTTGGGTGTAAATGCAGTTTCTTTATACCTTGTGTATTAGAGGATCCTGCGGCGAAACCATCGATAAGCTGAATAACAACCAGCGTGACTGAAATTTATTTTAATATCTCGTGCAATATTTTCCTCCTATGCGTGACTTGAACATTGTGAATTGAGCATTGCCTTAGCTAAAATCAGCAATGTCGTAACTGAAATGAACATATTTGTAACTGAAATGAACATTTCCGATCTTAAATGGATTAGGGTTAATTTTAACTAAAATGAACTTTGTCTAAACTGAAATGAACATTGTTTGAAATGAAAAAAAAAATGTCTGATCTGAAATGAATATTGGGACCTGGTATGAACATTTTCTTAAATGACACTGTCTGAAAGTGATCATTTTGGATTTATTGACACATTTGTAAGGCTTTTTATATATCACATGTAGGGGTATTACTATGAACATAAGTTTACACGACTTATGTCACTCGTTATTAGCAGTATTTCTATAATAAAATCATTTTTCTATTCGAAACTTCAGGCCTGTCGTTTGTAATAATTATGGCGCGTACTTTTTAACCCAAGCTGCGCAATTGATTTGTGCGAAACTGCCATGTAATAAAAGCTTTTAATATCTCATAATAACAACACATTAAAGATACTGTGTTGACGCTAGTTATAGTTGGCAGTATGGGATATTAAATCAAATGTGTTTATAATGCCTTTTTGGACGGTAAGACAAAACAAAACAGCAGAAGACTCTTAAGTATAAGTAGGAGCGTTTTGTTTCGTCAATGATTTTTATGCCGAATTGGAATTCCCTTCCACAAAACAACATTTCAACATAATATACATTTCTGTATATAAAAAAAATCCTGTTTACAGTCTAAAGGCACGAATGTCTGAAATACCGCTTTCGCAATTTTTTACCAAAATATAGTCCGTAACACTAAGGTTTGGCATTCTTGTATCCTTTGCTAAAAGCATTTCTACTTGAAAATATACAGAAAATATAGAATGTGTGGTTTTCAGTTGCAAAAAATGTTAAAAGTATGGAGAATATCATCTCTGGGAATACTTGAGGAAACAAGTTGATTTAAAAAAGGAAATGTTATTGTGAGAAATATGATACTAAGTTGCATGTTAGACCTTTGAATCTATTACACGTGCATTCGCCCTTTTATATTACATTGGTATCCGGCGTCGATTTCTACTTTACACGACGTATCCTTGAATCTTTCAAATATGTCTTGATCACAAGACAATGATGCTGTTATGCTTTATATCTTCTGTCTGATACACCTACTCATTACTAATTACAGAACGAGATGTGTCCCTTTTTTTAAAATTCTTCTCATTCAGGAATATTTGAAAGAAGTGATAATTCTCCCCCAAATTAATCATACTATGTCCACCCCTATCTGTATTTTGGAATTTTGTAAGTTTTATAAAATCATGAATGAGCTTAGAATTTTCACCTTCCACGCATAACTCCTACTGCTGTTATGTGGCTTATGCAGTTAGACGGAAGTTTAAAATATATTTGATAGTGTTATTTGACGCCAGTTCTTTAGATTTTTTTCTATGTGTATTACCTCAGCTATACAAGTTATGATACCACAATACCGAGACTTAGGGAGTTTTTGTTTCAATATATCATTCATTGTCTTTTAATAAAATGTTTTAATTCCTCTAGATTATGTTTCAAATATTTGAGCTACAGAACTGTGTGCCTGGTGATTCTATATTTTTCAATTCTTTTAAAATGTCAAATACATTTTAGTCTAAAATATATTTTCTTAATATTATAAACATAATACCACAGTTATAGTGCTCAAGACACTAATGCAAATATGTAAATACGTCATTCATACGAGATACAGTAGAACATTGCTATTAAGACAACCTATCTGACTCAAAGTGGTCTGATTAGTAAGGTGGTCTTTTTAGTGAGGTTGTTTGGATATTTATCAAGAGACTACAAACTTACGGACTGGTGGTCTTCTATTCTTCTATTCAGGTGGTCTAATAGGGAGGCTACACTGTATCTCGAAGCCCCCTTTCCTACCCAATTTGCATTTTGATATTTTAACATGTAGCTTTTAATTTATTTATTTGTTATTTTCTTGATATTTCTACGCATGTCTTTTGTCTTGAATAATTTCAAAACAATTATTTGAAACACAATTTCGAGGTAATTAACGTCCCGAACTAGCTTCTTATTCTGCTTAATATTCATCTTTGAAGCTAGAATGCGAAACAGAAGCCTAATTAGCATTACAAAATATACAATTTCTAAAAGGGTACTGAAGTTGATATAAAAAACATGCTGGGATTTCTAATAGAAAATATATATGTAATGTTCGGAGACGTGGTCTTTCGACAAACTGTCGGCATTCCTATGGGAACCAAATTGTGCCCCTTTATTGGCCGACCTGTTCCTTTATTCATACGAAGCAGACTTCATTCAGAAACTGCTGAATCAAAAGAAGAAAAAGTTAGCAGTGTCCTTTAATTTGACATTTAGATATATTGACGACGTTTTGTCAATTGATAATGACAATTTTCATACATATGTCAATGCGATATATCCCAGCGAACTAGAAATTAAAGATCGACAGAATCAAGCACACACGCTTCATACGTAGACATTTTACTTAATATAAACACAGACGGAAAATTAGCAACTAAGCAATACGACAAACGCGACGATTTCAGCTTTCCCATCGTAAATTGTCCACATTTAAGTAGTAATATCCCTCAGTCACCCGCATGTGGAGTTTATATTTCACAAATGATCCGATATGTCAGGAAGTGTACAACATATGAAGATTTCATATACAGAGGTAAACTACTCACTGGCAAATTATTGACACACGGATATCGAAAACCGCGTTTAATGTCAACGTTCCACAAATTTTACGGTCGGTATAATAGTCTCGTTTGCGACTACTCTGTTTCACTAAGTGAAATGTTGAGTTGCCTTTTCGTTGGCGGTTGTTGAGACGTCTTGTACCAATTGTGACGAGGATACACTCCTCACGTATTTCATTGGACTGACTGTGGACTCACGTCGGGTGTGACCGGTCGACAGGGGATGCTTACTCCTCCATGGCACCTGTCCCACCTCTTGGTTTGCAGAGCGGTTTTTTTTTCGTTTTTACCGGATTTGTATTTATGTCCTGGACATTCTATTGATTTAAACTTTGGTATCTGAGATTTTTTATATTATTGCTAAATCAATACTTTCGTTAGGAATGACATCTATCATATCAGTAGCGTATAGAGATTTTAACACGCACACACATACACACCACAAACACACAAACACACACACACACACACACATATATATATATATATATATATATATATATATATATATATATATATATATTATTGTTATTATTATTATTAACAATACTTAAGTTATGGTTTTGCAAAAAAAAAGACAAAACAAATATTCGAGACGATGCTTTCTGTCAATAAAATGATACATAATCAGCTGAGATCGAATTTAATATGTGAAATATATTTCTGACAGAAAGTGGTATCACACTAACAAATCTAATAATACTGCCAAAGTCGTCGAATTTTACCTTTCAAAAAATTGATATCTTAGTTTTGAGTTTAGAATCTAAATGGTGCTGATTGAAAACAATACTTTAGTATAAAAAATACCGGGTTTATGTATACCATCGGCAACTCAAACGGTCCACCAGCAGTGGCAATAACCTAGTGGTAATCAATCCTATTATAAATACGTAAGTTATATTGTAACAAATGATTGCTTTTTGAAACCAGTATCGTCTTTCTAACATTTTCTACAAAGTATGTATCATCAAAAAGAAGGTTCTTTCATTTTTTTTCTCCAATATCATCAAATTAAAATCAAGTTACATTATTATATCAGAATGAGCTGATCTATACTCCGCTTATTATATCAAATAACTTACTTATTGGACTCAGTGAAATAATCTAGTTTTTCGTGTTTACTAGGGTTATTATGCCAACTTAATCATTCTAAGGTGGGTTTATTAATCAATGATAGTCAACTAGTGTAAAATTTTCCATTACATATAATAATGACTGTTTGGCCATAGGGTTATCAAAACAAATACGAGTTTCAATATATGGTTCTAATTCAGTATCAAAATGGGTATCTGGAAGGCACACCATATTGAGACATTTGCTATTTAAATCATTCTGGGCATTCTTCCTTTTGGGGGAGTTAGCTAAACCTGACAGTTGACAGATGCAATTTCAAAGATTATATTATCGAAAATAATTAACCTCAAATACTAAATATACATATTCTTACTTGTCCTTGCAAATTAGAAATTAAAATGAGGAACATATAAGTCACAAATATAAAAAGAAATTTACATACATCTAATATCAGCTTTGTTTTTGTGATAGGAGTAGACAGAAAGGACATGCGTTTATGTGCAATAAAAGATGAAATTGTATAGGAATATATTACACATCGGTGAGGTAAACACGTAATTATGGAATCAGGAGTGGTCAATGAAAATCATTCCATTAAAGTATTAAATACAATATGATTACTGTTTTAAATATCTATACCAGCAAACGTATTACATATTCTTAACTAAGGTACTCAGATTAAAAACTACACATATGTTTCTATCCGTATCATCAGACTGCATGCAATCGTTGTAGTAGATAAATTAACGAGCGCGTAGCTTGCGATGAATCCATCCGCTAGTATGATCAAGTGCAGCCTAATGATATGGATATAAACATTTGTGTGGTTTTGTATCACATGCCCTCTATGTATTTACATGTGTACACAAATTTAAAATTAATTCTTTTTTTAACGACACATTACCTGAATAACATTTAGAAAAGTAGTTTCGGTGGAAACTTTGTATCCAACTGTAGTGCAATACAGCGCACGGGCGTACTGAACTACATGTATATGTTATATCTATAATTACATATGCATATAATAATAGTAATACACATCGTTGATGTCGATTTCCATATTATATGTACCTTTAAAATGGATATACCTAACCCGTATGATAGTGTTTTTTCGCGTGGTTATGATTTCTTGTAGTACAGTGTTTAAATGTATATATTTATATACCGACTCTTATTTCCTTCATTGCAAGTATACAGAACGACTGATTCATATTTCAATAACACACGTCGGTCGTCGCGTGTCCTAAGCGTTTAACCGCTTTACTTTTTTTGGCGCAGGAATACATGAACATTTTAGAAATCCTTTCCATGACCATGTATTTGTCGGACAAGTCTTCTCTGAACATATGAATGAGAGAATAAGGAATAAGATACCATACATTCATTTCGTAATTTTTATTTAATCTTAAAAGCCATTCAATACCAACAAACAACAAAAAGCACAGAAAGAAATCGAAAACACAAGACTAGGCCTGCATCTGTATCACAATGTACATACCCATATTGCGATAGATCTAGGTCATGTAATGAAACAGAAAAACAGGCTACAGAAATGAAAATTCGCTTCATAGTTGCGTTGCTTGTAAGTTGAACAGAAAAAAGGACAATAAGGTCTAGTGCAATTTTCTCAAGAATCTCGGATAAACACCATATATTCCTGTCAGAAACAATTCGGCACTCGCATCGTGTGGAATCGGCTCTTATTTCACATCAATCCTATAACTGCCAGGCTACTTCCCAGGTCTATATTATTTTTCACAGCCTGTAATGTCAATGCCGAGCATAAGTAGTGTTCATAGGTTCTCAGTAAATTGACGGGATACTCTACATTATATAGTTGGACCTATCGTGTTCGCATTATAAAATATATGATCAGCTGGTAAATACTGAAGTCCGAATTGACCTACATAACAACATGTGGACCTATTAAAGTTATACTTAAAGGCCTACACGAATCTTCCATAACGAATGTATCGATAATTATCTTTTAAACAGACAAATAAAAGTTTCACAACAAAAATTTCACAACATAATCTTCATCTATCTTGTTTCAATTGATTTCAAGGATTTGCTAGTGGGCTAACCTATATACTGAAATACTACGAAAACATCATCGATACGGCATTTCCCAACGGTCAAATCGTACATGATAGGCCTATTAGCCCCTTCGGACAATTCTCTTCTGACACATTTAACCCGCCACTGCTGAATGGTCGAATATTAATAATCGCGAAATAAATCTGAGAATAAGTATTCATAATTGTCCATATCACTAGTTTCTTTCAAAATGATATAAAAAAACTAAACCTTAATTCATTTAGTATTTACGATCAGAAAAGAGAACTACTTATCATGTCAAAACAGCTGTTGAGCTATTACGTCATATGAAAACACCCCCGCAAAGTCAGTTTAGTATTCAGTATATTAACACTACGTGCTGCGCAGAATTTTTTTCAAGTGGCACACGAGTACATTTCAGTGGGAAGTAGGAGCAGACAGACCGCACTGGGTTCTTATATAACATTTCTTAATATGTTGCATGGCATTTTAGAAATGGTCTTTTAGAAAGAAAAAAACTAGTAGACGGAATATTTTATAAAAATATTACCACTGCAAATTTTTAAGATGGATATTCATCATAGTAACAAGGCTATATTCAGCTTTAATTTATCATTATGAGGTAAAAATACCTATTTTGCACTTAAATTATATGTCTGGAAATTAATGAGAGATAACCGTGCCATAGTTCTTATCTAGTATAGTCCAAGCTGAAAATCTCTCTCTCTCTCTCTCTCTCTCTCTCTCTCTCTCTCTCTCTCTCTCTCTCTCTCTATCTCTCTCTCTCTCTCTCTCTCAAATATCTAAAGCGATGTGTTGTCAGTAGTTTGCTCATCCCTGTCACCTATCCCGTCACCTGTCCCTGTCACTTTTTTTTTTTTATTGTTTTTTTTTTGGGGGGGGGATAATTTATTAGAAATCACGTGATGTGGGCAACTTGCCTGAAAATAATTCTGTTCCAAAATCAAATTTTAATCAATTAACAGCTGTATAGGTGTAACAATGCAAGATGGTTATAATGATACAAAATACATTATAACTGTGACGTTCCTGACATAACAGGACAACGGGACGCAATAACTCAAGAAGGTTACAAAATATGCTTCTTGCACAAGAATGTATCTCGAGTCCGAACTCAAAACAAACCTGTATACATGTACAAAGGACATAATCCGAAGATGGAATACTTCTATTTGTGATTAAACATTACAGTGTACGGAAATTACAAAACGAAGACCATAGGAATGTACTCCTGAATTCCAGTTTCTTCAAGATACCATTTTGGTACGATGACATGACTCCGAAAACCGTTTAGACCATTGGAACCCGCGTACCTTCAGCATATAAGCCAACAATACATCTGTGATTTACTGCAAACATTAATTAAGTCCATGAACTTTACAACAATTGTTTACTCGGCAAAGCGAAATGCAAGTTTTATAAAAGGTTATTACGAGTTCATTTATGGCACACTGAGATTAATTTTCATACGACGAAGATACACCATGTTCTTTGATCAATTAATTAGTTTTCTGTCTATTATCATCATAACATAAACACAGGAAGAAAGTCTCACAGACTCCATTACTATAGGTTTTGATTTTGATTGATCTAAGTGCAGTTGTCTCTAACTATTTTATCTATAGATAATTGTTTTTCATGATAATTTATAA
The DNA here is from genome assembly GCA_030159075.1 of Atrina japonica. NCBI lineage: Eukaryota > Metazoa > Mollusca > Bivalvia > Pterioida > Pinnidae > Atrina > Atrina japonica. The sequence continues at coordinate 313,009 of BROG01000603.1, read as the reverse complement.
CGACCGTTAATAATTTGATATCTATATACATCGCTTTATATTCTAAGTTTATATTGTCATTCATTTTCAAGTAATATTAGCGCTATATATTAAATTGAAAAAAAACATATATGTATATCATTCGTATATACTCGGACGCCTTTTTCAATGCATTGCCTGAAATCCATTTTGTTTACCGCATATATTGCCTTTAAAGTGAATTTTAAAGAATGCTATACATTTATTTACTACTTTATCATAGCTTGTCATAGCAAATGACAAAATATTATAAATCATCAATCAATATAGCTTTTTAGAACGCCTGGTCTAAATTAAGATACAGCTGGGCTTCCGTGGACAAGTGCGTAGAGCATGAAGTGTCTCGCCTCTTGTTAGCGCTAATTCTAGCCCCGCTGGAACTTTAGCGAATTATGCGATAGTGTTTGTCAAGAAAGGCACAAGAGTAACAAGATATATGACAGTGAATACTTATTGTGATTAATTCATGTGAAAAACCAAAATGTCGATTTTTTAAAAAGCGCATAAGACTGCACTTTTTACCCTTTTAATACAATTTTGCCTCCTACAGATTGAACAATGGTGTGTTTAAATGTGTGTCGGACGCACAAACTTGTTGTCATGTTCCATAAATGTACGGATGGTATACTAAAGTGTAATGGTAAAAATTTGCAACGTCTCAAACTTAATGATTGTGAAATACAAGCCAGACTATATTTATGACTGAAAAAAAACATATAGGATTAAGATATCAAAACCATGCTGCACTTTTAATTCTCTCAGCTCGATACATAAAATTGTTTGATGATTCGAACAAACATGAAATTTGGCTAGAGAGTTATTTTTATTGCTTACATCATGTACTTAAACAAAGATTTTTGAGTGTACATTTACAGTGATCTATGTATTTTCGCGGAGATGATACAAAGGGATTTCAAATATTAAAATTTCTCGTCAATTTCGGATTTTCAAATTAATTCATTTCACAAATTTGTTGCAGGCGGACAACCTTAGAATTGCTGGTTTACCTGCCGATACAGAGATTAACCCTTATGTAAAGACATTTCTTGTTCCCGGGAAGTCGTTTAAATACCGAACGAAAACAATTCCAAAAACAAAGGTACGACCATTAATCCTACCGACGTTGTAAAAATTGCGGACTGTATGATGATATAAGTATGACATACAAAGAAACAAATTTCTTCTACCTTTCATCCTGTTTCTAAAACATTGTGGTATTGCTTCCGATATTTCAACAAAACCAGGAAATTATATGTTTTACAGTTTTGAGGCAAAGACAGATAAAAATTGCACAACTCAGTTGTTGTTTACATAAGTTGATAATAGATAGACAGGTAACCGACGGATGAATGGATGCATCAATGGACGGACAGTCAGATGGTTAGACGGATGGATAGATAGATGGATAGATAGATAGATAGATAGATAGATAGATAGGCAGACAGACAGATAGAAATGTAGATAGATGGATGGATGGATTGACGAACATATGGATAGATAGATAGATAGATTGATTGATTGATTGATTGATTGATTGATTTTCACAACACATGTGATAAAAAACTCTTTCATGCATTCATTTTATGAACTTTGTTTCGTTTTACACAATTTCTCTATATTACTATTGGTAATATCATTTCCCAACTTTTTCAGACCCCAGTCTATCTAGAAAAATTCAGCATAACTGATCTTGTGCCAAGTGATATCACTGACGAATCCGCTATAGAATTTCAAATATATTCCTCACACCACGTGACGCGTAGACATCTTATTGGCGTCGCTACCATATCATTAAGAGACATTGAAACGCTTGAAAATGGTTTGAAAGACTTGACAATTATGCCACAAACCTTTTATAGGGTAAGTATTAAACACATGTTTGGTAAGTCCTGATCTAGTATCAAAGTGATTATATTCAAACACATATTCACTCTGGATTTATATCTTATGAGATAAATAGACTTATTCACATAACATAGCTGGTGGAAGAATCTTGACTGCCTTTCAATTCTACCCACCTTTCAGTTCAGACAGGTTTCAAGAGAAATGAGATTAATTACACCTGATTTTCCGTAGCTATAGCGACAATCAAGAACAGGAACTTGTCAGTGCAAATGTTATGTCTGTATATTGCATTTTCTAAATTTTAAGCTCCTCTGGGTCAAGTAAGGGTTCACTAAACACCAGTTATTAGATATTTTCATTTTCCAGAGTTACCACCTCTCGCAGCAGGTACCGATTGTGATGTCGTTTGTTTGTGCGTAAAATGAGAAAAAAGTATCAATTGTGACGTCATTCGTTTGTGTGAAAACGACGTTGCTTTCTCACGTAAAAGCCATAATGCGTCACAATCGATACCTGCTGACATGGGAGATAACTCTGAGTAACGAAAAGACAGAATAACTTTAAGTTATGAACTTCTTGAAGTGCTACAGAATTCTTGATGATGATGATAATGATGATGATGATGATGATAAGGAGGAGGAATGTTTGCCGGAATGTGTCCGAGGTCTAACTTTTTACAGTAATCATGAGTTGTTATAGATTTTGTTCAATTTATTAATATTTCACTCATCTTTCGTTTCTTTTCTTTTTTTATTGTAAAAATAAACAGTTACATCAAGGAGACATACGGATTTCTGGATGCTATCAACCAGTAGCTGGGAAAATTGTTTTCAATGTCCTCGAAGCTAGAAATCTTCCACGTGTGTCTTTGCTCGGAGCAGTCAGTAAGTTTTACACATGAAAATTTATAAATATCGTTTTAGTACCACAAATTGGTAAACATATATTATACGATGGATACACTTTTCTTTTAAATATTTAGATTAGCAATGTACTAATTGCAACTTCAAAATACAGAACTTTAAATGTTTAACTTAAGTTATATGGCGAATTTATCCTGAAACAAGTAGTAAATATGGAATACAGTATGTATCTGGCCGCTTGTGGGGATCAAGTGGTACAGTGTTCGACTAGTCCTGGGTTTGATACTCGGCACCGGTCTGTCATTTGACATACGAAGTGAAAGTCACGGGTCTCTTAAACCAAGGCTTCGTGACATTTCACGCAAAAGAATAATCATTCCATTGACATCAGTCCATAGCGCATATCAACATTTGTGTTTTTTTAAATAAAGCTGACATCTCCATATAAGTGAACTATTCTTGGTGGAATATTAACAACAAATAATTTGAATTTGAAACAAGATGCTAAAACATACATTACGTACAAGGTCAAGGACAGGAAGCATTATGTTATATTAATGTCTGTGTTTTAAATAACTCTTTGAATTATGGTAAATTTCCAATAACGAACAAAATGACTGAATTCAAATCGCCTTTGTTTGTAAAATCTACATATAATATATAATTATCATTATCATTTCAGATCCCTATATCAAAGTGGAAATGTATGTTAATGGAATGAGGGAAGCTAAACATAAAACGAAAGTTCGCCAAAATACTCAGGATCCAGTATGGAACCATCCTTGTGTGTTTGAAATCAACAGGGAAAACCCTAAACTACTCGGTCACGTCTTTGTTTTCCATGTCATTCACAAGGACATGATGATGGGAGTTCAAAAGATAGGACAGGTGAATATGTCTCGAGAAAGTCACATAATATTGGTAACGGAATGCCTTCAAAGATATGATAACTTTATGTTATATTAACAATTCTAAATTACGAATTATACCTTTTGTATGTGTTGAGAACCCTACAGTTCACAATACATATCATAGATAACTAAACATAGATAAACGCCGCAAATATAAATTGTCATTGTGACCAGCTGCTTTAACGGGGTTAAACGAAAGGTCCACAGTTATTAAGTTATTGATTTGAACCTTTTAAAGTGTTTCTATGAATGAACATGGGACATAAAAAACGGTAACGACATAAAACTTTCGTTGTCTGAAAAGTATAACGGGCATTAAAACAACAGTAGAACAGACGTAAAACATGTGATTAAAACATTAGTAACAACAGACTTAAAACTTGTGACGTGTGAAACGTATAGCGAGCATTAAAACAACAGTAGAACAGACGTAAAAATGTGATTAAAACATTAGTAACAACAGACTTAAAACTTGTGACGTGTGAAACGTATAGCGAGCATTAAAACAACAGTAGAACAGACGTAAAACATGTGATTTAAAACATTAGTAACAACAGACTTAAAACTTGTGACGTGTGAAACGTATAGCGAGCATTAAAACAACAGTAGAACAGACGTAAAACATGTGATTAAAACATTGGTAACAACAGACTTAAAACTTGTGACGTGTGAAACGTATAGCGAGCATTAAACAACAGTAGAACAGACGTAAAACATGTGATTAAAACATTAGTAACAACAGACTTAAAACTTGTGACGTGTGAAACGTATAGCGAGCATTAAAACAACAGTAGAACAGACGTAAAACATGTGATTAAAACATTAGTAACAACAGACTTAAAACTTGTGACGTGTGAAACGTATAGCGAGCATTAAAACAACAGTAGAACAGACGTAAAACATGTGATTAAAACATTAGTAACAACAGACTTAAAACTTGTGACGTGTGAAACGTATAGTGAGCATTAAAACAACAGTAGAACAGACGTAAAACATGTGATTAAAACATTGGTAACAACAGACTTAATACTTGTGACGTGTGAAAAGTATAGCAAACATTAAAACAACAGTAACAACAGACTTATAACTCCTTGACGTAAGAAAAGTATACCGAGCATTAAAACAACGGTAGAACAGACGTAAAACTTATGATAAGTGAAAAGTAAAACGTGCATGAAAACACCGTTAGCAACAGACTTATAACTTGTGACATTTGAAGTATAACGAGCATTAAAACAACAGTAACAATAGACTTGTAACTTGTGAAGTGTGAAAAGTATAACGGGCACTCAAACAACGGTAAAAACCGACTTATGACGGGTTAGGCCTTAAAAGTATTACATACATTAAAACAACGGTGACAACAGACTTATATCTTGTCACGTGTAAAAAGTGTATCGGACATTAAAACAACGGTAACAACAGACTTATAAATTATGAGGCTTTAAAAGTATCACATGCATTAAAACAACGGTAACAACAGACTTATAACTTGTGAGGCCTTAAAAGTATAACGAGCATTTAAACAACGGTATCAAGAGACTTATAACTTGTGAGGCCTTAAAAGTATTACATGCATTAAAACAACGGTAACAACAGACTTATAACTTGTGAGGCCTTAAAAGTATAACGAGCATTTAAACAACGGTATCAAGAGACTTATAACTTGTGAGGCCTTAAAAGTATTACATGCATTAAAACAACGGTAACAACAGACTTATAACTTGTGAGGCTTTAAAAGTATAACGAGCATTAAAACAACGGTAACAACAGACTTATAACTTGTGAGGCCTTAAAAGTATAACGAGCATTAAAACAACGGTAACAACAGACTTATAACTTGTGAGGCCTTAAAAGTATAACGAGCATTAAAACAACGGTAACAACAGACTTATAACTTGTGAGGCCTTAAAAGTATAACGAGTTTAAACAACGGTAGAACAGACTTATAACTTGTGACGTGTGAAAAGTATAACGGGTATTAAAACAATGGTAACAACAGACTTATAACTTGTAACGTGTGAAAAGTATAACGAACATTTAAACAACGGTAGCAGACTTATAACTTGTCATGTGTGTAAAGTATAACGAGCATTAAACAGCGGTAACAACAGACTTATAACTTGTAACGTTTGAAAAGTATAACAGGCAATTAAAACAACGGTAACAACAGACTTATAACTTGCCACGTGTGTAAAGTATAACGAGCATTAAACAGCGGTAACAACAGACTTATAACTTGTGACGTTTGAAAAGTATAACAGGCAATTAAAACAACGGTAACAACAGACTTAAAACTTGTGAATTCTGCCTACTAGCAAATGAGTATAACGTGACATAGATTTAAGGTAGAACATATAACTTGTTACATGTGAAAAATATAACGTGACTTAAGACAACTGTAACAACAGACATATAACACGTGATGTCTAATTACGTGAAAAATAAGTCGTGACAGAAGGCTTCGATAAAACTTGTGACCTCTGTCTACGATTAAAACAAAATATAACGTGACATTTATCTATCGTATACCGACAAATCACTTGTTACGGTGAAAATATACTACGAACCATAAAGCCACAGTGAAATAGACGAATTGCCAGTGGTGTCTGTTTTCGAGTGAACAATAATATAACGCGACATAAAATATATACAGTAAAACCTCGTTATAATGACACCATTTGGTTAGCCATCATTTGGCATTTTTAAGGAGTTTGGTGATAGGTTGAGGGAAAACTTAAATGAAATGATTGGACAAGTGGACTTTCAAAAATTGTAATAAAGAGGTTTTATTGTATTTACCGTATTGTTGGAATACTAAATGCAATTCTAAGGTGTGTACATGTATTTACGTGTTAGTAAATTATATGATCATATGAACGTAACGACATCTTGATTAAGTCATATACCGTAGAATCTGGCTAATAAGACCATCTAACTGACTAACTCGAAGTATTTTGAATAGCGAGCTGATCTCTTTAGTGAAATTGTGGACTTAATGTTAAATTTTTATATCGAGATTTTGGATAGACAGAAAATTTGCTGTCCTAAAGCTAAGCTAGGAAGATACAAAGCTTTCAAACTTTGAATTTGAAAATAATGTTTGTTGAAAATAACGTTTTGAAACATTTCCACTTCATCTCCCCACACAGCAGACATATTTGTAATTGTTTCACTGGAAAACTAATTCCACACCAGGTATAAAAGGTGGATCAGTTATATTTGTAGGGAGATGAAATGGGAATGTTTCAAAACATTGTTTTCAACACACATTTTTTTTATTCAAAGTTCAAAAGCATTTTATCTTCCTAGCTCAGCTTTAACTTTAGTCATTAACCATCCGATATTTCAGAGTATTTCTACAGGAGTTTAAACAATTTTGCATTTGCAGTGTTTCACTAAATGAAATGTTGATTCACCTGTTCGATAGAGATAGTTGGGTCGTCTTTATGTGATTGTGTCGACAATTTATTCTTCATTCATTTCATTGTGAACTCGCTGTGAATGACTGGTCAACAGGGAACGTTTACCGTTCTATGGCACCAGTTATCACCTCTGGATTTTCAGAGCTTCGAGTTAGTTGTTTCTCCAATGTTCACCAGAATAGTATATTATTTCTTCCACCACCTGGTGATTCACACTTTGATATCTGTAAATTGTATAGATTGGGTGGTTTCGACACATCATCTATTTTCTATTTTGTTTATGATGACGCAGATTTTTTAAACAATGGGATGATTTATATGTTTACTTAAATATTGAACAAAGAACAGTGATAAATTAAATCCGTTGAACATGCATTTGTGTATTTCAGGTTGAGCTAGGCTGGTACAGTCACGGAGAACAGCTGGATCATTGGTATGATATAATGGAACACCCACACAGACCTACAGACTACTGGCATCAAATTATAAAAACGAGTAAAATAATGTCCTGATGATGTGTTATAAATATAGCATCGAATTAATCATATCTAAGACGGTATACAGACCTGTATATAAACTGAAACCTTATATACTGTGTATTCGATTTCTGTAAGATATTTCACTTTCAAAAATTTTAGATTTATGTTATACGCCTGGAACATTATGAATATGGTTTACCGTACTTCGTCACATTATATGTTTTTGGTTTCAGTAAAGAAGTGAACGGCTTATATATATATCATAGGCGTCGGAGCCGGGGGGGCTAGGGGGGGCTTAGCCCCCCACTTTTTTTGCAAAGATAGGCATAGGTGTTGAAAATTGGGGCTTAGCCCCCAAGACGTTTCTGGCGTGTGTGTGTTTTAAGTTGGTTTAGCCCCCCCACTTTCAATTTGCTTCCGACGCCTATATATATATATATATATATATATATATATATATATATATATATATATATATATATATATATATATATATATATATATATATATATATTACATGCATGTGTGATCATACAGTTACAAAACAGAGTTCAACACGCCCGTGCAATACATAATGCCGTATTACACATACATGTAGTTGGTACTACTTTTCTAAATGACATTCATATCAACCAAAATACTTGATGGCGTCGTTAAAAGAGGAATTAATTTTAAATTTGTGTATACATATAGATAAAAACGGATCTTGTAAAAAAAAAATAATAAAAAACCACACAAAAGTTTCTATCCGTATCATCAGACTGCAATTGATCGTTGTAACGGATGGATTCAACTCGAGCTTTAAGTTATTGAAAGTCCAAATGTAAAGAAATTAAATCTAAAAATACAGAATGCCACGCCACAGAACAGTTTGAAGTTTTATTAACTTACACTGCGACACTTGTTTCGCGTTACAAACGCTCATCAAGCAATGGTTATCAACAAAAATGTATTGAATATATATCATGAATCTCATAGTGGTAAAGTAAATGCATATACAGTAAAACCTGTATATAGGGGCCACCCAAGGGACCAGAAAATATTGGCCTTAATGTGCAGGTGACCCTTATACACAGGTTCAATTTAGTTGAAGTATGCAGTCAAGGGACTTTTCAAAACTGGCCTTTATAGACAGGTGATCCTTATATAGAGGTGGCTGCTATAGCAGGTTTTACTGTATAAGAAGTTGATGAAGTAGAAAAGATAACAGTAATGTAGGAAGCTTTATGCAAAGAATAAACAAATTTAGTTAATCTGATAAAAAGGCTACTCCTATGAAATGTGTGGGTTAGGTTCTGTTAGGTAATGGTTTGAATTTATCAATAAAACATTGCTTTTTGAGTGTAATATTCGAATAGTCATCCGTTTGATATATTGGCATGATTTTGAAACTCCCTTTACTACACTAAAGTTACCGCATAATCGTAATTTATTTTTTTCTAAACATATATTTCAGTGCAGTAAAGGGAATTTCAAAATCATTACTTAACAGAACCTAACCCACACATTTCATATAATCTTATGAAAAGGAGTAACTTCTTATCAGATTAACTAATTTTGTTTATTCTTTGCATTAAGCTTCCTACATTAGTGGTCATCGCGTAAGTTCATCCAATGGTATCACCAGTAATACATTTAATGTTTAACCTCTCTAGACCATAAAGATAGAATAATTCTACTATAATACAAACAATTGTTTTTTCTGATTATCTTATAAGCGCTGTTCTAACATTTGAAAGTTTCTTGACTCGCTTGCTATAAAGTGTTTTTCATGATTGTTTATAAAATGAATGTGAAAAAAGTCAAAAGTATTAAAAATTGCTCGTTGAGAAATTTCATAAAATTCAATTTATTTTATTATATTCATAAATTGTATTCATTGTCTGTAACTATTATTCCAAATTATTTTTTGAAAATTACATATCAAATTCAGACGCACCGGGTGTCAATTGGCTAACACATACTGATCAAATGTTGCCTACTTAATTTTTCACTATTTTTGCCCTTATATATATATATATATATATATATATATATATATATATATATATATATATATATATATATATATATATATATTATATAGGAAGATTCCGTGCATTCTAGCCATTTAAGACAGCGTAGCTATGTCTCAACTTTTCAAGTGATTACCACGGAGATAATTTAACGCGATAACCTGAAAATGAATAAAACAAAGACCTTGAATTACGATGTCCTTAACACCCAAACACTGTATTTAAACGTATATTGACATAAATTGTGCTATAACAGTATGTAGTTGGTTAATTCACAGAAATACACATTTGAGTAAAGTGAGTAATCTCCCTTGCCGGTAAATTTTCACACTAAGGCGTGTAAATAGGTATACCGGTGTGTAAAAAAAACAATAGATCTGACTTTGCCTTGAATAATAATATTTGTATAACTTCAATGTTTTGGCAAAATGATATACATGTACACACTGCGCATGTTTAAGACAACTACGCTTACCTCTACCACTAAGAGTGGTTAATTTTGAAATACAGTAATGATTTTTTTATTTTCGGTTTTCGTTATTTCCAAACAAGTTTGTCTTATACTACGGGCCGTTGTACATACATACTTTATTTTCAAATTCATTGTACATGTTTGTGATTGAGTGGTTATACTTAATATTGCTACATTAAATTCCGGAAGTTGACGCTATCAAAACATCACAGTTTAAGATCTTATTTTGCATTACGTGAGTAGCAAAATAAAAATTGTTGTGTTAATGTTTTAATTGTGAAATATTTGAATTGAAAATTGTATAAAGCAGTCTATATTTATATGACTAAATGTTTATAAATTGTAAAAAATCTAAAATAAAGCAATTATAACACAATGTTTGCTGTTTTATTTTTTTTTTTCAACTTTCCGTAACTTAAGACATTAGCACACACACACACACACACACACACACACACACACACGCGCGCGAGCGCGCGCGCGCGATAAAAGAATTTGTTTCGAGTTTCCATTTATATCACATATATGGTACTCATCTTTAATTCCGATTTTTGGCTCGCCAAATGTGATATGAAGGACACCACATTATATGTAGTGTTGTTGGTTTTAGTGATTTGTAAATATATATATATATATATATATATATATATATATATATATATATATATATATATATATATATATATATATATATATATATCATATTCGTCCCATTAAGCGCCCAGGGCGCTACAAAAATTACGAAAAATGGATGGGCGCTTAAAAGGACCAATTCATAGTCAAATCAGCGAAATATAATGCTAAGCTTTATATATCGCTGGTCAAATTGACGTAAATTTTTATAAGGAAAAGTGGTAAAGCTTTTGTAATTATTACCGAGGACACCTATCGACATTCTTCTATTCCAATGTGCCAGGGATAAATAAATGTATTAAGGTTTTTCAGGTCCACACCTTCTTGTCAACCAGCCTGAAAAGATTCTCGATCGTATGTAAAAAAAAAAAATAGAAGGGGCGCCTATAGGGACATGGGCGCTTAATTGGTCGAATACGATATATATATATATCACTGAAACCAACAACACTTTATATCCTGTGTTGTCGGATCTAAGTCATGACACAAAAGAATTATAATTATAAAGCAATAAAATGACTAACGACACGGACAAAATTGCATAATATTATATTTATATATGAAAGTTCACACACAGGTCTACTTCCTAATTACAAGCAAGTAGTCTTGGTTTCTCATCAAGGCCATAATCAAAATTTTTTTTAAAGAAAAACATGTTTATATCACATTTTTATGAAATGACAAACAAGTAAGAACATGTTTCCTATTAAGTCAAATCCAAAAGATTTTAAAAAGTGTTATGTAGTCAAAAGTTTGAGATTGTGAATTTAGAATTTTTCAAGAGACTGAAAATTAATTTGGACTTCAAATACACACACATTTGGTTAGCGATTCGAAAGGGGAACAAAAATACTTGCCAAACAATATTCTTTATATTAAAAAAAAAAACACCCCGACGGACAAAATTCTGGCTTGACGGGTTTTATGCTCACTGCTCGATAGCATGTAATTGTTCAAATTTCATAGCATCGGTCACGACATGAGGATGTTCCAGGGGCACATTCTCATAGCATCCGTCCCGACATGTGAATGTTCCAGGGGAACATTTTCATAGCATCGATCCCAACATGTGGATGTACCAGGGGTACATTTTCATAGAATCCGTTCCACATGTGAATGTTCCAGGGAACATAGCATCCGTCACGACATATTCGAATATTCGAGGGGTACATATTCCATAGTATTGGTCCCGACATGTGGTTGAACCAGGGGTACATATTTCATAGATTCGGTCCAAACCTGTGGATGTACCAGTGGTACATTTCCATAGCATCGGTCCCAACAGGTCAACATAGCATCCGTCACGACATATTCGAATATTCGAGGGGAACATATTTCGTAGCATCGGTCCCGACATGTGGTTGACCCAGGGGTACATATTTCGTAGCATCGGCCCCGGCATGTGAACGTTCCAGGGGTACATATTTCGTAGCATCGGTCCCGACCTGTGGTTGTACAGGGGTACATATTTCATAGAATCGGTCCAAACATGTGGATGTACCAGGGGTACATTTTCAAAGCAACCATTCCAACATGTGAATGTTTCATGGGTACATTTTCAAAGCATCCGTCTCCATATGTGGGTGTGTCAGGGGTACATTTTCATAGCATTGGTCCCATTTTGTGAATGTTCCAGGGCTAGATTTTAACAGCATCCGTCCCAACATGTGAATGTTCCAGGGCTACATTTTCATAGTATACGTCCCAACAATTGGATGTTCCGGGGGTACATATTTCAAAACATCGGTTCCGACATGTAGTTGCCCAAATGGTACATATTTCGTAACATCGGTCCCAATATGTGGATGTTCCAGAGGTATATATTCCACAGCATTGTTCCAGACTTGTGAATGTTCCAATGTTTAATATATTTCGCAGCACCTGCGGGTGTTCTAATGGTGTAGATCCCAACAGGTGAATGGTAATTGCAGGGATATATATTTCATGACATCTGTCCCGATATGTGGTTGTTCCAGGCGCATAGGCGTCGGAACCGGGGGGGGGGGGGGGCGCTAAGCCCCCCACTTTTTTTTTTTTTTGCAAAGATAGACATAGGTGTTGAAAATTGGCGCTTATCCCCCAGACGTTTCTGGCGTGTGTGTGTGTTTTAAGTTGGTTTAGCCCCCCACTTTCAATTTGCTTCCGACGTCTATGATGGGTAAATATTTCATTTTCCCGATCTGTTCCAGGTGTACATATTTTATTAAATAGCACCTGCGGATGTTCCAGAAGTGTATATTTCATTGCATTAGTCCCGACATGTGATTGTTCCAGGGGTACATACTTCATAGCATTAGTCCTTTGACTTGCGTATACACAGTTTGCACTGTTCAAAGAGACATAACTCTAACATAATGTACTATATAATTGTCAATCGCACTTCGTGGCTGAAATATGAAGCGGAGAATCAAACTGAATGATGATATTTTCTTCTAAAATAGATATAAATTTATAGAATTTCTTTCAAAATTCTTTTTTTCATATCACGGCAAGGTTTAAAGTTGTTTGTTCGTTAAATCGATTTCCTTTTAAAGACGTCAATAAAGAGACATTGGTACGGCATATTATTATTCTGTCGGTTTCAAACTACTTAGGCCGACACATGTTACATGTAGTAATAACATATGTCGACATATTATATCCAGTTGTAAAAACTTAATATTTCGTTATAACAACATAGGAATATTTTTGTTTTAACTCATTTCTCATGGTCTTTATCTAATCAAATTTCGAACTGCGCCATTTAATATTTTCCATAGTACATGTATGCTATGAAGGATGATTATTGATTAAATGAGCTAATCAGATTAGTATGGGGGTGATTCGGGACATCGTAATATCGCTACGTTTAATACAACGCGATAATACGATACGAAATGACTATACTACAATACGAAATGACGATATGACGATACGAAATGACGATATGACGATACGAAATGACGATACCACGATACGAAATGACGATATGACGATACGAAATGACGATACGAAATGACGATACCACGATACGAAATGACGATATGACGATACGAAATGACGATACCACCATACGAAATGACGATATTACGATACGAAATGACGATACGAAATGACGATATTATGATATCACGATATTACGATACGAAATGGCGATATCACGATATTACGATATCATCACTACCATGTCTACGCATGCGTCTCTTCAAACCGAAGTTCCTCCGGCATTTGCAAGTTTAGGGTTAGAAGACACAACCTGGGGGTAAGTTATTTGCATAATTAACATGTAATAAAAAAACAGACAGAACGGATATTCCATAAAGAAAAATTATAATGTTATTAGAATATTTGTTTCTGATATGATAGCAGATTTATTTGAATTAAATATTTACGTAAATTATTGTTTGAGTTCATTACTTGAAATCTCCAAGATACCGATTGCTAAAATAAATAAATTTGAAAAAAATGCAATATTGTTTTTGATATTTGAGAAGTTAAGCTATTTTGTCTCCACAATTATACATGTGACCTTAATAAAAAATCGTTGACAGATTAAAAAAAGTATATACATTGTGTGTGTGTATATATATATATATATATATATATATATATATATATATATATATATATATATATATATATATATATATATATATATATATACATATATATATATATATATATATATGGATAACTAACTTTTGTCAGATATGTTCTTATTATTGAATATCTCTTAAAATTATTTTTCATGTATGTGGAGTTGTCACCAGAAGTGTCACATATTTTGACCTATTCTGTGGACTAAAGCTTATGTAGAAGTAAGATTACTTAATACTATTGCTCAGTTATTGCATAGAGAGCCGACGTACAGAAACAGGACACCACCCTGGGGTAATTCACGTTATAACACTACCCTGAGATAGGTTACTATATAGCTTAATTATTACGTATTGAGCTGACTAATGGAAAAAAGACACCACCTTGGGGTAGGTCAATACATAGCTTGATTATTACTGACTGAATCGACTTATAGAAAAAAGGACACCACTCTGAGGTAGGTCAATATATAGCTTAATTTTTACGGATTGAGCAGACTTATAGAAAAATGGACACCACCCAGTGAAGGTCACTTTATAGCTTAGTTATTACGAATTAGATCGACTTGTAGTAGAAAAAGGACACCACCCAGAGGTAGGTCATTATATAGCTCAACTTTTACGGATTGAGCAGACATATAGAAAAATGGACACTACCCTGGGGTATGTCACTTTATAGCTTGGTTAGAACTAGATCGACTTGTAATAGAAAAAGAACACCACCCAGAGGTAGGTCATTATATAGCTTAATTTTTACGGATTGAGCAGACTTATAAAAAAATGGACACCACAGTAGTAATAGGCAGCTCCATGGCACGCCATTTGAATTTTGCCGCTAGGGGGCGCTTTTTAACAGTTTTTGATGACCTTATCAGAATACTGGCTTCTGATTGGTCAATTCAAATGGCGTGCGATGGAGCCGCCTGTGACGTCATAACCGGAAGTGCGTCATACCGGAAGTGAGGTCATGTTGTCATGGCAATAAGGAGAAAGAGCCAATCGTTGAGCTTGGAGGCGTGTCTATGACCGGAAGTGGAAGGTTGTGGGGGCGGCCATCTTGGTTAAGGAGCCAATGAGAGCCTTCGTTACAAGAGGTTGGGGTCACGAGAAGTCACGAGAGGTCACGTGAGTTCCCGAGAAGTCAACGGTAAGAGAGAGAAGTTGGTTTTTTCCAGTTTTGAGCTGAGAGTGAATCTATTTTTAGAACCGAAACTTTGGGTTTTTCCAGTTTTGAGCTGAGAGTGAATCTATTTTTAGAACCGAAACTTTGGGTTTTTCCAGGTTTGTGAAACCAGTAGTTGGTGGCGCCCACCGTCGTTGAGAGTTGTGTATCATCAAGTGCGCAAGCGCGAGAAGCGGTAGGCCGAGCTCGACTCAAGCTTGTACTAAGACTTGTAGAGTATGTACAAAGGGAGATTACTCTGTATAGACTCTATAGGTGAAACAAAGGGAGATTACTCTTTATAGACTCTATAGGTGACACATCACTCTGTATAGCCTGTGTAGGTGAAACAAAGGGAAATTACTCTGTATAGACTTTATAGGTGAAACAAAGGGAGATTACTCTGTATAGACTTTAGAGATGGGGCAAAGGGAGATCACTCTGTATAGACTGTATAGATGAAACAAAGGGTGATTACTCTGTATAGACTATAGGGGTGGAACAAAAGGGGTGATGACTCTTTATGGGCTGTATGCATTAAACCGGAGGGGTGGGTGGGTAGCGAAACAGGAAGGTTAGGAAGGGTAGCCATCTTTGGTATGGAATCATGGGATATCTAGTTTTTCAGGGACTGACTAATCTCACGGCAGGAGTGAGAACCATAGAACATGAAAGTGTGTAACGTACTCAAAGTTTGCAAAAGTGATCAAGTGTTTGTGTCGTTCTCAAAGTTTGTCAAAGTGATCAAGTGTGTACCGTTCTCATGTTTCAAAGTTTGCAACGTGTGCAACGTTATAAGTTATGAAGTCTCAAAGTGACAAAGTGACACAAGTAGTAAAGTGTAAAGTATGAAGTTGTTCACTTACATCGTTTCAACAAGTATCAAAGTTCAGATAGTGAAAATAGTATCTGTATTATTTTATATTATTTCTTGTACTACTGTATATAAAATAAAAAAAATTAAACACTCACCCAGAGAGAGTTTTTCTGACGATGTTGACTCTTCGAGCTTCGGCTGCCAAATGAGCTCTCAGTAGTCTAACTGAACTTATTTTCAAGTTTTTAATGTTACTATTTTTAGAATTGCCTCGTTTTAAATTTTTGTCTGATAAAACTGAATCGATCAAGTCAAGAAATAAATTACTTACTATAGGCTAGACTTACCGCTACAGTATAACACATACAAAAACTGCATAGTTTCAGTTAAGGTTTCTTTTCGTGTAAGTTAGGTGGCCCTTAAAAGGGCCGTTGGTATAATTGGTTGTTAAAACCCTTACAGCAAGCAGCAGCAGCCGCAGGCCCAGCAACACACCATTTTTTCCCTTTGTCTTGTTGCTGCACGGGCCTCAGCTACACGGCACCATCTCTCCAAGCCGGCCTTCTGCTTCTCAAAATACTCCCACTCGTCGCTGGCCGTCTTCAGATTATCCAAAATGTATTTGGGCTTACTCGCCCAAAACTTCTCGACATCAATCATAAGTTCAGAAGTTTGATTAATTGGCTGTGCCATCTTTCTCTGTTGTCTTCTTGATATGAAGCGCAGTGAAATGAGATGCGCACGGCTTTTTATATGAGCAGTATTGTGCACGCGACGTACTCCGTCTCGTCAACTTTGACCTCTTTGATGATTGGTCTATGTATCGTTGGCAACGTGATTCCACCAATGAAAACGTCAAGAGTGATAGACGCCTAGGAGAAATCAGTCTAAGAGTGATAAAAATAAAAAATGTCAAACATGGCGTATACTATGGAGTACACTATGGAACAAGAAATCGAACCTGTTCTAATCGAGCCTGTATATGATACTAGGCAGATTATTCGTTATACTAAAGATAAGTTACGAAAGATTGATCTGAACTTTCATCAGGGAAAAGAAGATGTTCGCCTGAGACGAATTGTACTTCTCAATTCTGTTTTACGGTTTGGTAGAGAAGAGAGAAAACGTAAGCAGATGGATGAGAAGCGTTTGCCGTTTAAAAAGAGATTCTGTACATGAATCATGGTAGATATGCCAAAAACAACGGTCCTTTTCAGGACCACTTATATCTTACGAGAAGAAACCTTAAACTGAATGTGCAGTGTATATAATAAAATGAGTTATAGGGTTTATGAGACAAGAATATGAGCTATAGGTTTATGACACAATAAAATGAGTAATAGGGTTTATGTTTTATAGAGTAGTAGATGTAGCATATCTCAATACAGATTACTTTTCTAATGAGTTGGGTGGCCCTGAAAAGGACCGTTAGTTAGGTTACTAATATTGACAGTAACATCTTCTCTTTTTCAGAGGTAAACGTTGTTCTGCTTCCAGTAGATCATCTGTCTTTCTCTTGATCGTCATGATGATCGGTATCTGTAGTTGACGAAAACTAGCTCTAATCTGTTTTCTAGTAGAAACATACTGCGCTGACAAATACTCTAAGCACTGTCGGTACTGCCGATCGAGTTGATCTCTGACTTTCTGCGAGGTTTTGCTGATGTTTCAGTTGCCTCCATCTCTGATTCAGTTTCGTCAGTAGACTCTGATAGTAACGATTACACTTCATTGTACGCCACTTGGTCTTCTGTTGTAACAGAATAATTCTGTAAATAGCTTCTGTATAGATACTCTCCATTTTGGTTTTTGTTTTTCACTAAGTGATGTTCAACAAGAAGGAGAAGAAGAAACGCTCACGCGACGTGTGACGTCACACCCCGCCGAGTATGTCTCAGAGTCTATAGTCATTGTTTGATCATGGCTGACTGTGTAAACATGTGGGGCGAAGTACAAGAAAAAGAAGAATGGCTGATATGTGCCGATACAGTGGGAAGAAAGGTTGGCTGGTTATCGAATATCGACGAATGGATTGAGCTCGTGAAGCTTGAAAAAAGAAAAAGAGAAAGACGGCAGAGAAAACGGACAAAATGCTTTTTATGCCATGGCATATAAAGCCTAAAACACAAACGGCCCTTTTCAGGGCCACCTAACTTTTACGAAAAGAAACCTATGACTGATTAGAGCAGTTTTAAAACACAGATCCTTTGTATACCCTTATTCTGTATCTCTTTCTCTGTATCTCACTCTAAGTGTTACACTTTTACTCTTGATCTCCTTCTACTCATAGTTTTGTAGTTTTGTTTTTTACATTAGATCACTCCTTTATGTCTACCTTGTAGATACTAGAGCAGGACTCTTAAGTGTACTCTAAACGTGTATACCTTATATTCAATAGGTTTAAACTCTAAGTGTACTCTAAACGTATACACCTTTTAGTCATAAATACACAAACACCCGATTAAATTTTAATAAGTTTAATGCCCCGCTAAAAACTTTTTAGATAGTCAACAGAGGATTAGGGCCGTCCCTCTGTGACTATGTACAATACATAAGCATGAACTATGAGAACATTAACTATGAGAACATTAACTTTGAGAACACTGATTCACTTTCTGTGACTATGTACAATACATAAGAATGAACTATGAGAACATTAACTTTGAAAACATTAACTTCATGTTAAAAACGTTCATCACAAAAACTTTGAGTCACTTTGTCTCACTACTACGGTTGATCTTGCCCATACAGCACGGAGCAAAAGAAAGTCAGCTTTTGTCCTAGATCGGTCGGTTCGGATTCCTTGACGCTGTGACAGTAAACGTATTTACATGATAAACAGTACTAAAAACATTCACTGCTGTTCGGTTTCCACTTTCCCTTTCTTGGTGGCTTTGCCTCCCTTCTTGAGCATCAAGTTGAGTTTACGTTTGACCCCTGTTGAAGTATGTTCGGGACATTCATAAGCCCAATGACCTGACTGATGACATTTATAACACTGGTCCGATTGACGAGATCGATTATCTTCTTTGTTCTCAGGTTCTACTCTTACTGATGTTGTCGTTGTTGTTGTTGCCGTTTCCGTTATTCTTAGGACATCTAGGAGACCAATGGCCAATTTCACCACAAATGAAACAAGGATGAGTCTGTGGCGTAGGCTTATATTCGTACCCCATATATGATGTTCTGACTCCTGGCTGTACGTTATCCTTCAATTCTTTCAGAGTAGTTGTAATAGTCGTGAGTTTCTTCCCTCATTTTCTGTAATGTGGATAGCAAGGCATCACGTAACATTCCCTGGGTCGCATCATTTTCTTGTTTTTCTTGCAACTGGTCTAAAGTTTTGAGAACTTCATCAAACTCATCAGCTCCTTCTAGGTACGGTGAACAATTAGGTGAATAATTTGGGTGCGTCTGTGACAAGCCTGGATAACTCATGTTGATGACTGATTCAAATGATGTTTGGTCACTGCACTTCACTTTACTTTATAGCCGTTCTTCTTCTTATTCTATATTTAGACTCGTTCCCGTCAGCCACTTGGATGTTCCCAGAAGGGAGGCTCCACACAGGGTTTTTTGTTTGTGTTATGTTTATATCAGCAATTGACTAAAAGCACAATCTTTAGACCAGCGTCGATGTTCTGTAAAAGCATTATCGCTCCATTCCCAATCTTTTAAACAGATGCCACAAGAAAAACACTGAACGTGGTCACTGTTCCCTAAATACACAAATCCTGCTCTGGCTAATTCTGTCTGTTTAGGTCCCGGTAGATATTTGGGCCAATGATCTTTAAACGTCAGGTACCTGGATTCATACGTACAAAAATTAGGCAAGGCTAAAGGTATTCTTAATTCCTGATGAAACGATAACCCTCTGACGGTAGCAGGTCTTAGTTTAAAAGTGGTCACACCTTGTCTCATTTCGGTAGGTGGAGTCCTTGTCACTTCTATCAGATTGACTCTCGGTACGCTATCCACTTCAACCCGATGAGCTCGTGGTACACTATCTACTTCTACTCGATGAACTCGTGGTACACTATCCATCATGTCTCGGTTCATGGGAGCACTATCCGTGACGGTCTGACTAGCATCCATCGTCGATGAAAATAAAGTTTCCATACTTGATGTTCTTTCCATCGTGTCTGAGAGTGAATGGTCCCTGATGGGCATTCTCACTCCCTTTTTATAAGGTCCATAAAATCTATTTTTAGATCAGAACTAAAACATCATATTTTTCTACGTTTTTTGTCCTGAAACACAAATTGTATCATCGGTACGTCTACATGATGACCAAAAAATAGATACTAGAGCAGGACTCTAAGTGTACTCTTAGTGTACACCTTATACTCAGTAGGTTTTAAATTCTAAGTGTACTCTAAACGTGTACACCTTTTAGTCATAAATACACAAAACACCAGATCATTTTTAATAAGTTTAATGCCCCGCTAAAAAAACGTTTTAGATAGTCGACAGAGGATTAGGGCCGTCCCTCTGTGACTATGTACAATACATGAACTATAAGAACAATAACTATGAGAACATTAATTATGAGAATACTGATTCACTTTCTGTGACTAAGACAAAAGCATAAACTATGAGAACATTAACTATCAGAACATTCACTTTGAGAACACTGATTCACTTTCTGTGACTATGTACAATACATAAGCATGAACTATGAAAACATTAACTATCAGAACATTAACTTTGAGAACACTGATTCACTTTCTGTGACTATGTACAATACATAAGCATGAACTATGAAAACATTAACTATCAGAACATTAACTTTGAGAACACTGAATCACTTTCTGTGACTATGTACAATAATTAAACTTAAAAACGTTCATCACAATGAATACATCAACAAAACTTTTAAGTCACTTTGTCTCACTACTACGGTTGTACTTGTCCATACAAGACCAATGTCCAATGAACCAATGCCAAGCTTCACCACAAATTATACAAAGCTGAGACTGTGGCCTAGGCTTATATTTGTACCCCATATACGATGTTCTGACTTCTGGCAGTACTTTTCCCCTCAATTCTTTCAGAGTAGCTGTAATAGTCGTGAGTTCTTCTCTCATTTTCTGTAATTTGGATAGCAAGTTTTCTTGTTTTTTCTTGCAACTGGTCTAAAGTTTTGAGAACTTCATCAAACTCATCGGCCCCTTCTAGGTACGGTGTAATATTAGGTGAATAATTTGGGTGCGTTTGTGACAAGCCTGGATAACTCATGTTGATGACTGATTCAAATGATGTTTGGTCACTGCACTTCACTTTACTTTATAGCCCTTCTTCTTCTTCTTCTTCTTCTATACTTAGACTCGTTCCCGTCAGTCACTTTGATGTTCCCAGAAGGGAGGCTCCACATCGGTACGTCTACATGATGACCAAAAGATGACTTTGAAAAGTTTGTCAAAGTGATCAAGTATGTACCGTTCTCATGTTTCATAGTTTGCCAAAGTGATCAAGTGTGTGTGTGTGTGTGTGTGTGTGTGTGTGTGTGTGTGTGTGTGTGTGTGTGTGTTTCGTTCTCAATGTTTGTCAAAGTGATCAAGTATGTACCGTTCTCATGTTTCAAAGTTTGCCAAAGTGATCAAGTGTTTGTGCCGTTCTCAAAGTTTGCAACGTGTGCAACGTTCTAAGTTATGATGTCTCAAAGTGACACAAGTAACACAAGTGGCACAAGTAGCACAAGTGACACACGTAACACAAGTGACACAAGTGGCACAAGTAACACAAGTGGCACAAGTAGTACTAGTAACACAAGTGACACAAGTGACACAAGTGGCACAAGCGGCACAAGTGGTACTAGTAACACAAGTGACACAAGTAACACAAGAAACACAAGTGACACAAGTGTGAAGTTGTGAAGTATGGAAATGTTCAATGTTCTGGCTTACAGAGTTTCAAAGTTCAATAGGTTCGACAGGTTATAGAGCTCATTCCTTTCAGTGTGACAGAAGTCTACGATACCTGCTAAACATCATTCAATGCAGACTATATCAAAAGTTCTCTTTAGTGGGGTTTTAGACTTGAGAAAAAATTAGCTTGTGCTTGTGTATTGTATGTTGGTTATTAAGGTGTATATAGAGTATCTACTACGTATCTACACAGATACAGTGACACGGAGGAATAAAATTATACGACTTATTAGAAGGTATAAAACAGAAGTGTATAACTCAACTCTATGAAAAGGGCGGGATACAGAGAGTATAAGTAATGAATACAAAGAGAATAAGTAAGGATGCAGAAAGTAAGGGTTCAAAGGGGGTGCGTCTAATGCCGTATAGATAATCTCATACGTATCAGTAAAGTAAAACGTACTCTCTAGACTATTTCAGAGTTATGAGTGCAAAGTTATACGTGTTTTACTTCATTCTTATGTATTATACAAAGTAACAGTAGGGCAACTCTAATTCTCTGCAGACTATTTCAAAAGCTCTCTTTAGCGGGGTATTAGACTTGATGAAACTGACCATGTGTTTGTGTATTGTAAGTTGGTGATTAAGGTGTAAACATACAGTATCTAGGATGTATCTACACAGATACGGTGACAAAGAGGATAAAAAATTATACGACTTATTAGAAGGTATAAAACAGACGTGTATAACGCAACTCTATGAGACTGGCAGAATATACAAAGAGTATAAGTAAGGCATACAAAGAGAATAAGTAAGGATGCAAAAAGTAAGGGTACAAAGGGAGTGCGTCTAATGCCATATAGGTAATCTCATACGTATCAGTAAAGTAAAACGTACTGTTTTTTATGTTTCTCTAGACTATTTCAGAGTTATACGTGTTTTACTTCATTCTTATGTATTATACAAAGTAACAGTAGGGCAACACTTATTCTCTGCAAACTATTTCAAAAGCTCTCTTTAGCGGGGTATTAGACTTGATGAAACTGACCTTGTGTTTGTGTATTGTAAGTTGGTCATACATTATCTAGTATGTATCTACAGAGATACGGCGACAAAGAGGAATAAAATTATACTACTTATTAGAAGGTATAAAACAGACGTGTATAACGCAACTCTATGAGACTGGCAGAATATACAAAGAGCATAAGTAAGGCATATAAAGAGAATAAGTAAGGCATACAGAGATTACAAAGGGAATACGTTTTTGTATTAGGATGCTGATAAGAAGACGACAGAATTGCT
This sequence comes from Atrina japonica, assembly GCA_030159075.1. NCBI lineage: Eukaryota > Metazoa > Mollusca > Bivalvia > Pterioida > Pinnidae > Atrina > Atrina japonica. Next base: position 289,625 of record BROG01000603.1, on the reverse strand, counting down.
GTTACTATAATCAGTCTTAGGTCCAACGACTTTGTCTCTTTCTTGTTTTCAACAACTGGGCCATTCGTCGATGTTGATCTGATTTTCCCACATTTCTTACCATTATATATATATATACCCCATTCTTTTTTTCTTTTTCTTGTTTATGTGTAAAATCAAAGACAAATAATATGAAGCAACAGAACAGGAGTGAAAGAGAAGAAATGAGAGAAAAGAAATAAGAGAAAACATGGGAAATGCGGGGCAAGTAGAGACATACGATTCAGGGATGACGTGACCTGATGGGTATGACATAGACTGACATCCCATCAGAGTGCACACAGAGAGAAATCATGATTGCAACTGTATGGGTGATCTGCTGTTCTCTATTACGCAGAAGAATGAAACATCCGATAAGATGTACTCCTGATTGGAATACTTATGTACGTGGTGTGAAAACACCTGCACATTTTATAGGGATTGTGTATCATATGTTTGATGATGAGATTTTTACGACAGACCGCTTATGCGTATTAGAAACCTTTACAGAAGATGTAAGTGCATTACGTCAAAATCCTATCTATTGGGAGATCTACGGTATAACCCGTGACATGATCGAGAGACAATTTGTGTACAAGCAACTAAAAATACATAGATGGGATGTCACGTGATTCACTCAGCTATTAAAACTGCAGTTCAGACTTGAAACGGACCAGATGAATTTTTGCTTGTGGACCACTACACTAGTTATTTTCGTCAACATCAACTACAACATGGAGCAGAGCTACAGTCAATCAATTGATAGTCAATGGCACATGGTGTACGCAGAAGCCATATTAAACAAGATGTACGAAGTAGCCAACACTCAATGTTACGGTTGTGAGATTGATCATCCGAGTCAAAAGCAACATTCCTGCCTGATGATGTATGATGACGGCACAATGATGTTTCACTACTTTCACGAGGCTCTAGACACGGTGAACGAAATGAACATTTTGGAAAAATTTGAAGAAAGTTTAGAGAAATCCAGTATTCCTAAAGCATTTAGAGACGTCTACAAACAGAAATTCTACTGCCCAGATTGGAGAGCTACTCAATGGCACAAAGAAACAGACCGAAGCCGACTTTGGGATACGGTGTATCGTTTGATGGAACTGGCACCCCGTCTCCATAATGAAGTGACAGTTTAAGAATTGTTTAATTTATTCATTCAATTATTGTACATTTTCCAGAGGGATAACCCTCTGCGAAAATACAGTTTGATTTCCTTTTTTCATGGGGAAAATTAAAACATTAAAACATAAAAAACAAAAATATTTTTGTTGTTTATGTATTTTATCTGGGTATAAGGTGTACACCTATAGTGTAAGCATAGTACTAGTACACGGTAGACACAAAGGTACAAGAGTTATAGGGTGTAAAAACACCATTGAGAAACTATGAGACGGAGTAATAGTATCACAAACTCTATGAGATGTTTTTGTTATGATGTATTCACTTCATTAGATAAAAGTCTAAATATAGTAAGTCATGTGACTAGAGAGAGGTTCAGTTCAGCTCATTTGAGATCCGAAGCTCGAGGTGTTAACATCATAAGAAAAATCCACTACTATCAGCATAGGGTGAGTGTTTCATTTTTTATTAGATAGGGCTAGATTATTTTCCATGCACTAAAAATAGAATTATCTCAAAAAAAGTCACATGACTAGAGTATAGGTTCAGTTAGACCTCTGAGAGCTCATTTGCGATCCAAAGCTCGAAGAGTCAACATCGTCAGAAAACCACTACCAGCATAGGGTGAGTGTTTCATTTTTTATTAGATAGGGCTAGATTATTTTCCATGCACTAAAAATAGAATTATCTCAAAAAAGTCACATGACTAGAGCATAGGTTCAGTTAGACCTCTGAGAGCTCATTTGGGATCCGAAGCTCGAAGAGTCAACATCGTCAGAAAACCACTACCAGCATAGGGTGAGTGTTTGAATTTTTATTACCATAGGTTTAGTGTTTATCGTATGAAACATGTACAAACAATATCTCAGAAAAAATTAGGTAACTAGCAACGTGAATAAGGTTTTCATTACTTATCACTTAATTATGGTATCAGGGAAATACCCCATCATCTAATCCATGTTCATTCACTCTAGACCTTAAAGACCCATCACTATACATTTACTTTACAAGTCTTAGTACAAGCTTGAGTCGAGATCGGCCTACCGCTTCTCGCGCTTGCGCACTTGAAACAGGACTCTTGACGACTAACAGTGACGGGCTCGGCCCACCGTTTCTCGCACATGCGCATGATACACAACTCTCAACGACGGTGGCGCCACCAACTACTAGTTTCACAAACCCAAAGTTTCGGTTCTAAAAATAGATTCACTCTCAGCTCAAAACTGGAAAAACCCAAAGTTTCGGTTCTAAAAATAGATCCACTCTCAGCTCAAAACTGGAAAAACCCAAAGTTTCGGTTCTAAAAATAGATTCACTCTCAGCTCAAAACTGGAAAAACCCAACTTCTCTCTCTTACCGTTGACTTCTCGGGAACTCACTGACCTCTCGTGACTTCTCGTGACCCCAACCTCTTGTAACGAAGGCTCTCATTGGCTCCTTAACCAAGATGGCCGCCCCCACAACCTTCCACTTCCGGTCATAGACACGCCTCCAAGCTCAACGATTGGCTCTTTCTCCTTATTGCCATTTGAATTGACCAATCAGAAGCCAGTATTCTGATGACGTCATCAAAAACCGTTAAAAAGCGCCCCCTAGCGGCAAAATTCAAATGGCGTGCCATGGAGCTGCCTATTACTACTCACCACCCTGGGGTAGGTCAATTTATAGGTTAGTTATAACGAACTAGATCGACTTGTAGTAGAAAAAGAACACCACCCAGAGGTAGGTCATTATATAGCTTAATTTTTACGGATTGAGCAGACATATAGAAAAATGGACACCACCCTGGGGTAGGTCACTATATAGCTAATTTTTTACGGACTGAGCTGACTTATAGAAAAAGTTTTAAACCAATCAGCCGCCGGCTGGACTCTAACTCACGACCTCAAGATCAAAAGTCGAGCGCGCTACCGACTGAGCCAGGCCAGCTCCCTGGAATAGATCACTTACTATATAGCTAAATTATTACGGATTAGACTAACTTATAGAAAAGGGCTTAGATCAGTGGCCTACTTCAGGGTGTTATTCTTTTTTATATAAGTCGGTTCAGTGTATAAAAATTAAAGCTATTTAGTGACCAACCCAGGGTGGTGTCCATTTTTCTATGAATCAGTTTAGTCCGTTATAATTAAGCTATTAAGTGACCTACACCAGGGTTTTTTCCTTTTTTTTTATAAGTTAATCTAATCCGTAATAATTTAGCTATATAGTGACCTACCCCTATGTGGTGTCCTATTTTCTATAAGTCGGCTCAGTACGCAATAATTGATAATTTTTCTACATCAGTTTTAGTCCACAGAATAGGCCAAATTATGTGGCATTTCTGGTGACAACTCCCCATACAGAAAATTAATTTGAATTAATTTTCAATAATAAGAGCATTTCTGGCTAGAGTTAGTTATTCTTTAATTATATATACATATCTTAATCTTTATTGTATTCTTTGCTGCCAATGATTTTTAGTAAGGTCACATGTATAATTGTGCAGATAAATAGCTTAACTTCTCAAAAATCAAAAACAATATTGCATTTTTTGAATATTATTATTTAAACTATCGGTATCTGGGAGATTTCAAGTCACGAACTAAAACTATAATTTACCTAAATATTTAATTCAAATAAATCTGTTATCATATCTGACACAAACATTCTAATAACATTCTATTTTTCTCTCTAAAATATTTGTTCTGTCCGCTATGGGTTTTTTTTATGCAAATCACCTACCCAAGGTTGTGTCTTCTAACCCTAACCTTACAAATGGCGGATGAACCTCGGTTTGAAGAGACTCATGCGTAGACATGGTAGTGATGATATCGTAATATCGTGATACCGTAATATCGTGATTTCGTATCCTAATATCGTAATATCGTCATTTCGTATCGTAATATTGCCATTTCGAATCGTGATATCGTAATATCGCGTTGTCTTAAATGAAGCGATATTGCGATGTCCCGAATCAGTCACCATAGGTTAGAACATACCAAACGTGTATTCCTTCTCGTTTATTATATAACGTAATACACGGTGGATATGATCATGCCTTTATATATTAAGTTTATGTCGTAATAACAAGATGTATCGTAAAAAAATAATATGTCGTGATAACAATATAGTAATGTCGTGATATCAAGATAGTATATTGTTAATAACCGAAATAACAACACATTATGTCGTAATAAGAAAATATTATACTTTATTATACCTCTAATATATATCTTTAATTCTGATTAGTCAAAACAGTATCATATGATCTAAAACATTCTTTATTTCAATCGTAAACTTTCACATTTTTTCTTTCGTCCATTCATGTCACCCTGAAACATTTATGTCACCCTCTACCCCTCTATGTAATGAGTTATAAAACGGAATGGAGAGAAACAACAGCCGAAATTTAATGATTTGACAGAATTATTGCGTCATTGTCAAATATATTTGCTGAAGTCAGTCTTGATGGGGGCTTAAGATCAAATAAAACGATACAAAGAACGGTGAAACATATCGACAGTGTGGAGTGTCAAAGACACTATGTGTTACAATCATTATGAACTTATGTAGGCTTTTTGCACAATTAAAGTATAACAAAAATTACACGTAATTATATATCTCACCAGTTCCTACTTTGATATTAAATGTAGCGAAGTATACTGGTAACATGCAGTATTAATAAGTGTAGAATCAGGGATGTGAATGTATTTCAAGTTAAAAGTTAAAATATATATTCCAGGGTGTGGGACAGAACCCATATATGCACCACTTAATGCGTCTCCCCATAACAATCGATAATATATATGACTAAAGGGTGGGACAGAGAACGGTTTTGAAGTTATAAGTAAAAATATTTATTTCTGGGGTTGGGGCAGTACCTTCACATACATCACTGAATGTGTTTTCCCATAACAATCAATTATACATATGGTTTTAGGGTGGACTGTAAAAGTTTAAGTTTAAGTTATAACTATAAATTTGTATTTCAGAGGGTAGGGCAGTACCCTATTTGCACCACTGAATGTATCTCCCAATAACAATCAGTAATATATATGGTTTAAGGGTGCGATTGTGAATGGCGTTTAAGTTATAAGTAAAAATGTATATTTCGGGGTGGGGCAGGACCACACACACACACACCACTGAATGTGTTTTTCCACAACAATCAGTAATTTATATGGTTTAAGGGTGGGGCTAGCAACGGTTTTTAAGTTAAAAGCAAAATATATAAATTCTAGGGGATGGGACCGGATCCCTATATGAACCACTAAAGGTGTCGCCCCAAAACAATCAATTACATGTATGGTTTCAGTGTGGGGCTGTGACCGGATTTCAAGTGTTATAAGTAAAAATATAAATTTCAAGGGGTGGGGCAGTACCCCCGCATACTAAACTGAATGTGTTTTTCCATAACAATAAGTAATATATATGGTTTAAGAGTGAGACTGTGAACGATTTTTAGTTATAAGTGAAATGTACATTTCATAGGGTGGGGCAGGACCCCCATACACCACTAAATGTGTTTCCCTATAACGATCAATAATATATATGGTTTAAGGGTAAGGCTGTAAAATTTCAGGGGGTGGGACAGACCTTATCATGCACCAATAAACGTGTCTACCCATAACAAACAAGTATATAAATGGTTTAGGGGTTGACATTTGAATTGTTTTCAAGAAATACATAAACGAATAGATTTTAGGAGCCGGGGCACTACCCCACAAAGACCCCGATGCACATCAATAAGCAATAATGTTGTACCCTAATGGAACCTTCATCCAAAGTATGAGTAACCTAATACTCTCATTAAAAAAGGAATAAGACCCAAACGAAAACTTAACATTGATCTGAACACAGCAATTTTTTTGCAAGAAACAGTAAGTCTAAACACATAAAAATTCCAAAAAAATCCAAAATATGTTTCCAATCAAACTTCTTAACATCAATGCTAACCTACCCCCTCCCCCAGAATCATGTAGATCGAATATCATCAAGCTAGCACCAATATGAATTGAACAGCAAAACTGTAACAAAAACTTAACATTGGAGTTAAACATAGCAATTTTGTTTGCAATAAACGCTATGTCAAAAAACGTTAAAGATTAAAAATAAATAAAAAAAAATAAAAATATATTCCAAATTAAACTTCACAACATCATTGCTAGACCCTCCAAAACATTACGGCTAAATATTATCAACCTAGCACCAGTATTAAGTGAATAGCAAGCTGGTAACCAAAACTTAAAGTTGGAGCTAAACGCAAAGTTTGACACCGTCGCTCTTGCAGTTTATTTTGTGTATTAAAGTCTATTTTGATGTATAATATATGTTTCAGTTTGATGTTATTGCAACATTATCATTAACGTCAACAATGATTATTACAAGTGAAATATTCATCTGTGTTCTAATTTGCAATTTGAATAAGTATAAATGAAATTGAAACTGTTCAGTTTGTTAGTTAAGTTTTATTGCCTTTAGGTATAATGAAACAATTATTTTCCTTGTTTTGAGTTGATATGAATATTTGGCCAACCTCGAGGTGTTATGTCATCCTTGGGCAGAGCGCTCGGATGACAAAACGCCTCTCAAGTGGACAAATATTCATGTCAACCCCAAACAAGGGCTATAATTGTATAATGTTATAATAATAGATATTGTATCGTATTATAACGAGACAGTATATTGTAAAAAATAAAAGATAGTATGTCGTAACAACAAGATAGTATGTCGTAACAACAAGATAGTATGTCGTAATAACAATGTAGTACGTCGTAACAACAAGATAGTATGTCATAATAACAAGATAGTATGTTGTAATAACAGGGTAGTACGTCGTTATAACAAGATAGTATGTCGTAACAACAATATAGTATGTCGTAATAACAGGGTAGTACGTCGTAACAACAAGATAATATGTCGTAATAACAAGATAGTATATCGTAATAACAGGGTAGTACGTCGTAATAACAAGATAGTATGTCGTAAAGATAGTATGTCGTAATAACAAGATAGTATGTCGTAATAACAAGATAGTATGTCGTAACAACAAGATAGTATGTCGTAATACCAAGATAGTATGTCGTAATAACAGGGTAGTACGTCGTAATAACAAGATAGTATGTCGTAATAACATAATAGTATATCGTAATAACAAAATAGTATGTTGTAATAACAAGATAGTGTGTCGTAATAACAGGATAGTACATCGTAATAACGGGATAGTACGTCGTAACAACAAAATAGTATGTCGTAACAACAAGATAGTATGTCGTTATAACAAGATATCATGTCGTAATAACAAGATGTTATACTGTTATAACAAGATAATATACTATATGGTAATAATATGATAGTATGTCGTAATAACAAGATAGTATGTCGTAATAACAAGATAGTATGTTGTAATAACAGGGTAGTACGTCGTAATAACAAGATAGTATGTCGTAATAACAAGATAGTATGTCGTAATAACAAGATAGTATATCGTAATAACAAGATAGCATGTCGTAATAACAGGGTTGTTCGTCGTAATAACAATATATCATGTCGTAATAACAAGATGTTATATTGTTATAACAAGATAATATACTATATGGTAATAACTAGATAGTATGTCGTAATAACAAGATAGTATGTCGTAATAACAAGATAGGATGTTGTAATAACAGGGTAGTACATCGTAATAACAAGATAGTATATCGTAATAACAAGATGTTATATTGTTATAACAAGATAATATACTATTTGGTAATATAGGATAGTATGTCGTAATAACAAGATAGTATGTCGTAACAAGATTTACCTATTACTGTATGTTGTTATTGATTTAGTGTAAGTTGTTAGTGTAACTAAATCACTGGTTTTAATAACAAAAAGAGCCGGTCTGGCTCAGTCGGTAGCGCGATCGACTCTTGATCGTGAGGTCGTGAATTCGAGTCCAGCCCGCGGCAGGTTGGTTTCATGTCCTTCGGATGAGAGAGTAAAACTCGAGGTCCTGTGTCGCAGTTGGTGTCGGCAAGTCAAAGAACCCTCACTGCTCAATGGCCATAAGTGCCGAGCATAGGCCAAAATTTGAAGCCCTTCGGCATTTGGTGACATCTGCATATGAGTGAAAGATTCCAGATTGGGACGTTAAGCAACAATAAACAAACAATAATATAACAAAAAAAGATCTAAACGTTTGCAACACATATTTTGAATGTGCATCGTTCCGTCTAATTACTAATTGTGTGTATTTAAAGTATAAGCGCGTGGATGAACTTAAACAATATTTACGTTTTACCGGAAGGAAAGGTCTTAGACAATAATTCATATGTCTCCGTTTCCATGATTGATTTATGTACTTTCCGGATTTATCAAACTAATTAAATGTTTAAGTGAAAAACTTAAATGATACATAAATAGATCAGTTTCGATGATTGGTTTCCACGCACTAGCGATTCGTATCCGGATATTATCCGATATTTCCTTATTCAGGTCTAGACGACTGGTTACAGAGTCGAAGGAAAGTGACCTCCATCTCACGCGATCGCGTACTGCCGATGTAACGTGAAAATTGATCCGCAGGAGGAATTTTACCCCGGGTCAATGTTCTCCGATAGAAATATTACCAGGGAACCCGTAGAACAAAGCCTTACTTTTCTGTTATATGTCTCGTGAAAAAGTGACAGCCCCGTGGAAAATGACCCCTTACAATTTAAGGAAACGCAACCAACATCAACATGAATATCATGCATATACGAGGGAATCCGTGGGGGTCCCAATAACTTAAGGCCAAAAGGACTAAAACTTGGTATAATGTTTAACATTTTCTTCTCAAAAACCAGGGATTTAACACAACATAGCGATTCTACAGATTCGCTCTGAGATTATTTGTGAGAAAAGGGATAAAATGTTGAATAAGGGTCGTCATCCTCCGATGAACCAATTGTAAGATCTTACATCAGAAATCAACACAGAATACATAAAATGTAATGTATCCAACGTTGAATAATGAAAGTAGAACTTGTATCTCTACCAAACTTGAACACGATGTTAGAAACATTTACCAAATGGTTAAAAATTGAACTATAAATAATGTACATGTATATCACTAGCTGGTATCTGAACCGAATTTTAAATCTGTCTACCTCTGTTTTAAATAATTCTGATGTCCTTATCTATTCACCAATATTAAGGAGAGAGAGAGAGAGAGAGAGAGAGAGAGAGAGAGAGAGAGAGAGAGAGAGAGAGTGTCTCGAATATTACTTCGTTACTCATATACATAGTTTTAGAAACGAATGAAAAAGATATTTATGGACTTGTGACAGGCTTCAAATTTCAAGGTCGAAGATTCGTCTTTGTTTCAGTAAAATCAAGTCATGGCTATCTCTAATAGCGAAAAACTTGTCAAGTTAACAACCAACCAGACCTCTGGTTTTGTAAATTTGTGTGATCGTATAGCTATTCTGATTCGTAACACTTGGGTTTTGACCCTGGCCAACCAATCTCAACTAGTATGAAATGAATCAAAGAGTCGAAATGAGTGTAACAGATGATCTTAATTTATTACAATGTAAATGATATGAAATTCATGATAATAGATAAATAAATATCAAAATAAATTGAAAAATGAACCTTACACATGACCAAATGCACATTAGGACCTACATAAACTGTGGTCCGTATTACTAGATCCATTAGATTTTAATATAAATTGCAATCCCCTTTCAAGGGAATAACAGACCCTTTATTTAAATGTGAAATCACCTACATTTAAAACTAACCAAAACTAATCCTTATTTTAAGTTTAAACTGAAATATATCAATCTATAATTTAACCTATACTCGTACTTTACAATTCGCAATTTCTCCTGTTTCACCTGACTGAGCATGAGTATTCATGTATCTTAAAAGTACACGCCGAAGCGTGCACATGAAGAAGAGAAACGTGGACTTGGCAGATGTAAATCTTTCACAAGACAAGGAATCAGGGTAGCGCACGGGCTTTTTATCCTGCTCAGTCTGTAGAAATGAAAAAGAAAGACGATAAACATCTTTACCCGGTCCACAGTTGATATAGATAACAGGTTCCTGTTACACATAAAATGGCGAGAATTACGAGTAAAGAAAATAACACTCTGGACTTTATAAATTTGCGTCTGTAATATTAAATATAATAAGGATTTAATCAAATTTGTAAGTAATAGGCTATATATCAGTATAGCTTGTGTAAAATAACAAAGTCGTAGTGGCAATGTGTACGAATGATATAACTGAAGCGTAAAAAGAAAATGTGTGTATTAATACACTAGCACGACGCATTACACACGTAAGGCCAAAAAAAATATATATGTCTGTTTAGGGTTTCCCGACCGACCCTATTTTTTCGCCGATCCTACACCATTTTATCTGTAAAATAAAAAAGTAAAATCGGTAAATTTGATACCTGTAATTTCCGGGAAAAAAATCGGAATTTCGTTTCGGTAATAGAACGTACATTTCTAGAATCAGTAAAGCGTTTGAATTAAACGGATGGTATTGCGTTATTTTAAGCGTATCCGAGACCTTGGTTATAAACAAGCAGCATGGAGGCAACGAGTGTTGTCGCTGTTACATTTAACAAATGCACACACCAGGAGACTAGATCGATTGTCTCAGCGCTTCCAGAGAGAATAATAATAGCTACAGAATTATTCAAACAATATCACGGTGAAGTAGATAGCAAAATTTTCACTACAACAGTAAAATGTAAAACTGAATTAGCAGCTAAAGATAGTTTCGAAATAGATGGCAACATAACGATCGGAGGCATAGTGTTACCCTTGACTGTCTTATCTCACACCTTTGTTAAGGTCTTTATTTAAATCCATATCTCAGGTACTTCACACCAATGATAAATGGAAAGTAGATTTGTCTTGGGCAGTAGGTCACCACCGACTATGAATTAATTGTGACCTATATTTTGTGCATGATCATCATTAGTTCAGTTCTTAGTTTAAGTCTTTATCTCAGATATTACACGTAAGACACCAATAAAAGGAGATTTGTTTTAATTAGAAGGTCACCAGTTACTATGAATAAGTTCATTATGACCTATATTTTATGCATGATTTTGTTAAGGTTTTATTTTGTGTCAAAAATAGTAAAACAAATATTTCCAAAATTAGAGATGTGAAGCAGGCGGGCTTTGTATGGCTCATACACACACGGTAATAGAACGTACATTTCTAGAATCAGTAAAGCGTTTGAATTAAACGGATGGTATTGCGTTATTTTAAGCGTATCCGAGACCTTGGTTATAAACAAGCAGCATGGAGGCAACGAGTGTTGTCGCTGTTACATTTAACAAATGCACACACCAGGAGACTAGATCGATTGTCTCAGCGCTTCCAGAGAGAATAATAATAGCTACAGAATTATTCAAACAATATCACGGTGAAGTAGATAGCAAAATTTTCACTACAACAGTAAAATGTAAAACTGAATTAGCAGCTAAAGATAGTTTCGAAATAGATGGCAACATAACGATCGGAGGCATAGTGTTACCCTTGACTGTCTTATGTCACACCTTTGTTAAGGTCTTTATTTAAATCCATATCTCAGGTACTTCACACCAATGATAAATGGAAAGTAGATTTGTCTTGGGCAGTAGGTCACCACCGACTATGAATTAATTGTGACCTATATTTTGTGCATGATCATCATTAGTTCAGTTCTTAGTTTAAGTCTTTATCTCAGATATTACACGTAAGACACCAATAAAAGGAGATTTGTTTTAATTAGAAGGTCACCAGTTACTATGAATAAGTTCATTATGACCTATATTTTATGCATGATTTTGTTAAGGTTTTATTTTGTGTCAAAAATAGTAAAACAAATATTTCCAAAATTAGAGATGTGCAGCAGGTGGGCTTTGTATGGCTCATACACACACTGCCTAGTTGATTTTTAACTCTCCCATCAACTTGGAAAGTTAGTGTCAGTCGTTGGTCTGGCATGTATATATGTTTCTACCTTAATAGTTTCTACAGAGCAAAGATTAAATGTTTTGAAACACTTTTATTATAAATCAAATGCTATACACAGCATCATCTGTTCTACATAAATAGCAGTAAATTGCAAGCAATTTCAATTTCAACATAAAACATTGACAAAAGAATATTAATCATGAAAATCATTTCTTTGTATTTATTGTTGTTATAAATTTTGATGTACAAAACTACCTGTGAAAGACATGCTCCAAAATTAATATCATTTTTAAACCTATCTGATTTAAAGGTACATGTATTTATGATTACAACCAATATTAAATATCTATACTTGTATCAACATGATCATTGTAAACAAATGTCTGAAACCATTTCTCGGCATCTCTTGGGTCATATGCTCATTAGGTTTTTCAATACCTAAATCCATTCAACAGAAAGAGTAATTGATATTTGGTTTGAAGATACTGTAAACATGTGCATGTAACAACACATCATTGGGTTGGAATTTGGTAAAATAATAAGAGCAACATGTACCGAAAAAATAAAATGAAAAAAATAAATAAAATGAAAATGCCTACCTACCTACCCTATTTTTTTTTTTAGGCTGAAACCCTAAACAGACATATTTTTTTTTTTTTTTTTGGCCTAATGGTAGTTCGAAGACGTCACAAGCTTACTTCTAAAGCATATGAACGTTAAAGCTGAACTATGAAGATAAAAAGCTTTTGAACTTTTAATAAAAAAGGTGTGTGTTGAAAAAAAATGCTTTGAAACATTCCACTTCATATCCCCATAGCTGACATATTTGTAATTGTTTCTCTGGAAAATCAAGTTCCACAGCAGGTATAAAAGGCGGATTAGTTATATTGCTCGTCATTGCAATCTGTACTCGTAACGCGAAACGTGCGAAGTCCCAGAAGCTGAACAATACTCATGGGAATATTTCAAAACATTTTTTCATCACACATTTCTTTATTAAAAGTTCAAAAGCTTTTTATCCTCTTGTTCAGCTTTAAGATAAAGATATTGTTACAAGTTACAATGAAAATTATAACGTATCTAGTTTCTGTGTCAGAACGTTATAAAGTGTTTACAAGTATTAAATGCATCAACAAAAAAGCTATTATCGTACTATAGTTACACGTTAAGAGGTATCGACTGTCATTGATGCTATAATTTGCACTGCTAATACCGTTACTTAGAATATAAAAAAGTATCAGATACCAAGGTATAAATCACTAGGATGTCCAGGATATAGGTACAAATCTGGTAAAAAATGGACAAACACGGACCTCTTGAATTCATGACGTGGGATCAGATGCAATAGAGGAGTAAGCATCCTCTGTCGATGGATCACACTTGCTGTGAGTCCACAGTCAAATTAAAATGAAATATGTGAGGAACGAATCCTCGTCGTAATTGGTACAGACGTCTCAACAATCGCAATCGAACAGATAACTCAACATTTTATGTAGTGAAACAGAGTAGTCACAAACAAGACTATTATACCGACCGTAAAATTTGCGGAACGTTGACATCAAACGCGGTTTTCGATATCCCTGTGTCAATTATTTGTCAGTGAGTAGTTTACCTCTGCATATGAAAATGTTCATATGTTGAACACGCCCTGACATATCTGATCATTTGTGAAATATAAACTCCACATGCGGATGATTATGGGATATTACTACTTAAAAGTGATAAATTAACGATGGGAATGCCGAAATCGTCGCATTTGTCGTATAGCTTAGTTGTTAATTTCCCGTCTGTGTCTATAGTAAGTAAAATGTCTGAGTATGAAGCGTGTGTGCTTGATTCTGTTGTATCTTTAATTTTAGTTATATATCACATTGACATATGTATGAAAATTGTCATTATTAATTGATCATTTGCTGGATCCTGCTATGTACCTCTAATCATATAGAATTATGACATTTTAGCACTGATGAGATTGAATACCTCTGTATATGATAAGTGAAACGAGAAAAATAAAATTTCAAAGTAATGTTTTTGGTCAATATGTTCATTGTTTTGTATATTTCTTACAGAATATAATGTTACATATGCAACCATATTTCGGCTGTCACATTTTGAAATATCTAATATTTGTTTTAAATATGTTATAATTAACTGTATGTGAAATATTTACAGTTCATCTGTAGTCAGAACGATTTCTTTGCAAATGGCATGCAGATGCGTCAATGTCTGGTTCGATCTATCTTCTAATGAGGGTCTTGCTCTAAAAAATTAAATGACGAAATGTCATTGTTGTGACGTAATTGACCGCCTAATTTACATATTCAAAATGCAATTAACAAGAATGAAAATAAAACTTCTCCTTGTAACCTGATTCCTACTCTGGATTTTGAAATGTCTCGTATTTGTCTACTGTTCTTTTCATATACCTGTACATTGTATTATCTTTAATGTTACGTTAGTCGAGTTTGTGTTTTCGTATTGACAATGGTTGTTCGTTCTATTTACCAATCATTCGAGGAGAAACGTTTGTATTGACCCAGACAATGATTTTCGACACCAACAATTTAACATTAAAAAAAAACAGCTTTCCTATGTCTTCCAGCAAGAACATAACTTCCATAGTTCCGCCCTGAACTCATTATCCATAAAACCATATATGACGGGATTCACTATGTTATTGACAATGTACATTCTGTAAATAAACAAAACTCCGGCTCTTTGACTTTCACTAAACTGTTCCCAAAAAGTCGTGTTTATCCCCTCAAAATACATCAAAATCAATTTTGGAATGTAGCAAACCAAAAATACGGCCGTTACTAGCATAAACATTGCCGTAAATTTGTACATAATACGCTTATTCCTTGCTTCATGGGATGACGTAATTGGTTTTGTGAACTGTTGTTCATATTTATTCTTTTTCTTTTCATTCTGAATATTTTCTTCCGGATTTTTCCGGATTACAGAGCTGTTTTCTGTTGATACCTGGTCACTATTCAGTGTTGAGCTAGCAGTTTCGGTAAATGGCGAATTACTGTTTGACGAACATGCGTTCAATTCGCAATCACCATTATTACTCTTATTGTCTTTTTTGGAATTCTTCCTAGAGCGTTTAAAAGTTTTAAAGTGACTGTAAATTTTGTATCCTATTTTTGTATATATGATAATCAGTGATGTAGATATTCCCACAGCTAAAATACCAAATATACCTAAATATAGAATCCACTCAATTTCACCTCTATCTTTGATTATATTGCAACTGAGCCCAATCATTGTCCCGTTTTTATTCGGAAATGGAACGGATCCGTAAAAATACACCATTGGTCCAGATACTATCACAGCAACACCGAAAGATATCCCCAGTGCAATCCGTTTCCACATCAGTGTCATTTGCAATCCTAGGGGTTTACATATTTTCCTGTATCTTTGGACTGCGATAATGAGTAACATTTGAGCCGACATAACCGTACCAACAGTACCAAAATACCACAAGGCTTTACACAAATATGTGTTTCTTAACTTTACCTGCAAAAGATTTGTCACTATTCCAAATGAGGCACAGACTGACGAAGTAAACAGATCCACAGCTGCTAGGAACGGGATGAAGTAACGATCATCTTTCTTTCCTTTCATTCGGAATCCATAAACAAAAATTATCATTCCATTCCCAACGATTCCCATCAGCACATACAATGATAAAATGATATTATTTGGTATTAGCACTTCTGCTAACTGATTGTTCCATTCATCCAAACTAAACTCAAAAGGAACACTCGTTGTTTCGTTATCCATCTTTAAACGGGGATATTAATACAAATCGCTTTAACGTCTTGATATTTCAAACATAAAATATGACGCATGAATAGGTTTGGAGACCACAAGGAACATACATTTCTATACTACTCGTTGTATAAATTGACAGTGTCGCACTTCAGTGCTTTGGTTTAACGATATATTTTCAGTTTAAGTGTTAGCTGTATGAATCATGTCTGCAAAAAATGTGTAGATGCACTTCCTTCACCGTTTGCATTGATGAGGAAGTTTAATTACTTTTATTATGTTCGACATTTTAAACCAGGATATTCAATGGATAGATGAAGATAATTATCTTAATGTTAATGAATTAAAAAGTCAAGAAACTGTGTAGTTTAGTAATTTCATTTATAGATTCATATAAAAGTATTATGTTGAATTATGTATATCATTATTTAATATAAGGCATTGTCTTTCGATCCAAACCATTAAATCACGGATTATGTCCATCATGGTTGATACGATCAGCCACTGAAAGTAAAGTGGATGCAAAAATATTTCACGAGTTTAACAGCGTGTATGACCGGCATTTGCCAAGATGCATTCTTCACACCTACGACGCACTGAATAAATCCGGTTACGCAGAAACATCTGGGATATGCGCAATAAAGAACGAGGCAATGCGTCCAACGTAGCAGGAGGTTAAGCTCTTCCATTTCATCCAAAACATGTTCTATAGGCGATAAATCCCGTGAAATCGAAGGCCAGGGTAGCACATTCACATTTCCTGCTGTAGATAGTCACTAACAACGCGTGCGTTGTCCTGCTGCAGAATGACTTTACGCTGGTTGTTGTGAATGAACTGAATGACGTGCTGACGTGCAATCCCCTCACGGTAGCGTAAGCCGGTTAAATTGCTCTCCACTATCACCAAAGAAGTCCGTCCATTTGTTGTAATTCCACCGAGACTATAACGCTACCTCCGAAGAATTGGCGGCGCTGATTAAAGCAGGCGTCAATGTAACGTTCTCCGGCACGACGGTAAGCCCGAACACGACCCTCACTGCTGTCATTCGAGATAAAATCACGACTCGTCTGTAAACAGAACTTCCTCTCAACCTCTGTTATTGATACGACGATGCCTACTACACTGTGACGCCAGAGCAGAGAAGGACGGATAGGAGGACGTCCAAGACGGATGTTATTCTCTCGCAATCTGTTCCTTATGTACGGGGACTTATCCGTCAATGCCCAGGGATGCTTCTAGCGGTCAAAGAAGCCGATTGGAATCGATTACGCTAATGTGACGTCCGTATATACGTATCTTGCCGACCTGACGTCACACGCGGGCGTCCTGATCGTGGGCGGTCCCGAACGGTGCCAGTTTGCTGAAATCGTCTCCATAAAGCATTTGTAGTGTAAATATTAACTCCAAACTGCCTTGTCACATTGCTTTGAGACATCCCAGCTTCCAGCATCCCAATAACACGCAAACGATCATTTTCAATTATGCGAAGCATCTCTCAATCAAAAAATTACTCCAAAAACCTGTTTTTCTGTTTCAATACATTGAATACTGTCATTGAATGGAAGAAATCCTAATCGATTACAATATTAAAATCAACATAACCCGGCGGGGTGGAGTCTTGTGAAATCATTCTTGACCTGGACGAGTTTACGTTTTAGGTCAATAAAGCATAATATTAACTTTAAACGGACTAGAGAAATCGTTCCTTATTGTCACCAAACATAACTGTGAGGAATAAAACGTTTTTACCGTGCAGCTGTTACAACCGAAAAGTGAGTAGAATCATCCGTATGATAATCGAAAGGTTACTCCGCCCCGCCATCTTAAGTCAATTGGACAGTAACCACGTGTCGCTTAGGCTCGAAACTCGATAAAAGCGTGCTGTGGCCATCAAGGTGAATCGAACGCGATATTTAACAAATTGAGTACTCAAACTTAGGTCTTTAAGAATAAAGAGCGACCAAAGAATACTTTTTATCCTTTTATTTAACTTTTAAGTAAACACAGTTTTTTTTTCCGCTAGTGTGTTTTAAACTTTTCCACGTAATGCTCTGTTTCGGTCCCTTGTTTGTACGTTGATTGTTCTGTTTGTGCATATAGTAACAACGAGAATAACAACAGCAACCCCAACAATTATTTATATGCCTACTACTGCTACTACCACTACTACCATTGATAACGATATAATAATAATAATAATAATAATAATAATAATAAAAATATCAATATATTAATAATAGTAATTTGTACTTCCTTATTCATATCGATAGTTAAAACAAATTATCTTCATAATTTGAATTTTTCAATACGGATGTATGACACTTTTGATATAGGACTAAAAATATGTATGGTATTTTACATGAGAAACATTAGTTTGTGATATAGTCTTTGAGCAATTATCAAAATAAACATGTCTGTATTGTAAATCTTTCCTTTTGTTAACATGAATAGTCTGAATTCATCACTCACCAAGTAATACAACACCATGTATAAAATAGGACATTATAAACCACAGGTGTGGAGTTTCTGCGTCATATCACCTTTGATAAAAAAGATTTTAACTGCTTCGTCGAATATAAGGTATTAAGTTAATTCTTAAAGGCGTTGGAATACGATGCACAACTGCTGCAAATTTTCTTTACGTTTACAGTGTCGCATTTTGAGATACAGTTTTCATTATCAATCTCGGATTACTATGTTAGAAGAAAACCAGTGGGGGCGTCATTTAGATATACAAACAAACTGAATAGAGGGTAAACGTGGTAAAATAGGTATGATGAATATATACACGCATGGTAAATAAGGATCTTTTGAATAGTTTGTAGAATGATAATAAACGTCAGCGTAAGTTTGTCTTCCGATAATACATCTGATAATAATTATATCATTTATAGATATATTGAGTTCTTATGTATAACAAGAAAAATATGGACCAACAATTCAATAGAATCCAAAATGTAACAAAAATAGTTATCACACATTTAATACCATCGGCCTTCCGCAGCTAAACTGGAAAACCTCCTCACAAAATCATCTGACGGTTCAGAAGGGTTCAAACTCGCGCTGATCAAAGGTAAGAAAATTCATGTTTTTAAAAAGAGTGATATTCTAACCACCCGAGCATGGAACTCCCGAACCTTGTTTGAACTAATTGCGCGGCAAGGATGTGTTCAGTGCAGTCTCTCAAGTGATGCTTGTTAACACAATTAAAAAAAATATTCTGTTCTGATGATTACTTGAATTCACCGTCCATCACGATTTCATGCATTCGGGATGGCATTATGAAATCAACGTAAGACTGTATTCGAAGGGATGATGTCAAACCGACGGAACATTTAGTTTTTGTTTGTTTTTATCATTTTTTTTTCGAAAATTACCGTGTTTCAAAGTCCCCGCCACATTTATTTATTTCAACTAAAGATACAAAAATGAATCTCTCACCATAAGGTTCTTCATGTTTAACCAAGCTTAAATTTCCATGGCATGTCTGCCTTTCTTGTTCAATATGCTTTCTAAATTATGATTACCTATGTACAGTTTACTTGTCATAATTATGATGTGAACATGACCGGATTTCTTTTCACTGTCAGGTCATTAAAGACTCGCTGTTTTGTTGGAGTTCCTTGTGTTGAAGACCACATGGCGATGCCTGGATGCCAGGATTTATCATCTAGACATGCGCAGATATTGTTTTCATCAGAATAAAATGTGTTTTTCCTTAGTATATCCAATTCTGGGACTTCCGTTTATTAATTTTATTAATCTGTTTAAAAGAACCACGAAATAATACCCATGTTTATTTATAGCTAGCACCAGTTACTCTTTCAGTGCATTTCGTTATTTGACATTTCCGAATATAATACTAAACTAATTAAACTAAATATTGTTTGGGGTTCCATGTAAACATCTGTTCTGTTTTCAACCTTATATATCTTTTATTCTGGGTGATTATTTTATGATATATCATCGGTTCATGAATGTAATTACTCAGTTGTTGTTGTATTGTTGTTTAATGTCCCACGAAAGAATCTTTCACTCTTATGGAGTCGCCACCAAATGCCTGTGAAGGGTTTCAACGGCACTAACGGCCTTGAGCAGTGAGGGTTCTTTGCCGAAACCTAATGTGATACGGGACATCGGTTTGTATCGTTGCGTCGGAAGGACAGGAATCCGACCTGCCGCCGGCTGGACGAGAACTCACGACTCAGAATAAAACATCCATAATAGGAACACACTGCTAAACTAAGCTCAAACTAGCAACGAAATGTGAATCGAACTAGATCTAAGTGAAAATACCAATGAATTAGCAAGGGCTCAATTTCCAGGCGTTTTAAGCGGAAAAGAGTTGACGCATCAAATGACACGTCCGAGAACTCCTGCTTGCCCGGTGTTGAACGCGTCGAGCGCCACACTTTCGGGTTTATCATTCAAGAATCTTACCCTCGGATTAAGATTCCTTTGTCATACCCTCAATGTAAGGGTAGATTCTATTGATCTTACTCAATATTTGGTTGTTTTATTATCATTTTTATTTTATTTTTTATCATATATTTAACACCTTAGAATCCAAACAGCTGACGACTGTAGTACTGACACAGAATATTATATAAGGATAAAATACTTAAATGGTAACACCGAGTACTAGCTTTATGTATACCCTCGGGGACTCAGACGGTCAACAGCTACAGGCAACGATATAGGCATTGTAAATATCAAAATATAATACTAAGGTTATATATTGGTGTGTAAAAAAGGTCATAGTTATTGCTCCAGTTGTTAATATATAAATATAACATTCCTGATAGGGTGGTAGTGGAAATTGTCACCCCAAGGAAATAATTCGCCTCGGTTGACAATTATTTTTAAGGGGTTTCGATTTTGAAGTGAGCATGTCTGTTTGGCTGACTTCAGCAAATATATTTGATAATGATATATCAATTCTGTCACACCATTTTATTTCAGTTGTTGTTTCTTTTGGCTCCAGTCTGCGTCGACGAAATGTATGTTACACAACTCATATAGAGGTTATATCTAATTACTACATAGGAAAAACAAACGATCCGTACGCGCATCCATTTCTGCGCATGTAAAATTTTCATTATTACCCTGCTAAATATCACCCTGGACTGACCGAGACAGTGGAAAATACTCAAAGCTTATTGTCCAATGAAATCGCTTGAAATTATTAAGAGGTATAATATACGAAAATATAATAATTATGATCGATCGTATGGTAATCAAAATGTTACTATGGGAGTCGAACAATGGACATCAGTAAATAATTTCAACTTCTAATGAAATTTACGATTTTCAATATTCAACATTTAATTACGCAAACCACTCTTACAAAATGTTTGTCGACATTTATGATAAAAACGACCGCTTTTGTTCTTTTTGGTGACGCCAATATAGTAAAATGAATCACACACAGACACTTATCTACTATATATTTAAGGTGTACTTACCAAACGTGTGAATGTTGGTGGCAGATGCATCTTACAGTCAATCTTCTTGGGGTCTTTAGTATAATAATCCACTGTATTACATTTTAAACTCAAATAAAGCACTAACGGCTCTGTAGCTTTCTGATCCACAGGGGATTATTATGCCCCGAAAGACAATGAATCATTTTAGAACTATGTCATTGAATCTTGTCGGACTGGTATCCATAGGTCTGTTCCTTGATATGATGGGGATTATTATGCCCCGAAACACATTGTATTATTTTCAATATATTTCCTTAAATCCTGTAAAAATCCTGGTATCTGTAGCTACATTTCTGGAATTGTTGATAATATGATTAAAACTCTAGAAAATGTGTGAATTTATTATTCAAAAGGGATTATAATGCCCTGGAAACACAACTCATCACTTTGTTCACTCATATCCTCGGATCATTATTAGTAATTTTCCCTTTTTATATTTAAAAATATTTGTCGAAACTCTGGTGCCCGTAGTTCCAATCCTGGATCCACAGGTGATTATAATGCCTCAAAACACAGTGGATCATTCTTAAAATTATGTCGTTGAATCCTCTCGAACTCTGATATTACGTTGTCTGATCCTGGACCAACATGTGATTATGGTGCCCTAAACACAATCGATCACTTTGTTGAATCATATCCCTAGATCGTTTAAAATACGGTTTATTTCTTTTCTTTTACAATTGAAACGCATATGATCCTCAGGGGATTATTATGCCCCAAAAACACAGTGCATCATATTTAGAACTATTTCCTTGAATCTTGTCGACACTCTGGTATCCGTAGTTCTGATCCTTTTATCAGCATGTGATTGTTATACCCCAAAACACAGTTAATCACCTGTAACACTATGTTCTTAAATCCTCTCGAACTCCGATATCCCTACCTCTGACTATGGGTATAACAGCAGGAAACACAATTTATCACTCTGTTGACTAAAATTTTTGGATCCTTTTTTTATATTTTATATTTGAAACACTGCTAAAGGAATCTGACCCTATGATTCACAGGGGATTATTGTGCCCCGAAACACAGTGGATCAAATTTAGAAATATATCCCTGAATCCTATCGAACTCTGATATCCATAGGTCTGATCGTGGACAAACACAAATTATCACTTTGTTGACTAATATTCCTGGATCGTTCTTAATCAAATTTCCATTTTATATTTGAAACACCGCGAAGGGTATATGACCCTTTGATCCACAGGGGATTATTATGCCCCAAAAACACAATGGATCATATTAAGAACTATTTCCTTCAATCTTGTTGAAACTCTGGTATCTGTAGTTCTGATCCTGGTTCCATTAGGAATTATTATGCCCCAAAACACAGTGGCTAATCTTTAAAACTATGCACTTGAATCCTCTCGAACTCTGATATCCATAGGTCTGAACATGGACCAACAGGAGATTATCATGCTCTGGAACCACAAAAAATCACCTTGTTGACACATACTCTTAGATCGTTATTTATCCAATTTCCATTTTATATTTGAAACACCGCTAAGGGTATATGACCCTTTGATCCACAGGGGATTATTATGCCCCAAACACACAGTGGATCATATTTAGAACTATTTCCTTGAATCTTGTTGACACTCTGGTATCCGTAGTTCTGATTTTTCATCAGCATGTGATTGTTATGCCCAAAAACATAGTGAATCACCTTTAACACTATGTTCTTAAATCCTCCTGAACTCCGATATCCCTAGGTCTAACCGCGGATATAACAGCGGGAAACACGGTTTATCACTTTGTTGACTAATATTCCTGGATCTTTCTTAATCAAATTTCCATCTTATATTTGAAACTCCGCTAAGGGGATATGACCCTATAATCCATAGGGGATTATTATGCCCTGAAACACAAATTATCACTTTGTTCACTAATATTCTTGGCCCTATGATCCACAGGGGATTATTATACCCCGCCAACACGAAACACAGTGGATCATATTTAGAACTATTTCTTTGAATTTTGTAGACACTCTGGTATCCGTAGTAGCATGTGATTGCTATGCCCCAAAACACAGTGAATCACCTTTAACACTATGTTCACACTGTTAAATGGGTATGACCTTATGATCCACAGGATATTAGTGTGCCCCGAAACACAACGGATCAATTTTAGAGCTATATCTTTGAATCCTATCGAACTCTGATATCCCTAGGTCTAACCGTGGACCAACAAGGGATCATTATGTCCTGGGATACAATTGACCACTTTGTTGACTCATATCCCTGTATAGTTTTAATCAAATTTCCATTTTGAAACGCCGCTAAGGCCATGAGGCCCTATGATCCAGGAGGGTTATTATGCCCATAAACATAGTGGATCATTTTAGAACTATTTCCTTTAATCTTGCCAAAACTCAGGTATCCGTAGCTCTGACCCTGGATCCAAAGGGGGTTTTTATGCCACGAAATACAGTGGATCATTTTTAAATTGTATCTTTGAATCCTATCGAACACTGATATGCCTAAGTTTGACCGTAGTATAAATTTGAATTCCGTTAAGTATGGGGTGCCGTTTTACTTTGTAATGCTAGTTAGTGATATCACTCTTTCGAACAGGCGATATCACTTATTCAAAAAGTGATATCACCTTTTTGAATGATATCACCCATTGGAATACCGAATAAGAGACATTACCTATTCGAAAGAGTAATATCACTTATACGAATAAGTGATATCACTTTTAAAACGAATAAGTGATATCACCTATTCGTATAAGTGATATCACTCTTTCGAGTAGGTGATATATTTCTTACAAATAGGAGATATCAGTTTATACGTAGGCCTGATACTGGTTCAAAGGGCATTATTATGCCACGAAATACAGTGGATCATTTTTAAACTGTATCCTTGAATCCTAACGAACACTGATATGCCTACGTTTGACCGTAGTATAAATTTGAATTCCGTTAAGTATGGAGTGCTGTTTTACTTTTTAATGCTAGTAATTGATATCCCTCTTTCGAACAGGTGATATCATTTATTCAATAAGTGATATCACCTTTTCGTATGGGTGATATCACCCATTGGAATACCGAAGAAGTGACATTAACTATTCGAAAGAGTGATATCACTTATAGGAATAAGTGATATTACTTTTAAAACAAATAAGTGTTATCACCTATTCGTATAAGTGATATCACTCTTTCGATTAGGTGATATATTTCTTACAAATAGGAGATATCAGTTTATACGATTTTATAGGTAATATCACCTATTCGAATAAGTGATATCACCTATTCGAATGGGTGATATCACTTTACAAAACGAATATTCAAATTTGGAAACAGTAAAAACCTTATGCTCCACATGTAGATCTGCAGTGAATATCACTAGGCCTATATCTATGGAAGAACAAAGCGCAAAGGACGATATTACGGTATCGTGATAAAGGCGCAGCGCTGCAGTATCGGAATTATCTCCTGTGTCTGTTGTAGGATTTAGACGGAGTTCAGCATTCAAAGCAGACAGAGCCGCCGAAACCATACTGCCGACTCCTGCCATTTTGAACTAGGGTCCGATTTCCGCACAAAATTGTTTTAAAAGTGGTTGAACTTAAAACACCCAATATAATTCTTTGGATCAAATGTAGGGAAACAAAAAAATAAATAATTTATAATGCCGAAGATGACACAAGTCAAATTTTTGTTAGACCCAGAAATATATTTTATTTTTGTGTAGAAAGCATTCATTGGCATTGATTCATAAGTTATATCACCTATTCGAATAGGTGATATCACTTTACAAAATGAACAAGTGATATCACCTAGTCGAGTAAGTGATATCACTTATTCGAGTAGGTGATATGACTCATTCATTTGAATAGGTGATATCTTTCATTCGAATAGATGATATGACTAATTCGAATAGGTGATATCACTTAAAAATTTATAAGTGATATCACCTATTCGAATGAGTGATATCACCTACTGGAATAAGTGATATCACCTATTCGAAAAAGTGATATCACTAACTGGTATTAAAAAGTAAAACGACGCTCATAGTTTAGGCCATATGACAATATGATCCACAAGGGATTATTATCCCCGGAAAACAGTGGATCATTTTTAAAACAAAATCATTGAATCCTGCCGAAACTTTGGTATCACTAGATCTGCTTTCGTTTTCCTCGCCCTGGAGCATATATTTGTATGTTAAGTATCACTAAAAACCAGTAGCCTTATGACCGATAAGGGATTATTATGCCCTGAATATACACAATAGAACATTTTCATGGTACGTTTTGCTGGTACATATTTATCTTGGGTTAAACCAGATCCATGTATCCGTTGGTGATGTGATTAATGCAATGTGGCCCTGTGCTCCAGGGGATTATTTTGCCCTGATGCAAAACAAAACTTCCTAGTACACACTATTCCTATGTTAGCCTAAACCAGAATCCTGTAACCATTGATGACCTCAGTTTCTGAAACACCGGTTATCGCTCTGTGGCCTAACTGTGTACATTGGGTATTATCCCTAGAGAGACGATATCAATCGAAAAAGTAAACGACAAGCGCCCCTAGCGGACCGTATATTGACAGAATCCATTTTCAAAACATCAGAAATTAAAGGGAGATTACACCCTTAAGCGAGGACTGATAATTTTGGCCTTATTAATTCTTTTGTAGATCTTTGCGTGTTGAACATTTTTGCTTCTTTCAATTTTACTCTAGATAGCTATTATACTTTTCAAGATAATGTCAATAAACATCCAAAAGCATGAAAAATCAACTTAAGGGGAAAATAAATTCCATAAGGGGTGACCTGCCAATTTCGGTCCAAATGCCGATTTTGTAGATTTTTTTGTGCTGAACATTTTTGTTTCTTTCTATATATTTGTCAAGATAATGTCAAAAACATCCAAAAACAAGAAATATCAACATAAAAGGGGAAATAACTCCAATAAGGAAATACCTGACAATTTCAGCCCATTGATTATTTTGTAGATTCTTGCAAGCTGAACATTTTTGCTTCTTTCACTTTCTCTCTATCTATCATACTTTTCAATATAATGTGAAAAAAACATCCAAAAACATGAAAAATCCACATAAAAGGGAAAATAACTCACATAAGAATCGACCAGACAGTAATAAAATATTGGTAGATTTTTGCAAGCTGCTCATTTTAAAGTAACGGATTTTTCTTTAGCTTTATAAATTTTGGATATACATGTATTAAATCAAAAATATCTGCTGACTCGTTAGTTCTATATTTAGCCATGACAGCAATGTTTGGTCCTAGCCCCTTTTCATCTGCAAAGTTTGTGGCTTTAGCCCAACGGTTCTGAAGAAGTAGTAAAAAATCAAAAATTTTCCATATACTTGAGTGTCTGTGACCTTGACCTTTGACCTCATGACCTTGAAATTTTGTCAAAATGATCCTTAGATAATTCCTAACAACTTTCTAATATCTGTGTATACAAAAGGTCAATCAGATTCGAGTTATTAAACAATTTGTGATACACCGGTACCCTGTGTAACCGAAGCGCCCCCTAGTGGCTCGTTTATGAACAGATTTCATTTTCTTTCGCAAACTTTGTAGATATTGACTGAAAAATCAGGCATAAAAATTTGAATGTCAGGGTTAGGGTTAGGGTTGATTTCAGTTACACAATAAATTAGACATAATATTATTTTGTGGGTGCATTGCACAGCTTAATGTGAATTACTGTGTCTATTCTGCTACATGTATTAGAATTTAGAATTCCGAATTTCGATTAAGTGGCTGTATTCTAAGAAAATCAAAAAATTACAAACTCTGGTCATTAAAAACATCCTGCATTATTTACACTCGAATTTTTTAAAAATTTTGAATGGTGTTTTACGTCACCCTCAAAACAATTTTTCAGTTATATGGTGGCGGTCAGTTTTTAATGTTAGAGAAGAGAACCCGGGTACAATCTACCCGGGAAGAAACCACCGGTATTCAGCAAGTAAACTGGCAAGCCTTCTCACAAAAAGGCGAAACAACGAAATGGCACAATTCAGCAGCAGACGCTGATTTCACAATTTGTCTGTAAAACCGGGCTGTTAACCAGATTGTTTATAGTTGTCACCACTTGTCCACGATCAACTTCCTGTGTGTTCCTGGGAGTTTTCTAATCTTTTTGAACGATTTATTTGGCTTATTAAACACGAATTTTTACCAACCTAATTACTGATACTCTTCTTTAAAAACACTATAAATGTTAGGGTGTAAACTTGAATATAAATATTCAAAAGAAGTTTTATTTTTACTGATCTCTGCTTGAAGCCCCAAGGAAACTATTTTTGGTCATGTGAAGCAACCTTTTTTGATTTACCATTTTATAAATGGAACAGTTAATTTGATGAAGCACTGTGACTTTGTTTTTGAATTTCACTTTTTTTTTAATACCTGTAGACTGGATGTTGAGGAATTCAATTTATATTTTTGAGATTTTTTAAATTTTCTGTAAAGCTTAGGAAACGCAGCGCCCTGGAAGGGTATTAAGAGACAGTTTATATATGTAAGACCTTTTTTATTACTTAATTGAACATAAATCGTTCATTTTTTCGTTTAAAGCTCACAGAGGTCTTCTAAAAATTCACCTTTGACAAGTAAATTTGTTGTGAAGGCTTCTTGTATTTTATGGAGTGTTCTTTCTAAGATGGCTAATGCCCCACCCCCCTTAATATACCAACTAAACATATTTTTATCACAATGATGGTTACGTTGAGAGGTAGTTCTTATCTGGTCTAGGGTCAAGAGAGAGCTCATTTAGAAAGTTTGGTGAAAATGGGAACCCAAAATACATTGAAACATGATCTGTAATCATACAGATGATCAAATGTAGTCACACTAAATCTACATCCTAGCGAAAACAACCCACACAGGAGAAAGAAATATAGGGGATCCGGGTATGCCCTTGGGAATGGTTTCAATTATAAGCAGAGACTTAGGTGAAATCAAGCGTATTTACAACACATATTACAGTGGGACATGATTGGTTCATTTTAATCCACAAAACTCCTAAAAAAAAGTTTTGATACTTGATGGAAATCCAGCCCTATTAGAACAATAATTAAGGTTCGACTGTCTAAAACCCATTTTTGGAATTATAAATTCAAATAACGCGAAACAGACTGTCCGTTTTGACTTTACATTTAACATAGTTTATAAACAAGAGGCAGATTTATATAAATTAAAGTTTACACTTACTCGCGATTTTTTTATCAAAAACATATTATATAACGTTCATTTGGCCGTGGTTTTAGTCGATACTCTACCGGGTACATTTAACCCAAACTATGATGTGTTGGTATCCTTCAAGTCGAGAGAGAGCAACTTATTTTTTTTAGAAATATCGACAATATAATAGTTGAATTTTAAACTTTTTGTAAGCTGAGTAAACTCATGGCTCGAAATATGAACTCTCAACAGGGACAAACATAAACGTTCAGTAATTAAAAAACTAAATATTCTGTACTAAAGACACACTGTCTTGTCTCTCGTTATTCGTTATTTTAATTGGTGCTCTCTCTCTCTCTCTCGCTCTCTCTCTCTCATGCTTTTGTTTTGTTATATGGATACAAGAGAGGCTTTATTCAAGTTTGAAAACTTTTATCCGAATATTTTGTCAGGAAATCGACTATAAACTACTTGTATCATGCTTAAAACTAGAGAAGTAATTTTCTTGATTCCAGACTCAATTAAAATATATTTATTCAGCAAGGTTTATATATATACAAGTGTATAAAAATGATATTTAAACCCAAACTAAAACAGAATATAACTCCATAACCCTAAATCCCTTAAGCGGTCCTGGATAAATATATGCATGTGCCAGTATTAAATAAAAGGAAAAAAATAGAGAAAAAGGAAGTATTGTTGAGTATATATTATATTCATGTCTTGGTCCCCTATGTATACATGTGTAAGCTTGTAATGAAATCGCCATGAAATTTAACTTTTTATTTTCCGAAATCATGAACCAACAATCTCATCTAAATTTTTCAAGTTGTCATTCTCTGTATATCAGAAGCAAAAAATAATATGCCCACATTTAGTTTTTTTTTTTACAAAGGACATGATTCCACGTGTTTGGCCTACTAACTATTGCATTTTTCCATAGTGGGTTCAAATGATTTTTTTTTATGACCAAGCATTGGCCTTGTAGACTTGCTGTCAATGAAAGTATTATTTCCACACCGAGTTTCACGTTTGATAATTTTTAAAACGTAATATTTAGATAGATTAATTTATTCTAAAAGTGTAGAAAACGAAAAAGAAAACAATTTTTACGGTTTTTTGAACGTAGCTTTTGATACTTACTAACGTCATCACTTTCACAATGACTTCATTGGTCAAAAGGCAATACACGATGGCTCTTTTAATTTTGTTTTGGATAATTTACCAAAGGATGCTCTAGATTTACAAAGTATGAAAATAATCGATAAATTGAGTTCTGGGGGCAACATGGACACATGACACATGTCAACTGTCGCTGTCACCATCTCGGTCGATGTTGAATTCAAATTTAAAATATACTTTAGGCTAACGTGGTAACGTAGCGAAATAAATAGCTATGTGACTGGAATTTATATCTCCGTGATAAGCAACACAGCGATGGCACAGCTCGGGATCTAAGTGAATTTGATTTTCAGACTATATTTATTCATAAGTCTGACCAATTTCGAATGTATATAGGCCTCGTTGTCATTGGAAAGAAGAAGAAATATTGAAGAAACGATGACGGATGACTGAAGCACTTCTTAACAGATCACATAAAACGGATGCCCAAGTAAGTGGATTACGGCCAACATTACCTCTCTGAAGTATAGCACTTAGCAGAGTTACTTTAATTAACTTGGTTTATTAATTCATCTATTTATTTAATGGTTTATTTATTTAGTAGTTCGATCCTCTATCCATTCATTAATAATTTATTGCTTTTACTTGTTTATTTGTTAGGTTATTTTTACTATATATATATATATATATATATGTGTGTGTGTGTGTGTGTGTGTGTGTGTGTGTGTGTGTGTGTGTGTGTGTGTGAAAAGAAAAGGGAGAACAGTGAAGATAACGAGACAAATTCGAAATTACTGTCCGCGTAGCTCATTTTAGAAATGGCTTTATTTTGAATGGTCCAATTTATCAAAAATGACTGCTTTCAGTCACACACAACAATTTTTCAGTTATATGGCGGTCAGTTTTAATGGTGGTGAAGAGAACCCGTTTACACTGTACCCAGGAAGAGACCACCATGCCTTTCGCATGTAAACTGGTTATCTTCCCCACAAAATTAGATTGGGTTACACCGTGACTCGACAGCCGAACCCATACTGACCAGCGCTGAGAGATGTCATGGTTCAAAGTGCGCATTTCTAACCACTCGGCCGTTTTGACCCTCTTCAGATATGAGAACATTTTTTAAATGAATCGAACGGGCAATAGGAGAGAAGTTTATATCATGGACTTAATTGTTTGTCGTCGATTTTTTCTAAACCTTTTTTTAAAAAGTTATTTACCTTTTTCCAATGTCACTCAAAAAGGATTAGCGACAATGCCGTACAAATCACAGCTGGCGTTCTGCCATTTTCTCTTTAATGACGTTACGATGTGCACCGTAGAAGCTGTCGAGTGAAAATGAGCTGTTTGTCTGTTACGCTCCACTTTATATAGCGTTCCCGGTTGCCCATGGAGATGACCGTCGTGCACAAACGTCATTCCATTGTTTCAATGTAGCGAAGATATCAACTTAGTTCCAAGTGTTTTTATATCATTCTGAAAAATAATTTAATGTTGGGGGATTATTATTAATTAATAAGGGTGATTTATTGCAGATATATGACAGTGTAAGCACGATTTTTTATTTACTAAACATTTCAGAATAAGGTCGGTATATCGCATTAATTTCCTGTTTTGAGAAATGACGAGTTCGAAACATTAATTTTCGTCTTTGTATTTGAACAATTTAGCTACCATTGGATTATTTCATGATTCATTTGTTTATCGATTAATAATTTATTCAGTTTTGTTTTTCTTAAGATTATTTTTTGAAGTAACATGGGTCAAGACGTTATTATTTTATATCTTAAACATATTTATTTAGTAGATTCTTTTATAATATACAATAAAAAGTTTTCATTACGCAGATTTCGTAAAAGAAATAATAAATATTAAAGTAGATAGATAGATTGTCATGCAAACACCAATGAATATCAGGTGTATCAGAATATGAGATAGTCGGGGGGGGGGGGTAAATGTTTGTCCCCGAACGTTATTAGGGCTTTACTCTCGCCAGTCTCGCTGAATAAAGTCTTACTAAAATATGTAACAATCGCTGAGTTCAGTAAACAACTACATACTTTGATCTAAAGAATCTCTCTCTCTCTCTCTCTCTCTCTCTCTCTCTCTCTCTCTCTCTCTCTCTCTCTCTCTCTCTCTCTCTCTCTCTGTTTTCCGGTTTTTAAACCCTTTTGGACGCCAGGACTGGCTCATAATTTTCTCATCTGTAAGCCAGGACTTTTTCAAGGGAAATGTGCTATCAAAATTACGATTTGATAGAAGTAAAGTATTTTCATTCTTCTAATGATGATCAAAATATTTACTTTTTATTTGATAAATGGACGATTATGAAAAAAATACTTTTTTGACCTACATGATTTTGGTAAAACGTAGTACATTACGTCACTAAACATGATGTAGTATGACGTCATTTTATTGTTATATTAAAATTACTTTCATGATTTCAAGATGCTCGTAGTTAACACTTTTTTTTCTATTTAAACCTGTCACTGTCACAAGCTCGAGCATTGTCGGCAATCAGTCGATAGTCGGCATGTGTTCAGGAGAATTACTTCGCGTTTCACTTATCATCAGCTAATAAAGAGATTCGTGATGATATATGTGTTACAAATTACATTTTCAGTTACTTTCAAAGTGAAAGACATGAACAAAATTATGGATGTACAATATCCTCGCGGTAGTCGGGAGGTAGAAAAGTAGACAACTTCTCAAATGTTCAAACACGAGTCGTGGTTAAAAAAAAAACACAATTGAACAATTTGCATTCGTGCAAACGTCAAGGCCGGAGTAAAAATATACCCCAAAACAGAGATTTTTTTATTTAAAAATTATTTTCTTATCTGTTCTACTAAAGCGATAAATTTTTTACAAGATAAACACACTCTCGTATCACTATGGAAACACTCGAAACAGTGCAATTAATTTTTTAACTAAATACGATAGATCTAGATCATTATCAAGAAAATTTAGTAAAAAAACATCGATATACAGAAAACTCAATACATACATTACCCTCAAAGGTGAGAGGTATCGGAATAGTTTTGGTTCAATATTTTCCGATTCTCGTGTCATGTGTTAATTTTTGAATTTACTCTGTGGCACTCGGATAATTTACAAGATGCCCGGAAGGGGTAAGTGTTAGGAATCAATTCGATAAATGCCGAGATAAACATTCAGTATCCTGAACATTCCGATGATTTATACTTTGGTATCTGATATAATTATTTTATTTTGCTGTTATAAGTGATAGATTTCAGGATTACTACTGTCGGAATACTAGGAGGTCCAATTTCGGCATCCTATCTGACACAAAATCATCTAAACAGACAATCATTATATGGCATGCATGTGTGTTTTCTTGAGTGCGGACTAATAATTTATTTTTCCCCAAAACACACCTATCAACGGAAGTATGAAAGGGACATTTGGAAAAAAAATTATCTCGTGCGCACGACGTAATATTTTTTTTCTCTCATTTTTTATGTCGTGCTACGGAAGTATGGAAGGGAGTTAGTTCTTTGACAATCTAAGCTGTCATACATTCTACCATTTATTCGAAAACCATGGATATTCGAAATTACTTTAAAAATTAAAATAATGTGACTATCTTACTTCTGATCTAACCGTAACAGGACATAATTTCGCATGTTCTAATCGTAAATACAGTTTAGCATACATTATATTCTTTGTATTTGATTAAATATTATTATAGAGATTCGAACCCGGTTACAACGTACCCGTGGAGACACTATCGGCCTTCCACAAGTAAACCGACATTTTTTCCCACAAAAATCAGCCTATAGGTTCCAGTATATTGTAACCGAGTTCTATCCTTCATCACTAAAACTGACCACCACCATATGACTTTAAAATGTCGTGTGTGGTGTATAACAAAATTTAAACAAACAAACGAATGGGGAATGTATGTTAATATATGCTACACTGTCTATGTGGGCAGGTTCAGGACAATGGGGCTGACGGGGGAGTAAATGATTTTTAAATATGTCTTAGGATGCATGCGTATACACGAGTATTTTCTTCGTGATGATCAAATTGACAGAAATTCTCTAGCTTCAAGACTCCAAGTTCTTAATTTTATTCCATAATGATGGGAATCCAAACAAATTCTCCTTTGTGTGTGTGCGTGTGTGTGTGTGTGTGTGCGTGTGTGCGTGTGTGTGATTATTTTATTTATTTTTTATTTACAATGAATGCCACGGTCACCGTTGTACATTTTCTGGATCCACAAATGATTCTTCGGTATGTCCCAAGCTTATCCATTTATAATTTAATAAAACGGTACTGACGTAGAAGATAAAAAAAAATACATGAGGTCAAATTGACTTAGTTTGACAGTTTCTCTCCAATTGAAAGTATTTATTTATATGTAATAGAACAATAAATTCAATAATGCAATACTATATTAATTGTTTTACACATTCGGTACTAATAAAAAGCCACCCATCGCTGAGTATTTTTCTAGAACACGTTGTGTTACAATAGGAATACTCCTGGACTCGTATGCATAAAAATTCTTAAGTGCCTAAGCATATTCTTAAGTATAAATTTCTTGCTTAGCAGATTGAAATTTTACTTAGCATATTGCTTAGCATGTTGCATAAAACGTCTTAACTCTTAAGAATATGCTTAGTATATTCTTAAAGTTAAGTGTGGTCTTAACCTTTCTTAAGTTCTTAAGCATATTGCTTAAGATATTTTTTACAATATGGCTGGCAATCAAGTAGTTAGAAAGAAGAGGACATTTAACACCAGAATAGACCAATTATATTCACTCACAGCTGCTGAATTGCATGCACGCTTTAGATTTACTCACGAAGGTATCGAATTCATTACGGATTTAATTTAAAATGACATTATGCCTTCCACTGGCAGAAATTACAGTGTGCCAGCACATGTTCAAGTTATGGTGGCGTTAAGATATTATGCGACTGGCAAGATGCAGTTATGCAGTGGTGATAGCTTTGGTTTGCATCAGTGGACCATTTCAAGAGTTATTCAAAGAGTAACATGTGCTCTTGTACAACCACACATTGTAAGACGATTTATATCTTTCCCTATGCAAGCAGATGTCATCCGGAAGCACCAAGCTGATTTTTTCGGCATTGCTAAATTTTCAGGGGTGGTTGGGGCTATTGATGGCAACCATGTCCGGATAATAGCCCCAAGTGAACATGAAATGGAATACGTCAATAGGAAGAACTATCATAGCATTAATGTACAGATAGTGTGTGATGCCAGTCACAGAATTCTTGATTTGGTGGCAAGCTGGTCGGGGGCACATGATGCCAGGATACTCCGGGAGAGCGGGCTGTATCATCTGTTTGAGCAACGATTACTACCCGTGAAATGTCATTTAATTGGCGATAGTAGCTATCCTGGGAAAGACTGGCTGCTGACTCCTTTTTTAAACCCACTGAATGGGCCACAGTCACGCTACAATCAGTAAGAAAATCGATTGAAATAATTTCAAATATTTTACAATAAAGTTTTTTTTTTTCTCACTTTAAAACATTTATGAGGTTGATGAAAGTGCATTTATTTAATGTTGTATGTTATATTATACTTAATGTGCGTATTTTATTCAACTAAAACCATCAGCAATGTGTTTACATTATTAAACGGTTTAATGACGTCAACATATGACGTCATTTTTACTGTTACGTTTAACAATGTAATGAAGCTCAAGGTGCTATAAAAATGGTAAATTTTCAATACGATTTTAAAAATGATATATACGATCGATTTGATGAATTCAAATTGTTATAATTGCTTAAATTACATCCAACATTCACATATTTTCTGAGCATTTCCACCCGATCCATGTTTTTCCGAAAGAGAAAGTTCACTTAGCATTGACACATACCGAATACAAAGATTATGTACGACTACGGACATGGCTACTTATTAATTTTATGTTGTCTTTGCTGGTTTCAATCTAGATACTCTTGTATATTCGGTGAAAAGTAAAAATATTTGTTTGGAAAACATGAAGAATAAAAATGGTCGCTGCCATGTTTTCGATCATTCCCGGTCAGATATCAAATGCCTCATCCCCTGATAACCATCCTTTACCAAGGTTTCACTCGGTAAATAACACTACTTCGCGGAAACGATTAGATCTAAACGATGGAGTCATCTCCTCGTGTTTTAGAAAGCGAGAGAGAGTTGTCGTTCGTTAGTGCCGAAACACCCCTTCCCCGGATGTTTTCCGGGGGGATGGGGGTATTAATGTGCTATACTAACGTATACATATGTCTTTATATTTTAAATGATAAAATGGCTTTTACGATAGAACTTTGCCAAGGATACACATCCCGTATGATTTGAAAGACCGAAAATCATCAAGATCTAGTAAGTATGTCAACAAATATCAAAAGTCAGCGATAAGAAATAGATGGTTAAAATGATCGCTAAACAGCTATGAAAATGTCACAGCATCTTGTTACGAAGAAAGTATATGGGAGGACTTCTGCCCCTGATTTTCGGGGCAGAAAACTCGGCTTAGTATTTCCTATATTTTACAAATCAGTGCTAAAGAAAAAACGTTTGTTAGAATAGTGGATATTTTTTTTTTGTATTCATTAACAATGTAAGAACGGGATAAATCTGACTTTTTAAATGATGGAATATTAGGTGGACACTTTTGCAAGGGACAGGCAGTACTTGTTTAAAGTATTGACCGGTACAAGAAATCGAAGTCGGGACAATTCGCTTGCGAGGTGAACTCTCTATCACTACACCACCGCAAGCAAGTGGCAGAAATTTGAAGTTACTTGAATGGTTGAAGAATTGTTTAGATATTGTGCATGTTTCCCAGCGATACTTCTTAGGCCATTTCATTTTTTTTATGTTCAGCATCCACCCTAAACTAAAAAAAACCGTCCTTTCAATCAGGAAAAAAAACCTCACAAAACCACAGAAAAAACAGAAAACATTTTAGGAGAACAAATGCGATTTAATGTACATTTATATATGTTCCTGATTTGTTCTCAAAAGAAAAAACAAAATTAAATCATATCTTTGAAACATACTTATAAATAGCCTATGAAATACATTTTTCACATTGATGAAAATAAATATTCACGTTTAACTGTTCAGTTAGGTGTATTTTTTTCTTATAATGACCTTGTAATACGGAAGATTCTATTCACTTTTTTTATTATTACAAGCTTCATGTGGGGAAAATGTTTGGTTCCTCACCGCATAATCTCTTATGTATGGTGACAAGTAGGAACGATTACTCCAAGTCAGCGTAATTTCAATGTTATGCTTTATTCCTATATATCTAGTGAAAATTGTTTTAAAACCACAGTTTGGAAATTATTGGTTTTCAAATTACTAGTTGTATATGTACAAGACACTGGAACTTACACTATTTTCACAAAATATACAGGGATATAATTTTCATGTCTATGTCATGTATATATCTTATTTGGTACTGTACATCAATGTAAGTTGTAAAAACCAAAATATTTTTGGAAAACACAACTAAAGTTACTTTAATTTATGTGCAAGGTAAACTTTCTCCCTGGTTGACGGGGAAAGAGTGAAATTTTCTTATATCAAGTTAACAAAAAATAGACTTTTCCCAGGCAATTTTCCTGAGTCTCCCCGGATATTAGTTTAAAATTTGTGAAATTAGTTTATTTTTCTTGTTTATGAGTATTAAGATTTATAGCAAACGATGAACTTATTTCTCAGGTAAACTTTTTCCCCTCGGTCTCCTGGTGGGAAAAAATTAACCTGTTGTAGAATTACACTTTTCTTGTATTTAATCCTTTGGACGCCAGAGGGGTCATATATGTCCTCTATCGATTGAACGCCAGAGGGGTCATATATGTCCCTTTTATATACTCATTTGTGCAAGTAATCTCTGTTATTAACAAATGATAAAGTTTTGTTTATAATGTTCTTTGTGACCACAAATATTTCGTGTTTTGAGAAGAAATAAAGAACATATCGCAAATGAAATAAGTAATCATGATTAATCCTTGTAGCAAAAAGAGTGCGACCATATTTTAAAAATTGTCGTCAAATCGACGTCACAGTTGAATGACGTAAAGGACAACGTAATATGTTATCACTGCAGAAACATGTTACGCGTGTTAAGTTTGAGACGTCACGTGAAAGGTTATGCGGTTTGAATGCCAATAATAAATGATATTAAATGTTAAAATGTTTTTCATGATAAAAAAAAATCTTTATTTAAATGAATACCCAGCGATATACATGTCAATTGTCATGATATACGGATAAATCTTGCTGCAGTTGGACGAACTGCAGGGTTCCCGATAGGTCACTTGTGGGACATATTGTTACTGTACTGATCAGCATGGAGAATACTTATGTGTCGTATATAATACAGTTGGTCAAAGACAGATTACAATCATAGGCGTCGGAAGCAAATTGAAAGTGGGGGGGCTAAACCAACTTAAAACACACACACGCCAGAAACGTCTTGGGGGCTAAGCCCCAATTTTCAACACCTATGCCTATCTTTGCAAAAAAAGTGGGGGGGGGGGGGCCTAGCCCCCCCGGCTCCGACGCCTATGACAATGAAAGACCGAAATCACAATTTTATTTCTATATTTCAGAAACTTGATGGCAAATCGAACTATCGTGCTTATTGCCGCGTTAGCAGTGTAGCAAAACTATGTAAATTGATATTTTGTCCTATAATCCTTCGAAAAAATAGTTTTTTACCTTAGTATATAACATGTATTACCTCAGTATATAACATGTATTACTAATTTGACTAAGAAAATTGTTCCCCTATAAAATCAGTAAATTCATATTCTTTATATATTTTGTCAAACATAAAGTTGACATCTATTTCACGCATTGTGAGCCAAATTTTTACCATTAGTAGTACGGGTCCCCGGATGTTGTAGGAATAAAAAATGTGAGCTTCTCTCTCTCTGTATATATATATATATATATATATATATATATATATATATATATATATATATATATATATATATATATATATATTATAAACATAATACCAAAGTTATAATGCTCAAGACGATATCGTTTCTGTCAATTAGACTTCATGAGGGCTTCGCCCTCTATTATTATTATTCTTCCCAGGATTTTTAGACACAGGTTCCTCAAAACGGGAAGACTTACAGACTTCAAACTTACACCGATGATAGATCACTAACTAAAAATGTACATGAAACTTACTCAAGGTCATTGGGTCAAAGGTCAAGGTCACAGAGACCAAAACGTGAAATGTTATGTTCCACGATAACTGGAGAAAGACTTAACACAGGAACATGAAACTTCTGTCAGTTAGTCTCCTGGACGTTCTCCAGACCTGTATACTTCTTCAAGGTCATTGGGTCAAAGGTCAAGGTCACAGAGACCAAAACGTGAAATTATATGTTCTAAGATAACTGGAGAAAAAATTTACACAGGAAAATGAAACTTCTGTTAGTGAGTCTCCTGGACTTTCTCCAGATCTGTATATTTTTTCAAGGTCGAAGGTTCAAAGGTCAAGGTCACAGAGACCAAAAAGTGAAATTTTATGTTCTGCGATGACTGGCGACAGACTTAACACAGGAACATGAAATTTCTGTCATTTAGTCTACTAGGCATTCTCTAGAACTGTATATTTTTTCAAGGTCATGTAGTCAAAGTTCAAGGTCTTGGGGACAAAATCGTGAAATTTTATGTTCTCCGATTACTGTTGACAAACATAACACAGGAACATGAAACTTTTGGCAGTTAGTCTCCATGACTCTCTCTAGACTTGTATACTTTTTCAAGGCCATTGAGTCAGAGGTCAAGGTCACAGTGGTCAAAATGTGAAATCTTAAGTAATGCGATAACTGATATTTGTCTTAACACTGGAACATGAAACTTCTGTCATTTAGTCTCCATGACTTTCTCTAGAACTGTACACACTTTCAAGGTAATTGGGTCTAAAGGTCAAGGTCACAGAAGTCAAAACGCAAAGTCTGTTGTAATGCGATAACTGGTGACAGACTTAACATAGGAACATAAAACTTTTGTCAGTTAGTCTCCTTGACTTGCGTGAAACATAGATCAAGGACAAAAGACTAATCACGATTACTTATCTTCGTCATGACTGTCTTATCATGAACACTGGAAAGCCCGTGTCTTTGTCTTGACAAAGTCTAGTGTAGTTTTAGTTTTGCAAGGTTTAAATCTAAAGAAAAAGAGAGATGTAGTGTTTTGAGTTATGACACTCCCTATAAACATCATAATCTGTGCATTGTTTTAAATATGCGTAGTTAGTTTGAATAAAATGGTCGAGAAACCATGAGGTTATGTTAGTGTGTGTGTACTTGATTTAATTCGTAAGTGGATTCAATTCGAACACTTGGTTTAATCCGACATTAATTGAATCGGAGATTCAACATTAAGTTTTATGGTGCCAGGCCCAGATGTCCAATTGCGGGCTGGCAGCTCTATAAATCGAATTGCAGGCTGAGAATTGTGGGCTGGCAGCTCCGTAAATCGAATTGCAGGCTGAGAATTGCGGGCTGACAGTTCCGTAATCGAATTGTAGGCTGAGAATTCTCGGCTAGTGTTACACTGGTCTGACTCCGAGTTTAAATATTATACCGTGAAATGTGGCACCAATACTCTCCCGTAGACGGGACTGACATAATGTCAGTACTCTTCCGTAATATCAATAGGAAAAATACTCTTGTTGGACACACTGACTCAGAGGTAAAAATATCATCATGAACTATAAAAAATGTACGACCTTTAAACCCGATAAACTTGACTTTACACAGGGCGGGTCATTGTTGTTTTCATATACTCTAGTTGACATGTGACTTCTCTCTGACGTCACTGGGAGCTACAACCAAAATGACCTTTAAAATAAAGGAAAACATCAGGGTCTTTGTTTTGAAACAAAGATGGAAACAATGACTTGAGCATACACAAAAACATTCAGGACTTTTGACCCATCGAATCATGATAATGCACGAGGTATAGAAGACTGTTGAAGGTAAACCACTCGCCGTGGGCAGTGCGCTATACGGGCCGTTGATAGTAATTCATATATATCAAAGTTCGTGAACTCATGTTTGACGATGACATGTCATCGATTTCAATCTTTTATTTTTGCAAGATGTGTTCTGTTTTAAAATGTTCAAATATCTTGATACATGTGTCTATTATATTCTTTTTATTATTTCAGGTTTTTCTATTGTAGAAATGCAATAAAGCGACGAACATTTCAAACATGAAATTAATTCTTGTGTGTGTGTGTGTGTGTGTGTGTGTGTAACTGCAAAATAATGCTTGTTTTAATATTTTCAGTGTTAAAATATCACTTTTCAGTGTCAACGATGAATGTTAGATGACAACATTTAATACAATACATAGGCGTCGGAACCGGGGGGGGGGGGGGGCTTAGCCGCCCCCCCCCCCCCCCCCCCCACTTTTTTTGCAAATATAGACATAGGACATAGACGTTTCTGGCGTGTGTATGTGTTTTAAGTTGGTTTAGCCCCCCCCCCCCCCACTTTCAATTTGCTTCCGACGCTGATGCAATATAGAAGGCCGTCAAAACATTGTGCAGTTTGGAGCAGTTATAGCGTATATAGAGGGGAGTATTATTTTCTTTCTCATAGAATTATTTATTGTATCACAATGGGCGAATCTCCACATAGGTTTCAAACAGTTGCCGCTCGGAAAAAAGTAGCAAGATGACATGGGGAAGACCTCCATGTAAGGGCGAAATCCGTGTAGTCGTGCTCCTTGCGGGAGTAGTTGCTTTGGCGGGGAATTGGTATTAAGGCTGTACGGTCCACTGGGTACTTCACTGTAATTCTTGTGAACATTTCTGCGTGAATCTTGGTTGACAGTGGTGGTTTGTTGTGCATTTCATTCACTTGTCTTTTCTTTTTTTTTCAGTTCTTATTTCTTAGGGAATGGAAGTAGAGACGCATCTCCACACAGGTTTCAAACAGTTGCCGCTCGGAAAAAAGTAGCAATATGACATGGAGATGGCCTCCGCCTAAAGGGCGAAATCCGTGTAGTCGTGCTCCTTGCGGGAGTAGTTGCTTAGGCGGGGAATTGGTGTTAAGGCTGTACCGTCCACTGGGTACGTCACTGTAATTCTTGTGAACATTTCTGCGTGAATCTTGGTTGGCAGTGGTGGTTTTGTTGTGCATTTCATTCACTTGTCCTTTCTCAATTACTTATTTACTTTATTTTTCATATTATTATTTTTCTGAAATATGTTTTCGTAATTTTTAAAGTTTTAATTCTGTTTATACATTGACTGATATTTTAATCTACCATTTTCGTTCTCGCTAACTTAATATATTTTGATATTTCTTTCTTCTTACAGATAGTTAAATACATGTACAGGCAAGTTTAAATTTTTGCAGTATGCATGTTGTTCCTCGTCACTTCCTTATGCATGCGTTGCTATTTTCTATGCACTGGGATGGTGTTTAGGATAATTTATACATTAATACTTGTTGTCATTATCAAAATTTTGAATTGCATCCACCCGGCGGTAATTCAAAATTTAGAACACGACACAAGAGAATTTATTCCACATGGTTCATTGTAACACGAAACAATGAATAGCGAAATATTAAATAAATAATAAAAAAAAAAATAAAAGTAAAAAAGTTTTGTAATTTGGATAATTGAAATTTAAATTTTGCTTGTTAATTTTTTAACCCAAGGATCTTTCACTTATATGGAGATGTCACCAGTAATAGGTGAATTGCTACAATTTTTGTCCTGTGCTATAGACAGGCGCCAATCCAGTGATGGTTATTTTCAGTGCTATGCCTTCCACAGGAGTGTGAAGTTAGTCCGCAATTCGATTTACGAAACTGCCAGTCTGCAATTCTTAGCCTGCAATTCGACCTCTGTGGGTGTGTTTGAAATAGGTTCTTGAGTGAACTAGATTCTAATATGAATATGTATTACTTCATCAAACTTTCCTCAATTTGCAGACCCGTCGCAATAGAATGCATGTTGTGGAATCACAGAGAGAAAAGGACAATTTATTACTAGTAACACAAATGGTGAAGACCTCCTTTCGAGACTTTGTCATAGTCCTCTAAGGGTAATTGTTTATTGTCCCACTCAAGAATCTTTCACTCATATGGAGCCGTCACCAAATGCCGGTGAAGGGCTTCAAATTTTGGCCTATGCTGGTACTGTCACAACGCATAAATACGACAGTAACCCAACCAGCCAAACAAATACTGGTAAACACATCTTGTTCCATTCTCCGCAAACAGGAAGTCATTCTGATGCATGTTTAGAAAATAATAAACCCCTGAGGTGTTCCGATCAAAATCCCGCTTCCTTTGTTTGAATTCAAAATGAAAAAAAAAATCTTTCATAACAAAAACTTTCTGTAACGGTCAGTTATATCAGCGATATAAAAAGCTAGTATGAACAGATATATTTTGTATATAATAATGAGTTTCAAATATTCATTTACGAAAACTTATTCTTATTCTTCCCTGGATCTGCGTCCACAGATTCCTCAAAAACGGGAAGACTTAAAGACTTCAAACTTACACCGATTATAGATCACCAACCAAAGATGTGCATGAAATTTAATCAAGGTCATTGGGTCAAAGGGCAAGGTCACAGAGACAAAACGTGAAATTATATGTAACGCGATAACTGTGACAGACTTAACACAGGGACATAAAACTTGTGTCATTAAGTCAACATGACATTTTCCAGAACTGTATACTTTTCCGACGTTATTGGGTCAAAGGTCAAGGTCACAGAAGTCAAAACGTGAAATTTTATGTAACGCGATAACTGGTGACAGACTTACCACAGGAAGATGAAACTTTTGTCAGTTAGTCGCCCAGGCCTTCTCTAGATATGTATACCTTTTCAAGGTCATAGGCCAAAGGTCAACGTCAAATCAACCAAATCGTGAAATTGTATGTACCGCGATAACTGGTGACATACTTAACACAGGAACATGAAACTTCTGTCAGTTGTCTCGTAGACTTTTTCTAGAACTGTATACTTTTTCAAGGTCATATAGTCAGAGGTAAAGGTCACAGAGACCAAAACATGAAAAGATATGTTAAGCAATATCTGTTGACAGACTTTACAAAAGAACATGAAACTTCTGTCAGTTAGTCTCCTACAATTTCTATTTTGTCAGTCATTCTCCTAGGATTTCTCTAGAAGTGCATACCTTTTTCAGGTCATAGGTTCAAAGGTCAAGGTTACAGAGACCAAAACGTGA
The DNA here is from genome assembly GCA_030159075.1 of Atrina japonica. NCBI lineage: Eukaryota > Metazoa > Mollusca > Bivalvia > Pterioida > Pinnidae > Atrina > Atrina japonica. Next base: position 245,733 of record BROG01000603.1, on the reverse strand, counting down.
AATTGTATGTTCCGCGATAACTGGTTAAAGACTTAACACAGTAACATAAAACTTCCATGAAGTAGTCTACGAGATTTTCACTAGAATTGTGTAATTTTTCGAGGTCATAGAGTCAAAGGTCAAGGTCATTGAGACCAAGACGTGAAATTATATGTTCCGCGATAACTAGTGACAGAGTTAACACACGGACACGGAACTCTGCCAGTTAGTGTCCAAGACTTTCTCTAGAACTGTATACTTTTTGAAGGTTATAGAGTCAAAGGTCAAGGTCACAGGGTCCAACATTAAAATTGAATTTTATGTTCCGCCATAACTGGTGACAGACTTAACACATGCACATTGAACTTTTGTCAGTTAGTCTCTTTGACTTTCTCAAGAAGTGTATACTTTTCCAAGGTCATTGGGTAAAAGGTCAAGGTCACATTGGTCAAAACGTGAAATCATATGTAATGGGATAACTGGTGACAGACTTAACAGAGGGACATAAAACTTCTGTCAGTTAGTTTACGAGACTTTCTATACTTTTGTATACTTTTTCAAGGTCATAGGGTCAAGGTCAGAGACCAAGAGGTGTATTTTCATGATCCGCAATTACTGGTGACAGACTTAACACAGGAACATAAAACTTCGGTCAGTTATAGTCTCCTACAACTGTATACTTTTTCAAGGTCATAAGAGTCAAATGTCAAGGTTACAGAGACAAAAATATGAAATTTTATGTTCTGGGATAACTGGTGACAGACTTAACACAGGAACATGAAACTTCCTTCAGTTCACCTCCTAGATTTTCTGCAGAAGTGCATACCTTTTCGAGGTCATAAGCTCAAAGCTGAAGGTCATTGAGACCAAAAAGTGAAATTTTATGTTCCGCGATAACTGGTGACAGATTCAACTCAGGGACATGTAACTTCTGTCATTTAATCTCCTAGACTGTCTCTAGAACTGTATACTTTTTCAAGGTCATAAGGCCAGGGTGACCAAAACGTGAAATTTTATGTAATGTGATAGCTTGACAAACTTAACACAGGAACATGAAACTTCTGTCAGTTTGTCTCCTAGACTTTCAGTACAAGTGTATAGTTTTTCAAGATCGTAGGGTAAAAGGTCAAGGTCACAGTGGTCAAAATGTGAAATATTATGTAATGCGATAACAAGTGACAGGCTTAACACAGGAACATGAAACTTATGTCAATTAGTCTCTATGACTTTCTCTAGACCTGTATACTTTTTCAAGACCATTGGATTAAAGGTCAAGGTCACAGTGGTCAAAATGTGAAATCTTATGTAATGCAATAAATGGTGACTGTCTTAACACAGGAACATGTAACTTTTGTCAGTTAGTCTGTTTGACTTTCTCTAGATGTGATTACTCTTTCAAGGTCATACAGTCAAAGGTCAAGGTCACAGAGACCAGAATGTGAAATCTTATGCAATGCGATAACTTGTGACTGTCTTAACACAGGAACATGTAGCTTTTGTCAGTTAGTCTCTTTGACTTTTTCTAGCAGTGTATACTTTTCCAAGGTCATGGGGTAAAAGGTCAAGGTCGCATTGATCAAAACGTGAAATCATATGTAATGGGATAACTCGTGACAGACTTAACAAAGGAACATAAAACTTATGTCAGTTAGTCTCCCTGACTTGCGTGAAACAGAGATCAAGGACAAAAGACTAATCACATATACTTATCTTTGACATGACTGTCTTTACATGACAATGGAAAGTCCGTGTCTTTGTCTTGACAAAGTCTAGTTATATATTTTGTTTTCCACGGATAATTTTAACATGTTTAATGGGTGATACAATTTTATTATCCCAAAAAAATACATAAATGTATTATCAATATAAATTAGTCGATGTCTCGACATAGTCATGATCTCGCTTTCTGGATACACATTGTAATTTTGACGTAATTTCACGTAATAAAAATATGTGTAAAAAATACACTATAGGAATCGTACATGAGCCATATTATTTGTCGACAATAAAGTGGTGCTCTTTACCGAACTAGTCACTTTTCTGTAAAATATGCGGAATAACTTGAGTCCCTTGCATAACTTCCATCCTAACAAGGTTAAGCCCGTGTACAAGTTTACATGTTTTGTCCAGAATGGCAGTACTTGAATTGCAGGCTGAAAATTGCGGGCTGGTAGTTCCATAAATTAAATTGCAGGGTGAGAATTGTGAGCCCGGCATAGGACATTTGAGCGCCAGAATATTAACCTTACCTGGATTTTCGAATAGGACATTTGAGCGAAATTTACCTGTGATACTTTTTATATGAATTTAGAAAATATTTTTAAATAGTAAGTATAAAGAAGTATTTAAATAAACATATTTTATTTGAAATTACACCCGATCAATTTGAACGGTTCTGGATAATTCAAGGTAGTGTAGTCATGAGTTGATCTCTACTTACCATAAATTCTACTATTGGCTATGCAAATTTTCTTTGTTCTTTTCTTATATTTATAAAGTGAAATGTCCCTTGAAATCCTACTTTCACCTCCCCGTGGTGAGCAGGGGTAACAGATTATATCTGGCTAACGAAAGAGCTACTTCGTTATCATAATTTTTTTCGCTCAAATGTCCTAAAATTTCAGCATTTATAACTTTGATATTATGTTTATAATATTTAAATGTCCTATAGTTCGGCGTTTAAACGCCTATTTTCGCTCAAATGTCATGCCAATTCGCTCAAATGTCCATTGCCGTGTGATCCAGCCTCACACTAATGGCAGAAGTTGGTGGATTAGATTGCCGAGCATAGGCCTAACTTTGAATCCATTCACCAGCATTAATTTTGTTGACATTTCCTTATACTGTAGATTACATTTTTTTTCGTTTACACCACATTTCGTGAGGTTATCTTCCTTTGTCTTTTCAGTTATATCTAACTTCACAGTTATAAATTAGAAAAACATTAAAATTCGCGAACTCTACAAATGTAACATGTGGATCGTATTATTAGAACATTCTCGAAATTTTCAGTGAAAATAAGTATTTCTTTTGCAGGAGGTGGACCAGCAGGAAAGTCCCTTACGCCATTAGCAGAAGCCGTCGAGTGTGTCATTGGTGCCAGCAATATAAGCATAGCTGGGATTCCCGGTACAGTCGACACCACATATTTGATGCTTGAAGGACAAAGCAACAGCACTGAACCACTTCCAACTATGATGTATGTTCATGAATATTATTTAACATTTCTTAATTTAAAAAGTACTTAATTTAAAAAAAACAAACTCGGAAAATATAATTATAATTAGTACATTTACTTTTATTTCAGTGAATCTAACGACATTGTCACCCACAAGATCTCCACATCATTAACTGCACCAATGAGGGTGGAGATGGGCATAGACAAATAAGTCTTGTTCCTGGGACACGGCAGAATGTATCATGCCCTACCTGTTGTTGCAGTCATGGGGTTATTGACCTACAATTGCAAAGAAGAAAATTTGAACTTGAGATTGAGAACCTCACCCTACGAAACAAGTTGGTGCAATTTCAGATTAAACAAATTGAACGTGTTTTGAAACGAATTAAAATATTAAAGGTTGTTTGGGTCACAAACTTACTGATTACGCCATTTTTATGTTAAAAGTGATCACTTGTGTTAAAAATCACTTTTAACGCCTTATTCCATACCTTGTGCATGTAAGTGGTGATTTTTAACGTGAAACATGATATCTTAACGCGTTAGTCTTGATATTTAAATTTTTTCATGGCAAAAAAGTTATGAACGGGTTATTTTAGAAAAAAATAAGGTATGAACTTACGTGATGAAATTAACCAATCAGAGAATTCGTTTTGTTATGAAATTTATAGTTCATAGTTATGAAATTATCGAGTTAAAACTTTTAACGTGAATGTGTGCATCCGCATAAGTTCACCCCGTTCGCGACCCAAACAACATTTCGTAGAATTAAATCACTCTTATGAATATTTACAGACTTTCAGATCATTTATGTGGCTTTATTGTATTACATAACTGTTAAGTACAGTTCATAATTTAAAGATAATTCATCTTTGAAATAAACATATTACTTTGTTCTGTGTTACATAGACTTTCTTATTGGAATAAACTGTACTGAATTAAAAACTTGTAATAGTTATTAACCTTTTTATTTATATGAAATGTGCGGAAACAATGTGGTTTCTGTACGCTCGGCCATCTGCGCTCTGAACATGTTCAAAATTGGCGTCTAAGTGGTCATTGGTACTGTGATTGCCGTTGTCATGATCATCATTATTAACATCGTCCTCGGGTTGGGGCATATATAGCATTTTAGCAATGTTATGTAGAACGCCACATGCTATAATGATATTGTTGGCTCGTTGAGGGTGATGGCGAATTTCTCCATGAAGAATATGAAATCTTCTTTTCAACTGACCAATAGTTCTCTCAATCACTGTTCTAGTGCATTTATGTGACCTCTAAGGAAATAATACACATACATGGATTTGAATAGTGTTTTACGTTACATTCAACTTTTGTTAAGTTAAATGGTGTCTGACAGTGTTCGGGTTTTTTGGGGGGGTGGGTGGGTGGGTTTTTGTGTAGAAATGAACCAGATTACAATGTACTATGATACTCGAATTCTCGCTGGCCAGAATTGAGAATTCATTGTTCAAAGCGCGATACATACCGTAAATGAAATTAAATATATTATTTCCACTCAGATTTGGAAAATTTAGGTTTTTCCGAAAATTTAAAGCCACTAACCATGTTTCTACACCAGGGGATAACTTCCGGATTTAATTTTGAAAATGGCATGTTGTTTGACACAGGGATTTTACTGACGGCAATTTTTCGACATCGGCTCCACTTCGGACGTTCATTTAAAATGTTAATCACATTTTTAATTTCTTAAAACTTATTTATTTACAAAATATACATCTTCTACTTTATCAGCATAAGTAATTCTAGGCAGCTGCCTGGCACGCATTAGAATTTTGACCGCTAGGGGGTGCAACCAGTGGTGCTGTTGATGGCATTATCAGAATGCTGACTTCTGATTGGCCAATTAGAATGCGTGCCAGGGAACCGGATGTGAAGTCATGCGCGTCATACCGGAAGTGATGTCATACCTTAAGTATGTCATACCGGAAATGAGGTCATGTTGTCATGGCAATAAGGAGAAAGAGCCAATCGTTGACCTTGGAGGCGTGGCTATGACAGGAAGTGGAAGGTTGTGGAGGCGACCATATTGGATCTTGGGGTGAAGAGAGGTCAACGGCTAAATCTAGCAGTTGGGTTTTTCCAGTTTTGGGTTGAGAGTGAATCTATTTTTTGAACCAAAACTTTGGGTTTTTCCAGGTTTGAAAGAAATCAGTAGTAGGTGTCGCCACAGTCGGCGAAAGTTCACGATCCCGTATCAAGTGCGCAAGCGCTAGAAACGGAAGACCGACCTTGTAACCGCGAGTCGAGCTTGAATATGTTATCCTTGTACTAAGACTAGAGTATGAGTTTATGAGTTTGTACAAAGGGAGATCACTCTGTATAGACTATAGGAATGGAACAAAAGGGGAAGATTACTCTATTTGGATTGTATACACTAAACCAGAGAGGGAGGGTGGGTAGTGAAACAGGAAGTATAGGGAGGGTAGCCATCTTGGATATGGAATCATGGGCTATCTAGTTTCATAGATAGACAGGGAATCCCAGCTAATGAGGGAGACTGACTAATTTCTCGGCAGCAAAGATACATAGAACATGGAAGTGTGTAACGTACTCAAAGTTTGCAAAGTGATCAAGTGTGTACCGTTCTCAAAGTTTGCAAAGTGATCAAGTGTGTACCGTTCTCATGTTTCAAAGTTCTATGTTATGAAGTCTCAAAGTGACAAAGTACAAAAGTGACAAAGTTGTAATGTAAGAAATTGTTCACTTACATCGTTTCAACAAGTATCAAAGTTCAGACGGTGAAAAAAGTATCTGTATTATTTACTAGCGTTTTCGTAAACAAAAAATTGAAACACTCACCAAAGGATTTTTTTTCTGACGATGTTGACTCTTCGATCTTTGGATGCCAAATGAGCTCTTAGAGGTCTAACTGAAAATATTCTCTAGTTTTTCAAAGTTACTATTATTACTAATTTGAATTTCTATCTAATAAATTTTATCGATCAAGTAAAAGAGATAGTGAATGTTCACATTTACTTACTATAGGTTAGGCTTACCACTACAGTATAACACAACACATGAAAAACTGCATACTTTCAGTTAAGGTTTCTTTTCGAATAAGTTGGGTGGCCCTTAAAAGGGCCGTTGGTTGTGGGTTGTTCAAAACCCTGTGCCTTATAGGCACCGGCAGCACACCATCTTTGGTCTTCTGGCTGCTGCTGCACAGGCCGACAAAAATTCTCCATCCCGACCTTCTGCCGCTCGAAAAACTCCCACTCCTGGGACGCCGTCTTTAACTTGGTAAGGACATACCAGGGCTTACTCGCCCAAAACAGTTCGCTGTTAATCATCAGTTCCGAGCTTTGGCTTGATGAAGTTGGCTGCACTTTGTTGTTTGTCTTCTGAATCGAAGTGCAGTGAAAATAGACGCGCACGGCTTTTTATATGAGCAGTATAACGCACACGACGTACTCAGGCTCATCAACTTTGACCTCTTTGATGATTGGTCTATGCGTCGTTGGCAACGTGATTCCACCAATGAAAAAGCAAACAGTGATAGACGCCTAGGAGAAATCAGTCTACCAGTGATAAAAAAATCAAACATGGAGTATGCTATGGAGTACACTATGGAACAAGAAAATCAACCTGTATATGATACCAAACAGATTATTCGTGATACCAAAGAGAAGTTACGGAAGATTGATATGAACTTCCATCAGGGAAAAGAACATGTTCACCTTAGACGAATTGTAAGCAGATGGACGAGATGTGTTTGTCGTTTAACAAGAGATTCTGTTCATGAATTATGGCAGATATTTAAAAAACAACGGTCCTTTTCTGGACAACTTATATCTTACGAAAAGAAACCTTAAACTGAATGTGCAGTGTATACAATGAAATGAGTTATAGGGTTTATGAGAACAAGTGTGTTATAGAGTACTTAGTATATGTAGCATATGTGAATAGCTTCTGTATAGATACTCTCCATCATTTTTTTCACTAAACGATGTTCAACAAGTAGGAGAAGAAACGCTCATGCGACGTGTGACGTCAAACCCTGCTGAGTATGTCTAAGAGTCTGTAGTCATTCTTGATCATGGCTGAATGCGTAAACATGTGGGGTGAAGTAGAAAAGAAAAAGAGGAATGAATGGTGTGTGCCGATATAGTGGGAAGAAAGGTGGGATGGCTAACGAACATCGATTAGTGGGTAGAGCTAGTGAAGTTTGAAAAAAGAAAAAGAGAAAGACGGCGAAGCAAACGTACAAAATGCTTTTATGCCATGGCATATAAAGCCTAAAAATTAAAAACGGCCCTTTTCAGGGCCACCTAACTTTTACGAAAAGAAACCTATGACTGATTAGAGTAACAGCGGTTCTATAATCTCAACAATAAAACTTAGATCCTTTGTATACCCTTATTCTCTGTATCTCTTATACTTTAAGTCTCTAAGTGTTACACTATTACTCTTGGTATTCTTCTAGTCATACTCATAGTTTGTCAATGGTGTTTTACACCAGATCACTCTGTGTACCTTTGTGTCTACCTTGTAGATACTAGATTTAAACTGTAAGTGTACACCTTATACCCAGACATAATACACAAACACCAGATCAATTTTTAAGTTAAATGCCCCGCTAGAAAAACTTTTTTAGATACTCGGCAGAGTATTATGGCCGTCCCTCTGTGACTATGTACAATACATAAGAATGAACTTTGAAAACACTTATAAACTTCGAAACACTTATAACTTTGAAAACATTGGTAACTTTTGAAACACTGATCACTTTGAAACGTTCATAACGATGAAACAGTCTTGAAACACGCAAACAAACTTTTGTCACTTTGTCTCACTACTACGGTTGATCTTGCCCATACAGCACGGAGCAAAAGAACGTCAGCTTTTGTCCTAGATCGGTCGGTTCGGATTCCTTGACGCTGTGACACTAAACGTATTTACATTATAACAGTACAAAAAAATCACACCATGACTTCTGTTCGGTTTCCACTTTCTCTTTCTTTGTTGGTTTTCCTCCCTTCTTGAGCATCAAGTTGAGTTTACGCTTGGCTCCTGTTGAAGTCTGTTTGGGACATTCATAAGCCAAATGACCTGACTGACGACATTTATAACATTGGTCTGATTGACTTTCTACTTTGTTTTCAGGTTCTGCTCTTACTGATGATGTTGTTGCCGACTCTTTATTCTTAGGACATCTAGGAGACCAATGTCCAATTTCACCACAAATGAAACACGGATGAGTCTGTGGGGAAAGATTATATTTGTAACCCATATACGATCTTCTGGCTTCTGGCTGTAGTTTTTCTGTAATGTTGATATTAAGGCATCACGTAGCATTCCCTTGGCAGCATCATTTTCTTGTTTTTCATCCAACTGTTCTAAAGCTTTGCGAACTTCATCAAAATCATCAGCCCCTTCTATGTACGGTGTACAATTAGGTGAATAATTAGGGTGCATCTGGGGCAATCCTGGATAACTCATGTTGATGACTGATTCAAGTGATGTTCGGTGCCTAAACTTCACTTTACTTTATACCCGTTCCTCTTATTCTATATTTAGACGTTCACATCAGGCACTTGTCTGCCCCAAGAAGGGAGGTTCCACACGGGGTTTTTTATTTTTGTATTTTATATCACCAGTTGAGTGAAAGCACAATCTTTAGACCAAGGTCGATATTCTGTATAAGCCTTATCCGACCATTCCCAACCTTTTAAACAGGTGTCACAACAAAAACACTGAACGTGGTCACTGTTCCCTAAATACACAAACCCTACTCTGGCGAATTCTGTCTGTTTAGGCCCCGGTAGATATTCTCGACAATGATCTTTAAACGTCAGGTACCTGGATGCATACGTACAAAAATTAGGTATTCTTAATTCCTGATTAAACGATAATCCTCAGACGATAGCAGGTCTTATTTTAAAAGTGGTCACACCTTGTCTCCTTTCTGAAGGTCGACTCCTTGGCACTTCTATCAGATTGGCTGTCGGCACACTATTCACTTCTATCAGGTTGGTTCTCGGTACACTTTCCACTTCTACACTGTGAAGGAGAATGATACCAAAATGGTCATATCATAAACTTTTACACACGATATTGAGCACTAACATCGATGAATGTGATATGGTATGTTTTACAGAAACACATTTAGATGATGTTATAAGCGGCACTCATGTAACATTTGACTGATTTGAATCTGCTATCCGAAAGGACAGGACTAACCACGGCGATGAAATTTTAGTGTATTTCAAGGAATAGCTGACTACATCTGGACGTGACGACTTAGAAAATGACTCAGACAAAACAATATGGATACCCTTAAAATAAATATTTTCTTATTTGTACTGTGTATAGACCTGAATATAATAGACACGAGTTCTGGGAACAACTAGAACTATCCATAAGTATGGTTATTGACTCGTCACTAAACATAATACTAATTGGTGATCTGAATGTAGATTTTATGTCACGACTCCCGAACAAAATTTGTAATGTGTTGCAACTTTATAACTTGACCAATATAATAGACGAACCAACTCGTATTACTGCCAACTCCTCCAAGTGTATAGATAAAAATATCTTATAGTTACCCGCGTTGAATGTGGTACTGTCGCAGTGACCCCTGACATAAGTGACCATTACGACACGTACATTGTTTTAAGTATCGAATCCCCTATTCAGCGTACTGTGTGGCTTTATAAAATGCTAATTTTGAAGGACTAAAACATGACCAAAATAATACTGACTGGTACGCAATTCTAGATTCTACAAATATTGATACTGACCTACTTCACTAAACAGGATACTGACGGAACTCACGGAAAGACACATACCACATGAGACGGTTACAGTGAGGCCTAAAGACAAACCCTGGTTTAACTAGGGCATTAGGTAAAATCTACTGAACTTCCAAATTATAAATAACATAGAAATAGAAATAAGTAAATATGGAATTTCGGCCAACTTACTAGATTTGTTAACCGACCATCTTTAATGGCCGAACCAAACAAGTGAAATAAATTTATCCATATTCACTTTAGGGAATATTCGAGCCGGGGTCCCACAAGGTTCGGCCCTTTGGCCCTTAAGGCGTCAATTCCACCGAGTACGATCTGGAAAAATCGCACGCGACCACGCGCGACTATTATCGCAGTTATATTTTTCGGTAGTCGCGGGCAAAATCTGTGCGACCTAAACCCACTATTTTCTGTGTACGCTCTATGTTCGATGTTATCTCGTTCGACCTTCGGTGTGTACGCTCTACTTGCGTCCTATACGCTCCGTAGACGCTCTACATACGCTCTATTTGCGTCTATCCACTCGATCTTATGCGATCTTAACACGACCAAGGCTCGCTTTGTTCGACCAATCTGCAACATAGTGTGAATCTTTCGGCGATCTATCCTCGCAAGTGCGCGACCTCGGCCAATCAAGGCTCAATCTTGGCCGATCTAGCTACGTTCGAGTTGCAATGTACCGCGATATAAACGTTCAAGCCTCGCTCTGTACGCTCAATTCTGGAACTTTTCTAGATAGATTCTCGTCTGAGCTACGCGCATATTTATCATGGTCGCCAAAATTTGCGTGTGAACCACTGCGATCGTATAAAAAGGCCTAGCGATCGGTGTCCGACCATCAGTTTTTGACCAGCCTCCGAAAGGACAACATGGACCCAATAGCACATGCTATGTTGTTATAGCACCATGCTCTGGAACTGCAGCAAGACTCTCTGGCTATGCTAACCATGCTAAAGATGAGGAGAAAGAAGTATACCAAGAAGAAATATTGGGTTGCTCCCTGGCTGCTAGATCGCCAGACGGAACATTATGGTCAGTACTCCTCCCTCGTGACGGAACTGAGGCTTGAAGATGACCTTTCTCCGTATGCCCCTAGCAACTGTTATGATCTACCATTGAATTTGTAATACTGAAGTACCCCGAAATACTTTTTTCCCAAAAATCTAACAATATCAGTCTTGACCAATCAAAAGCATTTATTTGTCACCCTGGCAACCAACGCTTGTGTAACATCTATTTTTGAATTGGCAATGTCAAAATACCCCTGTAAACCAATTTTCAGAAATATCGGAAAATATCTGTTTTGACCAATGAATGGCCATGGCAACTGACACATTCCAAATATCCTATTCCTAATACAAAAATATCCCATATACTATTTTTCATCCAAATCTGACAATATTAAAATTTGACTAATCACAAGCTTTTATTTTGTTACCATGGTAACCGATACCTCTGTAAAATATACCATTGTGTTCATCAAGCCAAAATATCCTTGTTTGCTATATTTTTAAAAAAAAACTACCTTCAGAATACCTATATATAATATATATATATATATATATATATATATATATATATATATATATATATATATATATATATATATATATATATATATATATATATATATATATATATATATATATACAAATTTTCAGCTATCAAACTCTGTGCTTCAACAGTTATGAACCATAATATATCAGGGGAAAATATTTTTTTAATTTGAAATAACATTTTTTTTTTTTTAATATAAATTATACACTACTATGCATGACCTTTTTTAATATAAATTATACACTACTATGCATGACCTTTGTCCTGTGTAAATTTAAAGGGATTCTTTCAGTGCATTATGATGAAATATTGAATTATATTATAAAGGTTTATAATAGTATTACCATGACAATAATCAATAAATTTTTCAATGAGGATTTTTTTTTCTACATGAATGAGCATTAATTTAGCAAAGTTTTATAAAAATCTGCCCACAGGTTTCAATCATATTTTGATGCTTACAGAGAATGGCTCCAAGATATATTCCTCAATTATCACTATGCATTGCCACTGCTGGTGAACTCGAGGGTATACATAAACCTAGTACCTGGTATTTCGATACAGGCTGATAATCTTACACTAAAGTGATATTAAGCACTGATAATACCATTTAAATTCAAAAAATTTCAAAAGCTAAGCTAAGATTATCTATTTACAGTGGTTACTCAGACGGATTTGGCTATGCATCTAGACTTATCTTGGCCTTATATTATACCACTTTCCCTTTTAGAAAATCTATTTACAATTGGAGCTCAACTGATAAAGTATAAGTGACAGAAACAATATTCTTGGGCATTGCATCTTTAAGTTTATAATATTAGTCCAAATGCACATACTGGTGAAAAAACAAGTTCGATCAGGACGAAGATTAAAGAAGAGCTACATTCACAATTAAAATCAAGCCAAGGAAAATAGACTTCCCCTAACTCAACCATGGCGTTTTAACAAAATCGGATATACAATGAAAATGGTACTTCCTCATCAATATACACAGTGAAGGAAGTTCCTCTAGACATTTTGTGCAGACATGATTTATACAGCCAATATTTACAGAGAGAAAACATTTGAGTGTAGTATCATAAAGTTATAAAACGAATAGTATTGAAGTGTATATTAATTCCCAGTGTTCTTCAAACCAATTTGAATTATCAAGACGTTAAAGCGATTATGTATTAATTTTCTTGTTTAAAGATGGATAACAAAACAACGAGAGTTCCTGTTAATATTAGTTTGGATGAATGGAACAATCAGTTAGCAGAAGTGCTTATACCAAATAATATCATTTTATCATTGTACGTTCTGATTGGAATCGTTGGGAATGGAATGATCATTTTTATCTATGGATTCCGAATGAAAGGGAAAAAAGACGATCGTTACTTCATCCCATTCCTAGCAGTTGTAGATCTGTTTACTTCGTCAGTCTGTGCCTCGTTTGGAATAATAACAAATCTTATGCAGGTAATATTCAGGAACACGTATTTGTGTAAAGCCTTGTGGTATTTTGGTACTGTTGGTACGGTTATGTCCGGACAAATGTTACTCATTATCGCAGTTCAAAGATACAGGAAAATATGTAAACCCCTAGGATTACAAATGACACTAATGTGGAAACGGATTGCAATGGGGATATCTTTCGGTGTTGCTGTGGGTGTAGCTGGACCGATGATGTATTTTTACGGATCCGTTCCATTTCAGAATAAAGACGGGACAATGATCGGGCTCAGTTGTAATACAATCAAAGACATAAGTGAAATTGATTGGATTCTGTATGGAGGATTTTTAGGTATTTTAGCCGTGGGATTATCTATGTCTCTGATCACCATATATACAAAAATAGGGTGTACAATTTACAGTCACTTTCAAAGCTTCGGGCGGTCTATGGACCAATCAAATAAAAACATTAAGAGAAATCATGATTGCGAAATGAATACATGTTCTTCAAACGGCAATTTAGCATTTAATGAAACGACCATCTCTAGACTGGAAAGTGACCAGGTATCAACAGAAATCAGTTTTGTAATCCTTAAAAATTCGGAAGGAAACATTCAGGATGAAAAGAAAAAGAATAAATATACACAACAGTTTACAAAACCAATTACGTCATCTCATGAAAAAAGAAATAAGCATATTATGTACAAATTTACGGTAATGTTTATGCTTATAACTGTCGTATTTTTAGTTTGCTACATTCCAAAATTGATTTTGATGTTTTTTGAGGGGATAAACACGGAGTTTTGGGAACAGTTTAGTGAAAGTCAAAGAGTCGGAGTTTTGTTTATTTACAGAATGTACATTGTCAATAACATAGTGAATCCCATCATATATGGTTTTCTGGATAATGAGTTCAGGGCGGAACTATGGAAGTTATGTTATTGCTGGAAGACATAAAACTGATGGTTACTAATATTTTGATGTAGCTGTCGAAAATCATTAACTGGATCGATACTAACGAGTGGGCATCAGATTCCACGGTGAAACGCGTCCTGCAATTATATCTAGTATAAAAATGTAAATTAGATGGTACAATGACGTGACAACAATGGTACTTTGTCATTCAATTTTGCGACAATGATGGGTTGAAACCAATTAAAATTACCTTGATAATCATTTAACATGACGCTTAATTCAAGAGACCGGAGACGTCTGAACACAAAATTAATCCCACTGGCTACTACATAAAAAGCAGATCGTTCAAACTACAGATGAGCTGCAAATCGTTGGAAAATTAAAATAATGACTGCACAGCTGTCAGCGCGTTTACTGGAAAATGGAATGCAATTGGACTGAAACTTATGACGGATAGCAAAGAAATGCAGCAAACTCTCCAAAATCTAAGGAAAGAATGAGAGGTCTCTGCAGATTTTACAAGTTGGAAACATTTACTTGCCTCTCTATGCTCCAAAGGAATCGTCCACAGAAGTTAATGGCCTCCCATACGTCCTGTTATGTGTTAAAAGGGTGGAATAGAGCGCAACCAGCTTTCACCTTGTTTCGACTGCTTCAGAAAACATTGCTTGAGAGCAAATTGCCAGACAGCAATATGACAAAGGTGCCTCGCACAAGATTGGGATGTACCCATGCCAGCTGGAGGAGGATAAAAAAATGGAAAGGGATGAAGAAGGTTTACTGCAGTTAGTGGTCCATCGGATGGACGTTCATCCAGCGCCTGGGGCAGTTCTTGTTTTTAGCTTGCAGCTGTGCAGTACTATGTCGAAATGCGCGTCTATGATAAATTGACGTTACTGTACTGATATGTGCAAACTTGCTGAATGTGAAAATATGGATTCACTTCATGAATTGAACAATGAATTAAATGAATATGAGAATACAAAGTACATTGATAATGGATATAATTGGTAAAGATGATATCGACTTATACATTTAATATACATGTATATATTTTTTTTTCTCGCCCTCTTCAATAATTAAAAAGTGGTGGTAAAGCATGCTGTAAAGTTATTAGTAAGGACAGTAATTTCGTAATGTATTTTGAAATCAATGATTGAACATTACGTGTGTACATGTGACGGAATACATTTATAAATGTTGTTGCTTAATTTTTCAACTTTCAAGATATTTTGAGCTTGACTTTTTGGATTTTACTGTGGACTCACGGCGGAAGTGACCAGTCAACAGGGAATGCTTTATACTCCTCCACAGAATATATATCATTATCAGGTTTATTTACCCCATATGGTACCGGTCATCCCAGGTCCATAGACTAAGATGAATCTGACTTTTAATATATAATTATTGATCTTAAAATAATTAGGACTCTTTTGTCCAAATTTTAAATATTTGACAATGTATAAATATATAAAAAAAAACTCAGATACAAAAGTATGTCCAGAACATCTGAAATGTTACCAGGTATATTATACAACTATCGACCTTATTTTCCGTTAATACATGGTGTTATCAATCCAAGAAAGTGATATTTCCCGAGGCCGAAGTCCGAGGGAAAATATTTCTTTCTTGGGTTGATAACTCCATGCATTAACCGAAAATGAGGTCGTTAATTATGTTATTACATGACATTTAATTAGTTTGACACCAATTTCGCAAATATTAGACTAGTAAGATGTGGGAGTCTAGCAACATATTGTGATCTTATTAAGGATGAACAACTAAAACACGACAGTTTTAAAAGGCTAAATGTGTTCCACGTCTAGTATTTTTAGAGTCCTCTTTCAATAATTTCACCATCATCATGGCGAAACGAAAACATATGTTTACACTATCGTCGTCTGTCATCTTGAATGCACTTCCTTGACGCTAAATATAGCTAGACAGCGTTGATGATTGGATATACAATGAACGCCGAGCGTGCCAACTTTAGGGAAATCCCTTGTGCTATTTTTGGGTACGACCTCGATGTTTTGGATT
The DNA here is from genome assembly GCA_030159075.1 of Atrina japonica. Classification (NCBI taxonomy): domain Eukaryota; kingdom Metazoa; phylum Mollusca; class Bivalvia; order Pterioida; family Pinnidae; genus Atrina; species Atrina japonica. The sequence continues at coordinate 229,851 of BROG01000603.1, read as the reverse complement.
GTTATATCAACCTGTGAAGCAATTTATGGGTTAATATAACGATTGAGTGAGAACAGAAAGTATAAAACGAGCCAATCAGAAACTAGATGATAGGAAAGTCATGTATTAAAACATTTTATCTAACAAAGATATGGGTGTACATGTACCGGTATGTTGAATATCGTATTTTGACTATTCAGTTTGTCTTAGTTTAAATCCAGTTTGGTCGTTACAATAATCTTTTAAGGTATTTTTATTGCTTTATTCTTAATGGTGCTTTTAAATGTGACATCACTATGATTTTATAAACTCTTTTGTTATTGGTGTTTTAATGTGACATCACTATAACTGTATAAGATCTTTTGTTATTGGTGCTTTAATGTGACATCACTATAACTTTATAAGATATTTTGTTATTGGTGTTTTAACGTGACATCACTATAACTTTATAAGATATTTTGTTATTGGTGCTTTAACGTGACATCACTATAACTTAATAAGATATTTTGTTATTGGTGTTTTAACGTGACATCACTATAACTTTATAAGATATTTTGTTATTGGTGCTTTAATGTGACATCACTATAACTTAATAAGATATTTTGTTATTGGTGTTTTAACGTGACATCACTATAACTTTATAAGATATTTTGTTATTGGTGTTTTAACGTGACATCACTATAACTGTATAAAATCTTTTGTCATTGGTGCTTTAACATGACATCACTATAACTTTATAAGATATTTTGTTATTGGTGTTTTAACGTGACATCACTATAACTTTATAAGATCTTTTGTTATTGGTGCTTTAATGTGACATCACTATAACTCTATAAGAATAGATCTTTTGTTATTGGTGCTTTAACGTGACATCACTATAACTTTATAAGATCTTTTGTTATTGGTGCTTTAATGTGACATCACTATAACTGTATAAGATCTTTTGTTATTGGTGCTTTAACATGACATCAATATAACTGTAGAAGATCTTTTCTTATTGGTGCTTTAACATGACATCACTATAACTGTATAAGAATAGATCTTTTGTTATTGGTGCTTTAACGTGACATCACTATAACTCTATAAGATCTTTTGTTATTGGTGCTTTAACATGACATCACTATAACTGTATAAGATCTTTTCTTATTGGTGCTTTAATGTGACATCACTATAACTTTATAAGATCTTTTGTTATTGGTGCTTTAACATGACATCACTATAACTGTATAAGAATAGATCTTTTGTTATTGGTGCTTTAATGTGACATCACTATAACTGTATAAGATCTTTTGTTATTGGTGCTTTAACATGACATCACTATAACTGTATAAGAATAGATCTTTTGTTATTGGTGCTTCAACGTGACATCACTATAACTGTAGAAGATCTTTTGTTATTGGTGCTTTAACATGACATCACTATAACTGTATAAGATCTTTTCTTATTGGTGCTTTAACATGACATCACTATAACTTTATAAGATCTTTTGTTATTGGTGCTTTAACGTGACATCACTATAACTGTATAAGATCTTTTGTTATTGGTGCTTTAACGTGACATCACTATAACTGTATAAGATCTTTTGTTATTGGTGCTTTAACATGACATCACTATAACTGTATAAGATCTTTTGTTATTGGTGCTTTAACATGACATCACTATAACTGTATAAGAATAGATCTTTTCTTATTGGTGCTTTAATGTGACATCAATATAACTGTATAAGATCTTTTCTTATTGGTGCTTTAACGTGTCATCAATATAACTGTATAAGATCTTTTGTTATTGGTGCTTTAATGTGACGTCACTATAACTGTAGAAGATCTTTTGTTATTGGTGCTTTAATGTGACAACACTATAACTTTATAAGATCTTTTGTTATTGGTGCTTTAACATGACATCACTATAACTGTATAAGATCTTTTGTTATTGGTGCTTCAACATGACATCACTATAACTGTATAAGATCTTTTGTTATTGGTGCTTTAACATGACATCACTATAACTGTATAAGATCTTTTGTTATTGGTGCTTTAACATGACATCACTATAACTGTATAAGATCTTTTGTTATTGGTGCTTTAACGTGACATCAATATAACTGTAATAGATCTTTTGTTATTGGTGCTTTAACGTGTCATCAATATAACTGTATAAGATCTTTTGTTATTGGTGCTTTAACGTGACATCAATATAACTGTAGAAGATCTTTTGTTATTGGTGCTTTAACGTGACATCAATATAACTGTATAAGATCTTTTGTTATTGGTGCTTTAACATGACATCACTAATATGAATTAAGGCAAAGCCTTGAAAGCGAGCGCAGCTTGGTCATTGTTTGGACAATTTTTAAAAGTATCATTGTTTGGACAATTTAGTGAAATACCCATGTATCGATACATCTGACAAATGTTAATTATGTATTATTATTAATGATATGCTGCTCCACCGATATCACATTCAATCCAATAAGCATCCCATGTCCCTATTTATAAGCTTATAAGCACCCCTCCCCTTTTTACACATGATCACGTACCTTTCCTACCCAATTGACAAGGCAATGTGGACCACAAAAACGTAAATAACAGTTATCTCTAGCCCCATACAACACAAGAATGTCAATAGGTGTCCACTGTATTAACTACAACAATTTTACCACTGACCCTTGTAAAAAATTAAATGCTTTTCTTCAGTTTGACTATTGATTAGTATAAGCGCCCACATCTTTTTTTCTTTTTTTTTTTCCGTAGGCGCTTATTGGGTAGAATACGGTATTGGCAATAAGAGACATATATGTAATGAGTGGCATTGTGCTACAGATCCCGCATTTTCCATTTTTTCTTGACGCTTTGTCAAACTTTTATAAAGTTTCTATGTTGCATGTGATAAAGAAATAAATGTTCATAGATAAACCGAAATTTTGCACCTTATTTGACACTTCTTTCCTCGTGATTCTTGCATTAAGACAATGAGACAACAGGCTGGTGGCAAGTGCAAACTACTGGTTTATTTATACATGTTGCAAATTTTTGTCAAATTCTGGTGGTTGATTTGATTGGCCAATGGGATAATTTTACAAGAAATCCTGCTAGAGCTGTTACAGTGAAAACTGTCCTTGGTCTTACTCATGCTTTCAAACCAGCAATACAGAGAACCTAGGCTTTATTTATCAGTGGTCAAACGTATTTGTCTGTGATCGCTCAAAATATGCACCAAACAGGAACAAAAATTAGGCAGAAAATTAGCCAATTTCATGTTTAACCAATCATGAGAAAAATGAATCCATGGCTTAATGTATTATTGACTAATGGCAGGGTGAGCCCTGGTAAATACATCTGTATACTTAAAAAAGCATCAGAATGCGAACATTCAACAAGACTCTCAAATGTATCACAATTATGAATGACCATTAAAGTGCATATGTTGAATTAAAACAATTTTTTTATCGGTTCATGGTGAAGAAATGATCAATCTGTAATTGACAATCTGATGACAAGTGTAGTGTCAATTTAAAAAGTCATTGGAGAAAACAAACAACTCAAGCAAGGACACACACACGCTAAACATCTCTCTCCGTGTCTCTCACGGACGAGTGGCAATTATTTATTCATCAAGCTAAAGCAAGCAAGGAAGGTTTATCAGACTTATATGTTTTTGTTCGTTTTTTGTTTTTGTTGTTTTTTTTTCAACCAATAACATGTTTAAACCTAAAATTTCATTGTTCTGTAAATTTGTTATTATAAGGTTGGGTGTACTAAAGTCAACTAAAATATTCATCAGTTCCTCTTCAGATGTAATGATTATTTTTTCTTTAAATATGTATCATTTGAAATCAAAATATAACAATGTAGATCTACAGTTAAATTGGTCACATAGAAATTCAATATAGAGAAGTAAGTAAGTAGATTAGTAGTCAAATATTATGATACGTGAAAGAAGTCAAAAGGCTTAGTTCGATGTTTAACCAGTGATCCCAGTGAATTCATGAAGACCAAAATATAGGCTACTGGAAGTAAAATAAAAATATCACAGCAAAATGATATGTATGTAGAGTAGCTATATTTTATTATAAAGTAAATAAAGTGCATTTTCTTTTTCCTTTTTTTTTGGAGGGGAGAAGGGAGCTTTAAATTAAATTTTAATTTCAGATAATTATTCACTTGTTCTTTTATCTTCATGTAATAATTTCTGTATGGCTATGGAAGTGTTGAAAACCTATATAGGAAGTTTGTATCGGCTAATTTATTTTCTACTTTAAATTTGTACACAATTTTCAAAAATGTTCCTGCAGGATGACCGAGTTTCTTCCCCTTAGAAAGCAGCTAATCTGTCATATTTGTCGAAATTGACTGTTAACTTTTACGTCAGTAAATTGATACAGTCTTTCATTTGAAGCGTTCATAGTTACTATGTTACTGTTAATTCCATCATATTTTTATTAGTGAAATTGATTCCAAAATTATTCTACGTGAATAACCGATGGTAAAATTTAAAATCATACATGGTATGATACGAGAGAGTATTTCGATCTCCGTGAGAGAAACCCAGAAATTACCTCATGGGACTTGCAATAGTAGGACTCTCGTAAACAAGATAACTGCAACATGAGTACATCTCAATATTCTCAAAAATAAACTGTCAGTTCATTTTTTTAAAACTTATTTTGAAATTAACAAGTTAAGAAATATCCGATGTCCGATGATAGGCGCGAGTCCTACCATCCAGCGTAACTGAGCGTGTCGGGTTAGGAAAGCCATTAACGCCCTTGGTCGGAACTCTTCATTTATGGTAGGTAAAAATGACGTCTGCTAGGAGACGCTGTTAACCAGTTTTTAAAAATCCTGTGTGCGATTAATAAGGAGTTATTTGCCTTCGTACTATTTTTTAAAAAAAATTTCATGGTGTGATATATGATCACAAATTTTGTTTTTGACCTTCTCGATAAAAATGCAATATTCATCGCGAACTTGACCCGGGACTGTTAGACGAAAGTTTTTTTGCTCATAGTATGTGTAAATTTAACCTATTTGTACTTACACATACGCATTACCATAAAAGCTCGCTTCGCGCCGCTCGAGCTGCGCTCGCTATAACTGTATAAGAATAAATCTTTTGTTATTGGTGCTTTAACGTGACATCAATATAACTGTATAAGATCTTTTGTTATTGGTGCTTTAACATGACATCACTATAACTGTATAAGAATAAATCTTTTGTTATTGGTGCTTTAATGTGACATCACTTTAACTGTATAAGATCATTTGTTGTTGGTGCTTCAACGTGACATCACTATCACTGTATTAGATCTTTTGTTATTGGTGCTTTTGAATTCGAGCATTTTATGTTGTTTAAAAACAATATTTTAAATACATGAGTTTTCTGAAAACTAAGATTTCATTGTTGCGAAGGATGTCAACCTAACCGGAAGTTGATTTCTACATGCTATCACTAAACTTTTAGAGAAGAAGAAAAAAAATTTTTATCCAAAATTCCCATGTCCGTCCCACATGAAATTTAGCTCCGTCCCTTTCACTTAATGTATCAAGTTTGTTTCGGCGAATTTTGAAAAATGTTATGGACACTGTAAATTATAGCAATGTTAACAGATAATTACTCTAAGCATGTAAATATATCGATGTCATAGCCGCCTGTCGATGATTCATTTAAAAGATAGTTTTATACTTGTAACCTCTTGATGACGCACTTAAAACGGAAAATAGATACATAAAGTGTAACTCTTACTTAATCTTATCAGTCATGTACATTAGAAGTTAGTTCATAAATATATTTTCTCATTTGTTTCCGAAATCATATAATGGAGTAACGAATACCAAATTTTTAAATGTCCCCTATAAAAAAAAGTTGGTAGCTAAGTGATACATTTTCATAGCGAAATAATTATTGTAGAATGAAATTAGCTCCATCAACATTAAATAACATTTAGAGTTTGTTAACGGATCATCAGCTGTGTATTTTTTCAAAAATATCTTCCCTTTTTTCTACATAGATTGATATATATTAACAAAAATGAGACAAATATGGGAATTAAATTTCTTAAATCCCTATATATTTTGTGAAATTAGATTTAGCGCTTTCTAAAATTGCAATTGATTTACTCATCCTTACAACTTGTATATGAATACCACAAGGAACATGTCCTTATTTTCACAAAATATATAGAAATATAAGATTTCTATGCATGTGTATAGCTTTTATTTGTTATTGTTCATTAAGTACAAGTAGTAAAAGTTAGAAAGAAATCGAAATATATAATGCCCCTTTAATAAATAGGAACCACAACTCAAAATTTTACCCATTTTACAATAGACAGAAAAAGAGAAATCAGGTATTTGAATGAGTTGAATTGTCCCCCGATAATCAAAAGCTTGCTCCTCCCACCAAATTATGTGAATGGTATAATCATAACCGCAAAACGTCTATATATCTGAAGAAATGTTACATGTTTTGTCGCAAAAGTACTTAGAAATATCATTAATAACACCATAGTTATAGTTTTGCAAGAGGCCAAAACATTTGCTCAAGACGATCGTTTCTGTCAATAAGACTTCATCAGTTGAGCTCCAGTGTGTGATATAAATGTATACTTCCGAAAGAAAAAGTGGTATTATACAAGACCAAATGATAAATCTATATGTATTGCCAAATCTGTCTAAGATTATACCCACTGTAAAAAAAAATTAAATAATTTTGGCCATTATCTCACATTTGGCATATGGAGTATCGCTTTCCTATCGGGCACTTTTCAATGTATCTTTTTCATCATTAAAAACCAAACATAATTTGAACATTAACAAATTATATAAAAACGAAACTCGTATCTAAATATATGTCAATAGATTCAAATCCGAACTTCATAAAATGACATACATGTATTGTGTTTCTAAATTTCACAGAAGACAGTAAGAACAGATGTTCCTGTGTCAAAGAAAGAATCTTTCACTGATATGGAGACGTCACTTTATGCCGGTAAATGGTTTTTTTACCTATGCTCGGTACTTACGGCCACTGAGCAGTGAGCTTTGTTTCGCGTGCCGACACTTCTGTAACTCGGGACCTCGGTTTTTACTGTCTCAACCGAAGGACACTACCGTGGAGTCACGACGGCTCTCGAATAATATGCGACAAAAATTACTATGCAATTTGATACAACTAATAATTGAAATAAATCGTGTTTGTCTTATAATTGCTCTTCCGGCCTATTAACTTAGCACTTCCAACTGTCAAGGATGGGTCACAGATCGGTTAAAACTCGGTGATATTACAATTTTTAGTATTGTTTGACGATGGATAATGAAACGAAAAGTATTGATGGGAGCATCTTGGAGGAATGGAACAAGAGGATAGCAGATGTGATGATTCCAAACAATGTTATTTTATCATTGTATGTTCTGATGGGAATCACGGGGAACAGTATAATTATTTTTGTTTATGGATTCCGAATGAAAGGAAAGAAAGATGATCGTTACTTTATCCCGTTCTTAGCAGCAGTGGATCTGTTTGCTTCCACGGTTTGTGCCTCGTTTGGAATAGCTTCAAATCTTTTGCAGGTAAAGTTTAAAAATGCGGATTTATGTAAAGTTTGGTGGTATTTCGGGACAGTGGCTACGTTAATGTCCGCTCAAATGTTACTAATCATTGCCATCCAGAGATATAGGAAAATCTGTAAACCGCTGGAAAAGCAGATGACGACATTATGGAAGCGGATATCCATGGGGTTATCATTGTGTATTGCTTTGATAACAGCTGTACCGATGGTGTATTTTTACGGATCCGTTCCATTTCCGAATGTAGATGGAACAATAATTGGACTCAGCTGTAATATATTCAAAGATAGAAATGAAATTGAATGGATTTTATATGGAGGTGCTCTGGGTATTTTAGCCATTGGTATAGCTATATCATTAATAGTTATATACATGAAAGTAGGTTACAAAATATACAACCACTTTAAAACATTGTCCTCCAAGGGGAAGAATTTAGAAGAAAAATCAGTTAATTGTGAAGAGATAAAATATTCTTCGAACAGCGAGTCTGTAAATACCAAGACTTCGAAAAATTCAACGGAGAATGAGGAGCTGTCAGCAGAGGAAAGCCGAAAATTTCCGGTAAGCAAGAACGAAAAGATTAAATGTACTCCAGGAAAACCAATGACGTCATCCCATGACAAAAGAAATAAACGTATTATGTACAAAGTGACTTTGATGTTTATGCTGGTAACATTCTTTTTTCTCATTTGCTATACTCCAAAGATTATCTTGATGTTTTTTGAAGGAACCGACACGTTATTCTGGGAACAGTTTAGTGACAGTGAAAGAGCCGGGGTTCTGTTCGTGTACAGAATGTTCATCATAAATAATATCGTAAATCCGATCATTTATGGATTTATGGATAATGAATTTAGAATGGAACTCTGCAAACTATGTTACTGCCAGAGGAAGTAACAAAAAATCAACGATATTATCGAAGATAAACACTTATATAAATAGAAAAGAAAAAATATGTTTTCCATTTTAGCGTTATTTCAACATTTACTGATGCACTAATAAAATCATTTAAATGGTATGATGTGGAAACTTCCATATACGTTTTCAAATTTCAAGTTACAAAACCTTAATGTATCCATTATTGTTTATTGTTGCACTAATGAGAACATGCTAGTAAGATCATATACTCTGCTGGGACGGACTCTCACGAACAACTTCTTCACCTGGACGAGTTATTTTTTTCACATTTTCTGGTAATGCAGTACAACGACAACAAGATTACGCAGCCTGGGTTCCTGGCCCAATTTTTTTTCGTCGATAGGAGCAGGCGTAATACAATCCACGTGGCCAAGTTATCAGCGCAAAACAGGACTGAAAATTATCACGTGACCTAGATACCGGATATAGAAATGCGCATGCCCATATTAGTAAACAGAGAAAATGGCGGTATCCATTTCGGTATTCAAACAAGCAATCACGTCAGATTCTTGCAAATGTAGTAAACAATCTACTTGCTTATGTCTGAATAATATATATATATATATATATATATATATATATATATATATATATATATATATATATATATATATATATATATATATATATATATATATATATATATATATATAAGATGATCGAATTATTGTTAAAAATTTCGTCAAAGCAAATTGTGACATTTTGATTGTCTATGCATATATTTCTAAAAAAATATTTTTAATTGCAAATTCTACAAATCTTTCAATCTATTTTTAGTTTGTTTACTTATGCTGAATGATTAAATAGAAATGGTTATATACATGATTAAATAGAAATGGTTATATACATGATTAAATAGAAATGGTTATATACATGATTAAATAGAAATGGTTATATACATGATTAAATAGAAATGGTTATATACATGATTAAATAGAAATGGTTATATACATGATTAAATAGAAATGGTTATATACATGATTAAATAGAAATGGTTATATACATGATTAAATAGAAATGGTTTATATACATGATTAAATAGAAATGGTTATATACATGATTAAATAGAAATGGTTATATACATGATTAAATAGAAATGGTTATATACATGATTAAATAGAAATGGTTATATACATGATTAAATAGAAATGGTTATATACATGATTAAATAGAAATGGTTATATACATTATATAGGTTATATACATTATGTATAGGTTATGTACATTATATAGGTGGTTTGCTTGAGTTATTTGATATATGAACAGTAAAACCTGTTTATAATGCCTCTCATTTTATTTGCCATCGCTTTATGACCACAATTTTCGAAAGCGTACTTTTCCAATTATCCCTTTGTTTTATTTTAGGTTTCCCTCGAACTATCACTAAACATTTTTATAATGCAAACTTGGGCTGAACAAATGGTGCCAGTACAACGAGGTTCTACTGTATATGTATATATTTGTTACCTGTCCTTCACGTGAATTCTAGTTCAAAATCAAAATTCGGAAGTAGAGACAAACTTTTTTACAATATTTATTTGAACAAGCATAGCAAAACAGAACGATAATTTCGTACAGAAGGTAGACTTTATTTCAATGGACATGATATTTGGCATGTTTAGTTGTTAAGAGCACACCCAGAATACAGATTATATTTGACAGAATATATAAGTATAATTAATGTGATGTTTTTGTTTAGATCTTTGTTCTTAGAATGATATGAACTGTGCGTTTGATTTGGTTTAAAATAGGCTTCCGTGTTGATATATTTGTAATTTGTATGTTTCTAGTTTTGAAAATTTGTCATTAGTTGATCGTTCATTTGCTATGTCAACGTAAATGCTCTCCAATCACAAAACCAAAGCACAAATTCTGTAATTGATTAATTGCACGTTCCAACTGCCGTATATTTTTAAAATATGTGAAAACTATAAACGAAAATTCAATATTATTATTCAATGTTTCAAATTATACTTTCAATTTACTAAAATATTTTAGTTTTTTTTTCAGAAATAATATTTATTTGATAAAAAGTAAAGGTCTAAAGGACTTGTACAAAATGGATGCTTTACAAACTAGGTCGAATGTCCTTTATGATGTTTTAATTTGTTTTGAAACGTTACTTTTCAGTTACTATTAACTTTGTACACTTGCAATAAAATTTAGATTAAAGCAATTGACACTGCAAGTTATTTTATTTTTACATTTCTTGCTAGATTAATATACAAAAGAATGTTGCGGTCAAGTTGTTTATTTTTCCTACCGAGCTGGTGTGAGCTAACCGTCTACAAGACAGGCGTCTGAAAAATAGTGCAAGTTGTTTTCAACTCACTCATGTTAAAATTCGCAAGTTTTTAAAGTTTTAAGTATATAAAAAAGTGAAGTTAATTCGTTATATTTTGTGAATTAAGTTTTATATATATATATATATATATATATATATATATATATATATATATATATATATATATATATATATATATATATATATATATATATACCTTCTTCGCACTGAGGAGAGATTTAGAGCAAACAAAATCCTACTAGGGTTATCTCCCGTTAATTCCCCTATCAATATAAAGAAATTGATATATACTTCCTAAAAAGGATGTTACTTTGTATTTAAAAAACATTGCTTTATCTTTACAATATATATATACATATCATATTTAAGAATACTATAAGAAACGATGTATTGGGCCTCCTTAAATTTCAACACGCTCCTGTTCCATAAGACATTTACTTACTATAGACAAAAACGAGAAATTAACAACTAAACTATACGACAAACGCGACGATTCCGGCTTTCCCATCGTAAATTTTCATATTTAAGCAGTAATATCCAAATCACCCGCATAAGGAGTTTACATTTCACAAATGATACGATATCCCAGAGCGTCTTCAACATATGAGCATTTCATATACACAGGTAAACTACTCGCTGAAAAATTGTTGACACAGGGATATTGAAAACCGCGTTTGATGTCAACGTTCCACAAATTTTACGGTCGGTATAATATTCTTTGCGATTACTCTGTTTCATTAAGTGAAATGTTGAGCCACCTGTTCGATGGCGGTTATTGAGACGTCTGTACCAATTCGTTCCTCACGTATTTCATTTGATTTGATTGTGGACTCACGGCGGGTGTGACCGGTCAACAAGGGATGCTTACTCCTCCATGGCACCTGTTCCCACCTCTCTATCCGTGTTTGTCCATTTGTTACCAGATTTGTATGTAAATCCTGGATATCCTGAAGATTTATACTTTGGTATCTGAGGGTTTTTTTATATTCCTCACGAGCTACTTTGGGTATATATGGTATGTAAGCCAGAGGAGTTGTTTGATTGATGTCCATATGAAAGGTCTCTGGATTTCATACATCGAACTCGAGGAATAACATCTGTAAGATCTAGAACTAAACTTGTATTTGGTTCCTGGTATAACACTGTCTTATTAGTTACCCAACCCTCAAAGTAGAAACGCTATAGTTTTGCCAATTGTGACATGCTTGTCGCTTGTGCAACCGAAGTTGATATGATAAGACTGAACAATTTGATTAAACAGTGTAGCTGACTTTTTATGTTGTTGGATATAAGACATTTTTTAATCTCACAATATGTACTGCTTATGTATGCAGGGTGCTTTTTCCAAGCAATTGGCAGAGGTGTTTATGGACAATTGGGTTCATATTAAAGAAGTTTTATTTTCAGTGAGGTTTGCCTTCACTGCAATTATGTACAGTTGGAATATAAAAATCTCAGATACCACAGTATAAATTTTTTGGATGTCCAGGATACATAAACAAATCTGGTGAACTTGACAAACACAGACCTCTGGAAATCCAGAGGTGTGTCATGGTGGAGTAAGCATCCCCTGTTTACCGGTCACATCCACCTTGAATCCACAGTCAAATGAAATAAGTGAGGAACAAATCCTTGTCACAATTCTTTCGAACAGGTAACTCAACATTAAATTTAGTAAAACAGAGTAATCGCAAACAAGGCATACATTTAACGTTGATATCAAACGCGATTTTAAATACACCGGGTCAATAAGTCAATAGTTTACCTCTGTATGTGAAATGACCATATGTTGAATACGCCCTGGCATATTGGATCGTTTGCGAAATTTAAACACCGTATGCAGGTGATTACGGGATATCACTACTTAAATGTGGAAAATTAACAATATCAATGCATAGAGAGATTTTCACTGGGGGGATGCGAATGTTTTCAATATGACTCCTGTTCGATCCCCACTAGAACCTAAGCTGATTTTGTGAGAAAATTTGCCAGTGTACTTGCGGATGGCCGATGCGCTGCTCCTGGTAGATGTTCTCACGGATAATATTACCATCAACTCACGTCCTGGTATTGTCAGTCCTTCACATATAAGACAAATATTCAAAATCAAGTCCACGCTCAACACAAAATTACATATCACCCAATACATAGTCCTGTGCTTCTCCCTCAATAACATTCACATTCTGTAATCCAGACTTGAAAGAAAATTAAAATGATAGTAAATGATAACGTATGGAAAAATAATCAACCCCAGACAGATTCTTCATATTTTCATTTGTATTTTATATATAATTATTTTATTGTTATTATTTCCTCTCGATTTCCGATTGACTTTTTAGCAATGAAGCTTAATTGAAATGTACTCCGGATAAACTCTATAATAAAGGATAATTTATAGATTTTTACGACCAATCATGCTAAGATTTCAGGTGACAATTTTTGACTGTTGTCGTTTTCTGAAAAAACATGACAAGCGAGCATATCGTTTTGGTTACGTCTTACTGAGAAATATTTCCTGTCATCTTTATACTTTCATTTCTCAAAATGTAATCCATTTCGGCATCACGGTCCCGAAATGTATTATAACAATCTGCGTGTTGCTGTAGGCGTACGAGTTGTATATTACTATCGTTCCCTTTTCTCTTTAACCCAAAGTCTAGACGTATACGAAAGTAAGGGGATATCGAATGATCTCAGGATGCTAGACGCCAGTTCCTGGAAACCGAGAACGAAAACTGATTTATTTACACATCATTTTCCGAAATAATTTTTTATATCTATTGAACATCCAGAAAGTTAATAAATCATCCACCACGCAAAGGAAGTAAATATGAATAATCCTGTAAAACGGATATAAAATTTTAGTTTTTAAAAAAACACATAATAAAGTAATTAGACGGAAGGAAGCACATTAAAGATAATTGTGGTAAAGTTTAAGATCTGTTATTTGATATAACTTTCGTGTTGTTTTTCCAGATATTTGGATACCGTTTTATAAATGTGTATATTTCAATGTAGATGTGTCAAAACAGTAGTTTTGTGACACTCACAATTGTAACAAAATCGATAACAACATACACTAAAAGGCAAATCAAAATATGTTACTTACTTAGTATTTCGGTTTCCTAAAAACGGCAATGTTTAACTAAATTTTTGTTTAAGATAAAGCAGTATTTGGTTCCTTTTGATAACTTTTTTTTGAAAATGCAAAACCCAAATGGTTCTTGTGTCATAGCAATCAGCGTATGTAGAAAACTTTAGATACCTCAATAATTTTTAGTTATATTGTATTTGATTGAGGAGGAATATTGAGAATTGTGTCCTCGCGAACCTTGTCTAATCAGTTTTAATTTTCCTCTGTATGCATACAGTTATAACTGTGCATTTATTTGAACAATTAATACCGTCCCTAAAAAACTTCAGCAATACTTTCTTTATATCATCCTAGAATTTGTAAGAAATTATAGCCCTGGATTTTATTAGGTAATTTCCTAGATGACATTGCTTAGCAGGGTGCTGTTAAAAAGTATCACCTGCGCAGAAATCCTCAAGTATGCTGAGATTACATATCTATTCAGTTCTGCGTATGTGCTGTTTTAATATCACCCTACTAAACAATATTTCCAAAAACATATACTACGGAATTCTATCCGGAAATGCTGATGCAGAACATTTTTATCACTGCACACATCGTCGTCAGCATTGTTTGTGGCCATAGGGAATTAAGGAGGTTTTCGTGTTGATAGTTTATATTGTTAAAATTTGTTATAAGTTAAACATAAACCAAATTTGTTTGAACCGGAATAAATACATGTATATAGGTATATAATGCAGGTTTATATTTATTTGCGGACGGTGGATGAAAACGGATGAGTGACGCGGATGCTAAACAGATTTATACATGTATGTAAACAAACGAGATTTCAAGCTATCCATGCGCGAGAAAAATAAACACGCACCACATTTGAGTTCCAAATAGAAAAACACCAGTCTCGGTTGGAATCAATCAATATCCTAACCTTGGCTAACCCCTCGATTGGGACTTATTGATCCATCCCACTCTCGACTGATATTTTCTATGTGGAACTAAAAAAGAGGCTACATTATATTAATCTGTGCAGGGTTAGGATTAGGACGATGTTTCTTTTACATGTCACTTCTGCCATCACACATTACCTCTGTTTTAATTAAGTCTCATTTGAAAGAACCATGGCTTTCACTTCAAATGCCGAGCGCTTGGAGAAGTAACAGACACTACCAAGGGATTTCTGCTTGGGAGTCGAACGCTGTACTACAATATCACCACCGCAAAGAGCCATTTGATATTTATAATTATAGTATCGTTGGTGACGACAATATTTCACCATCTTTAAAACGCTGCATGACCTGTTTGATAATGGTCGTTTATTCGTCTTTTAATTATGTTTTGATCTAGATCATGCATGTGATTGCAAACAGAAGGCGAGTATGACGGGTCGACATGGAATTCTTTCTCAGGATCCAAAGTATCTATAACCACGCAGTCCTCATACTCAACTGTTCTTTCATTACTCGAACTAGCCTATAGTTTTTTGTAAAACGTCTGGATGTGACTGAATAGGAAATATTTCATGAAATTATTTTTTATTCACATCAACAACATTCAATCAAATTCGTGATTTTCTCACAAACATGAAAAATACCCGTTTTTAAATCATCGATTATTTTCATCATCATTTACAACTGTTTGCAAAAATTATACAAAAATATTAAGTTGCTTCATAAATTATGCATCATTTCATCTTTAAACTTATAAAGAGTTATGTTAATTAAGCTTATGTACTCTGTCAGTTGGCAATTCTGGTCCCAGATCCGACCGCTGCATTCTCCAGAAGAATTCCATGTTGTTTTGTATTCATAATGTTTATCAATCTTTTATTACCCTTCCCCGGCAACCGTTCTGCTGTAGTATTGTCTGTAGAACATAACTATAGGCGCTGTGTATAATCCAAAAGAAAAGTGATTGAATAAGAATAAAACCGTTACCAGGTATAGTCACCCGTTGTCAAGAGAAGATAGATATTACACTGTTTAGATAGTATTTATGTAACTAATCAAAACCCGAGAAGCTTACACGTGATGCATCGATTTATTCTTTTGATTACCTGTATGTTTTTACTTACAACTCACGTTGCTGACAACAGTTTCCCTACAATTATTGAACCTTGTTGAGGCAAACAAAAGATTAAAATGAAAACAAGATGGTATGTAATTAATAATGGATGTTTTCCTGCACGCGGTGACTAAGGAACGCCATCTTAAATATCATCATGATATTCGTAAGAGTAACTCTATAACTATGAACGATGACACATATTTGTGTTAATCAGATCCCAACTGATGAAGTCTTATTTTAAGAAAACGAACGTCTTGAGCTTTTTTTTTTTTTTTTTTTTTTTTTTTTGGCCTCTTTTCAAAAATCAAACCTTTGGTATTGTCAGTAGTATTTATAACCACTGGGTCGTTGCCACTGTTGGTGGACTATTCAAATACCCTAAGGTATACATAAACCCAGTACATGTACCTGGTATCTCGGTACCAGCCAATTATTTTACAATAAAAGTACTACTTTGCTTGGATTACAGCATTTTTAAAATCCTAAACTGTTCAAAACCTAAGATAATCATATTTTTACAGTGGGTACTCATGCAGATTTGGCAACAATTTTACATTTAATATTTGTCCTTTTATGATACCAATTTCTGGGGGAAATATATTAGCTCAAGTAATCAAGGTTTATTCAAAGAAACGATCGTCTTGACCATTCGATTTGATCTCTTTCCTAAGACTGTAACTTTGGTATTGTCAATGATATTTAGGTATGTAGCCATGATATAAACCATCTGCCATATCAGTTGTAAATCTGAATCCAGTTGATCTGTTTTGAAGTGTATATTATTAATAAGTTTGAATGATTGTCGTCTGGTCGTACATCATGTTGACATGTGCGTATCTTAAGATCCGTCTCGTCATTCCGGTAAGATTCTATGAATCTGACTCTGGGAGACATGTCTCCGATTTCAGCAATAAACAAATAAATGAAAAATATACATTGCGTTTTATTTACACTATTTAATGTAAAAAATACCGTGTTTCTTCTTCCGGTTTTTTTTTTCGGAACACCTCGCTGTTTGCTGGAAGAAGAAACATTCTAGACACAAAGAACTTGTTGGTAACGTAAATTTATACTGTTTTAACTTTTAACAGAAAAATTAAAGGGCTACACATTTTTAGGGCGTGCAGTACCATTTGAATCAGCCTTGTGCAATGCGCATTATTGTAAGAGGTGGATTTATGGGGGTGTGCAACGCTAATACACCATCTAGATTCGCTAATGTAATTCGCACGTACCCCTAACATTTATGGATTATGTTTGATTAATCAACCTTTGTTTATACAGAAAATCAATACGGGATAGTATTAACAGATAAACAAGCGTAGTATCCTCTCTGGACGCAGGAAAGTGCGTCTTTGGACTTTCAAATTTAAAAATGAAATTCTGAAAAATGCATAAAATAAAACAGTGAAATATTGCCAACCTAACAATAAAGCCACCACTTAGAATTATGTGGAGTGAGCAGTTATGATTTAGGTGGACGTGCAGCGGGAGTGCACCCCCTTAAATTTGAAAAATGTGTAAACCTTTTATTTTTCTGTAAAACGTTAAAGTAGTAAAAAAAACCATGTTACCAAAATCAATCCCTAGTATAAAAAGATCCGCCACTGATTTAGTTCTTTGTGTCTAAAATAACTGTACGTATAAATAACTCTTTGTGTGAACGAATAAGTTCTTTGTACGTACAAAACGTACAAAGAATTATTTGTACGCTTAATGGACGAAGAATTTTTTTTCTACATGGCCCTTCTACGCAGCCGTATTGGTTAAAAAAAAACTGTGATAAATTTTAGATTTTAGCATGTATCCGCCATATATTTCTATACATGTATTTATACATATGTCACCACGCTAAAATCAGACATTTTTAATTTGATCATTTCTGGACTTTTGAAAACAAAATTGTGTTTCTATTTTCATATATATGTTTACTTTTTAATTTACTCACGAATTATAATTATCAGTTTACAGATTCAATTGCTTATGTTTTCTCACCATATGTGCTTAGACTTTCTGACACCTGCATAATAATTATAATACGGGAAGTGGACTCACTTAACACGTTAATTTTCTTTTTACATAATTATTTTTATCACTGTCAAAGCAATTTTGTATTTATCGGATTTCTCTGTTATGTTTATGCACATGTACATCTGTGTAAGATTTCATTTGCTATTGTTTAGTTATTTACTCAACACCTTTCAAACTTGTACTAGATCTTTTATTTACAAACTGTTGTCTCAAATTCTCAAAAATACTTTTGTAAAATTTCATTCCTCAGTTCGGAAATCAGACACAACACTGATAACACCGACTCATTACTTTGGAGACCACGTATACTACTGGTCATATATCCAACTACAGTATTGGTTTTTTTTTTAATCAGGACTTTTCATTATCATTCACTGTTTTGGACTATTTACTTTTGATTGTTACATATATTTGTGATATACTGTTCATCGTTGCGGCTTGACAATTAATACGGATTTACCTAAACAGTGTTCTTCCTTGAGTTGTATTTTGGTGGACCACAGGGAATACGGCACTCTCTCTCTACTTACGGTCTACAGCGCCACACACACCGAGTCTTGCTCTTCTTCTCGCCAATATTCCCTCAATCCGTTCGTTACATCGCAACAGTGGATTATTCGGCTCCAGCGACAACATCTAAGACACAACATCAACGGTACGACATCGTCTAACACAATGACATCAATCCCGACACGGATCCTCGTTGTGATACATCTGTGAGCGTGTGTGTATCAGTATCTATGTGTTTTAATTCGTTTCGTTATGTGTTTGTGTTGTAATACCTTGTTGTTCCTTTAAATTTATGATGTAGTTTGTTAGTTAAATGAGTAATATGCATTTGTTTTTTTACTTTAGAAAAATGTTAAGTTACGAATCTCCTTCCGGATTGTTAAATAGAATTCATTTTAAAAAATTGACCTAGTTATTGAAAATATGATAGTTATATGAAAGAAGGCACACTTAGGGTTTTTAGATTTATAAAATTCACAACATCGTTGTATTAAGTTTCTGGCATGATGCCAATTAACATATTTAAAACGCTTCTTACAATTCTATAAAACTTACGATAAAATATGGGACTTTTGTTATTTTACGATATTTTGTAATATAAACGACAAAGGAACCACGTCCTTCTGTATAAATGTTTTATTGTTTCAAGATTAAAATAGGATGTGCGATTGTTTAAGCAGCTTTTAATCAGGAAATGGCTCAAAGGTTTTTTTATTCTTTATTTTTTATATTTTAAGTGTCCTTTTACGATTAACGTCTGGTCTACTTCTTCCCCAATTTCGACTAATTTCACATGTAGGTAAGTTTACGACTTTTAGTGAAACTGAAACTAGATGCACGTAGATAAAATCGTTACTCGAGTTACCTCTTAAGTTACACTTACGTTTACGGGAAAAGTTACGACCTTTAGTAAAAATTACGACCTTTAGTAAGCCCGTTAGGCTTATATCAAATACGTAACATATACCACTGATTTCACTAGCGAAATTAAATCTTGGATACCAAAGTATAAATCAACAGGATGTCCAGAATACTTATACAAATCTGGAGATATTGGATAAACACGGTCTTCTGGAAATCCAGAGGTGGGATCAGGTGCCATGGAGGAGTAAGTATCCCCCGTTGACCGGTCACAACCGTCGCGAATCCATAGTACAATTCAAATGAAATAGGTAAGGAAAAAATCCTCGTTACAATTCGTACAGATGACTCAACAACCGCTATCGAACTAGTAACTACACATTTCATTTAGTAAATCAGAGTAATCGCAAATAAGGTCATTATGCAGACCGTAAAATTTGCTGAACTTTGACATCAAGCGCGAGGTTATATAACCCTGTGCCAATAATTTGTCAGTAAGAAGTTTACCTCTGTATATGAAATGTCCAGATGATGAATAAATTGCTGAATAAACAATCACGTACATAAAGTTAAATACATTTAGGTTTGATATTTGACCCTGTCTCATACCAATTTTTCTCTCGGTACCATAGAGCTCAAACCTATGACATCATAATGTCTTCATGACGTATTTGAAATGTGACCACACCTAAATTATTATTTGTGAAGTAACTGCATTGAGAAGGCGTGATGGTTTACATTATACCGCCATTGTCACGGTTTGACCTTCAAGTCATCCAGCGAAATAAATTGAATTACATATCAGAATCAAAGTACTGATACTGGCTGATGTTAATCGTTAAGTTTTAAGAAGGTATAATCAGAGACATAATAATGTCCGTGGCTGATATAATACACTCAATACTGAAAAATATACATTGTTTAGGCTACATACGTTTGAAAGACATTGCAGGTTGATTTCAGACTTTTTACTGAGGAAATGCAGCATGTTATTTTAGAGTTAACGAATTAGCAAAAACCTGCGTGCATCACACAATTTTATTTCAAAATAAGAACTATTATGACCATAAAAATATAACATTGTTTCATATTCTTTATCATTTATATCACGTGTGAGTAATGATGATGTATTTATTATGATGTTATAAAAAACTGCATGTACATAGATGATTGATATGTTAATACATGTGGCATAATTAAGCCAGTTGGTACTTCTGAGTTTTAATTGTTGTTGTTGTTGTTGTTGTTGTCGTTGTTGAGTCCAGTTGATCGTCATGGTGGTGTGTAACCTCTTGATGTTCACAAATCATGACGCGGCATCGAAACTTCTGTACAATTTTAATGGTCCATAACATATTTACAATAATCGTATAACATATTTACAAATCATTTCCTTCCAAGTCGCTCAGGTTACAACGGCACAACCCGTACCTCTCTCTGGAGTATAAATGGACATCCCGTTTGTATCTGGAGTCTGTACTTTTCAAGTTACGTACCTGTATTTATACTGAAAACCTAGACAGGGAAGCATCTGTTCTAATGTCTGTACATGGTAAAGGTGACATGATAACAAGAGTCTGGCAGTTTGTGTCCCAGGTACAGGTACATACATGAGGTAGAACAATACATAAATGTTTCTTTCTTTTATAAAACAACATACACGATACATGTTGTATTGTATTTACCTAATATTAATATATAAAGACTTATGTTGATATATATCACTACACGGATATTCCATTTTCTATATGACACTGCACTTCCCCTCAGTTGCACTTAAATCTCTAGACCATTAGGTAAAACATTTTTCCATCTTCAAAGACTGCCGCGAGTTTTTCGTCAATTAAGATCACATGAACGACATACCTTCCAATGTTCAACTTCCCAGCGAGATGTCAATACACGCAACCGGACCACAAACTCATTTGTATATTAATCGTGCGCAAGAATTGTAAACAGTTTGGTCAATCACTTTTAACGTCAATTTTGTTACAAGTGTATAATGTTGAGCAATAATTGAAAAGTAAAATTCAAAAGCAAATTTAAAATATATTAAACTCGCAAAGGACGTCGGTCTGTCTTTTTATTGGATATATTTTGACAAGTTTTCTGCGAATTGTCAATTCAAAAAGCAAATATTGATGAATAAAAGTGTGAATTGGACATTTCAATCTTGTAGTTGAGTTAATGTATCTGAAATACATATATATGTGTAATTCCCCTCCAATATAATGTGTCATTAACCTCATAGTGCAAAATCTGCTTTGACGTGATCCCAGAAATCCACTTCCGACAACATTACTGAATTGATGAACATCAACTAAAAAATTAATACAAAAAGTTATATTGACCTAAAACTCTTTGAAAATGTATTATCCCTAACGTTTGTGATCGCAATCAGATGAACAGATGGTACTAAAAATGGCTTCATATACTATCCCATTGAACCAATATGCAAATGGGCATATATTTGTCACAAGGACGGGATCCACATCGAACTTGTTGAGTGAAATAAAGTTTTCTCAAATTATTTGTATGCAAACTAATTTTATGATTATTATAATTATTATAATTATTATTATTATCATTATTATTATTGTTTGGTTATCATTGGCAAGGCACGTGTACTTTCACTTAACTACTTCCTTGTAAACAATTGTCTGAAAGATGAGAGAGTACATTATACGTGTCAGCTCAAGATATTTAAATATTATTCGCCGGTCTGCCTCGCCATTATATAACTTACTGTACATGAAAAAAGTGTCAGCTTCGTAAAAGGTGCATCTGTTTCTTAACAAAATGGAAAACAAAACACAAAATGTTACTTATAATATGTACAGTATTGACGAATGGAATACACAATTAGCAGAGCTGCTCATTCCAACTGATGTGATACTGGGGCTGTATATTTTGGCGGGAATATGTGGAAACGGTTTGGTAATATTTATCTATGGATTCCGTTTGAAAGGAAAGAAAGATGACCGTTACTTTATCCCGTACTTAGCTGTCGTAGATCTTTTTGCAGCATTAATATGTGCTTCTTCAGGACTCGCTGAGAATATGATGCCTGCAAAATATAGCAACACTGCTTTATGTAAATCGTGGTGGTACTTCAGTACTTTAACTACAGTCATGTCGACACAGGTGTTAATGATTATCGCAGTCCACAGATATAGGAAAATATGCAAACCGTTAGCGCCACAAATGACTCTAAAATGGAGGCAGTTTGCTATGGTTGCTGCTTTAGTTTTTTCAGTGTCATTAGCGGCTCCAGCGCCTTACTTCTACGGATCAGTTACGTTTCCAAACGAAGACGGGACAATAATTGGGCACAGATGTAGCAAAATTAAAGAGATAAGCAAAATTGCGTCGACCATATATGGAGGTATATTTGGAATCATAGCTATAACAATGATTATTTCATTTATTGTAATTTACTCAAAAGTGGGGATCCAAGTTTACATTCATTTCCAAAATCTGAAGTCGATGAAGTCAAAAGCAATCACTAAAACTACAACGAAAAACAAACCAGAGAATATTTCATATTCAAACAATGATTCAACGTTAACGAATACCGCGAGTACTATATTGGAAAACGAATCAAGTGAGGACATACCTCCAAATCTGAAAGTCAAAAATGTGAACACTACAGACAATACGAAAGAGAAAATATCAGAATCAGGAACACCAAACCTTGACAAAACGAATAAGCGCGTGATGTATCGCTTTACCTTGATGTTCATGCTTGTAACTTTCGTATTTCTCATTTGCTTCTTTCCAAAAGTAATTCTGATGCTTTTAGAAGGTCGTGATCCAAATTTCTGGGAGCGGTTTAATGACAGTGAGAGAGTTTGGGTTCTTTGGGTGTATGACATGTACATCATTAACAACGTGGCTAACCCAATCATTTATGGATTTATGGATATCAAATTTAGGGAGGAACTTCGAAAGCTTTGTTTGTGTCGTAAAAAGTAAAGATTTGCTGCATATGAAGTTCAACAATATTTAATTTTCATAATCAAGAAACTGATTATAGTAGTGGCTTTCCAATCAATCACGATAAATTGTTATAAAATCCAACAGAAAAACATTAATATTCAGTATACGAACATGAGTATGTATGTATAGACATGTATACAATATATGATCGTGAAATAACTTACACATGTATTTATTCGATTTGTTTATTATTTCAATTTATCCATATATCGATTTAATTTTTGAATCTGCATAATGGAATGTTTTCTAATGTATCATGTGTGTTTGTGTGTACAGGTGATGAGTTATTCAGTGTGTCTGCGGATCGTATATTTAACCAGTGATCACCTTTACCAAATACATTTAACCAAATTGGAACATATACAATACATATATTCATTTGCCTCTCTTGCAATTTGATATTTGTATACCGTATAAGCAGAAATTTTAGCGATGATTCAATTTTGGCATATTTAGCAAAGTTGTTGAAATCACTAAAATTGAATATCGCTAGCAATTTATTCCTCGTTGTAGGTAAGAATGTTCTTTTGATCATAAAATCGCTCATATTAATTCTCGCTAAAATTATATACCAGAAGTTTAGGACAAAACGCTAAATTTCCTTCTCGCTAAAATTTCCACTTATACGATATGCTTTTCTCAATTTGATCTTAAATGTGCTGTTTCACATGGGTTGGGCTATTAGTTGGAGAGTTGAAACAATAAAAAGAGAGACTATGATTCAACTTATTTCTGCTTGTATTTCTGTAATGTTTGTACAAAAAAAAAACTTACAAACATTAACCTAGTAACTGGTATATCGATACCATCTAGTTAATATCCTCTCGCAAACGAAGTTAGGGGGGGATATAGGATTAGGCTCGTACGTACGTATGTTGCACTTTTTTGCCAGCACTCTAATAATTTTCTTTCTTATTTACAGGGTCGTTGCCCTTTGTTTATTTCATTGAAATATTGTCAGAGCTCTAACAAGTTTATTTTTAAACGGAATTTGACTAAATTTGATACAATGGTTTACTATGGTAATATCTCTGACGAGTTTGCGTTTCGTAACCCGCGCTCTGATTTACAGAGTTATTGCCCTTTTATTATTACATTAAATATTATTGACCGCGCTCTACAGGTATAATAAAATATTTCCATTGCGATGGCATTAGTATCACTTGTGATGCCTTGTAACATTTCGTATGGATACAAAAGTTATTTAAACTTCAAACATCTCAAAAGCTAAGATCATCTTGGTATATCTTCGAATGATATGCCAATACAACAATGTATACATTAAGTTTTGTTATTTTGCTTGTAAAATACATTTCTCTTTTTAAACTATTCACATGTTTTAAATTTGAGTTCAACTGATTGACAGAGACGATCATGTTAGACATTTGTTTTGACCTTTTTACAACACTAACTTTGGTATTATGATTATACATGTATCTTACTACACAATATATGTAATTTCCACTCCACTTACCACGAATAATGCATATAAATACGTTTTATGATAGAACAAGTGTGGTACTGTGAAAGACCATCGGTGATAGTTTAGTTTTTATATTCATTCTTAATTTGATAATGCATAGACTTTTACAAAGAAATCATAATTATATATATATATATTATAATTACAACATACTATCTCGTAATTACGACATAACTAAGTCGTTATTACTACATACTGTCTCGTAATTACGACATAACTCAGTCGTAATTACGATATAACTATAAATCTTGAAATGTTTCAGAATGGACTAACTCGTCTACTTGTTCTCGTGGTACTGCATCAGTCATTGCAATAAATTTCAAGTAACCCTTATAGGTTTCCGTACATATGAACTATATGTTTGTGAAAAGTATTTCTATGCTATTCTTAATATTAATATGGATTGCCTGAGTTTGGACTACTTCTGTGACTTTGAGATGTATGAGGGAGTTTAATTATCGACAACTCTATATAAGAGATCGATTATTTCCATAGTTTCTATAAGGAACGTATGAAGTGACTTTAGACCCCAAAAGCCCTTGTGACGTCGTGCGTAATTTGAGATGCAAATAAATGATATGTAATGTGAATTGATTAAATTGTAATATTGTCAATTTTGACAAGACAACTACTTGTCATGTTGTCGATTTTGTATTTACACCCACCCATTAAATTCAAAATTAACATCATGATACAATACTACACCATTTGACCACTCAGAAATCCAGTAATAATCAAAAACAAATTTCTGCAAAAATAATTTTATGTATTTTTAAGACTCGAGTAAGCAATATGATACAGGATTCAAACCATGGACGTTCCGCTTTTCACGCTGATGTACAAAATGTAATGGAGTCTGAAATCAGGAAGTACGTGAACAGTAAAATTAATCCAACAAACTGCAAGTGTTGTAATTTAATTCCTTGTATTACAATGTGACTACAATATACAATTTTTTAAGAGTGAAATAAAATTTGTTTATCTAAGATATCACACAAGGATGTCCTCAATAGTTTTTATGTTCTCAAGTGAATCTTAAAGACCATCCATCACGACAGTCTATGTTCAACTTGATTCTTAGTAAACACGGAAACTCTTTTACCGAAATCTTATCTGCTTATTTTATACTACAGAGTGTTGTACTTTATACATAAGTGTCACCGAGTAACAATTAATTACGACGCGTTTATGTTTTGAAAATTTATTTATCTTCCATTAACATTGTATATGGTAACGAAAGTCAATAACGATAATTCTTAATTGTTAAGGATAGATTAACTCATTGTAGATAAAAGACACACCCACGCACGCACATATACACAGAGACAAATACGCATACACACATGTATATGGTAGCGAAAGTTAATGACGATAGTTCTTAATTGTTAAGGATAGATGAACTTGTAAATAAAAGACACACACCCACGCACATATATACAGACAAGTACGCATACACACAAATGAACACGCGCGCGCACACACACACTCACATACACGCACGCATGCATGCATACACATATAGCTATAAGCTATTCTATTCGGACTTTTCTTTGATAGGCTAGAACGGAGAATTGGTGTCATCTCTTTACGTAAACAGTAATAGTTGTAAACATTGATAGGGAATTTGTTTATTGAAGAAAACCAAATTCTAGCTGCCTATAGGTACCAAAACTACAACATGTATAAATATTGCTGAGGCTAACAGTATATATGCATAAGATACAGACAAGAGCGAAACTTTTGAAGAATACTGTATATGGATTTTCCACCGGCTTTAGGTGAATTGCCACAAATTTTACCTGTGCAGTGATGGTCTATATCCTAGACATCCTAATGATTTATACTTTGGTATATGAATTTTTTTACGTGTCACGCATGTCGTTACAAGGAACCCCGGATTCAAATCTCAACCGAAAGATCCGTTCCTCTCACTTGGTATGCCGTGCGCTTGACAAAGGAACAGTCGCTCCCATTTTTAGGCGGTGACATAATGTCGCTCTCGTTTAGTTGGGATCAAAACTAAGATGTCTTACTGCTGAATAACTACAAGTTCAATATCAATTTTCTTTAATATAGAGAATACTACAAACTATCTCTCATCGGAGCATGAAAGAAAACTTCAATCCACTTAAATCTGATACGAAATATACCCGTTTTAAACTGCAAATCCAGGTTGAAAATTTGTGATCCTTGATCTGTTTACTTTTATCCATGCGCTCAAAACAAGAGTTCACAGAAGAATGTAACGTTTTCTTTTAATTATAGATCTTTGCAAAATAAAAAAAGACACTAAGTTTATTAACTATGTTTTATGAATAACTGTACAGAAGATAAAATCGATGATAATATATACACAATTCAGGTATTCCTACGATACCCATTTGTGTCGCACATGTGTTTGTTACTGTCGAGTTCCCGAGACTCTGTTCGGACAATTTACCGCTAACTACGGAAACAGAATCTAACCGTTACCGAAAAATATAGATCATTGTTTTTAAATTGTAACAAAATGTGAAATTTATTTGCTTACGCCGACTATTAATTAAGATAATCAAAAAAATATCAAAGAAAATATTTTCTTTTATCTTATTTTTATACATGTGAAATATTATAAATTCATACGCGCCAAGCTGTTGTGTACAAGTGAAATCTCTACATATAGATCCATGCGTGTCTTAGATTATTATACAGTCAATTTCACTGGTCATTTAGGTCAGTGTTCCACTAGTAAATTTTATGTTATAAATGCCGACACCTGTATGCAAACCAAAGTGATTGATAATGTTTAAATATTATAAACATAATACCAAAGTTATAATGCTCAAGACGATCGTTTTTGTCAGTTAGACTTCATCAGTTGAGCCCCAATTCTAAATAGATTTTCTACAGAGAAAAATAAACAATAAATGTAAACGTAAAATCAAATTCCGTCTAAGAGTAACCACTGTAAAAAGGAGGTTATCCTAGCTTTAGAAGAATTTAGAAATACTGTTTTGTGCGTAAGAAAAATGCATGTGATGACAAATGATGAGGCGTAGGCTACGTTTTTCCTTTTATTCCAGAGCGTGTTACACTCATTTCAGCCGATCTAATAGACATTACGTAATCATAACTGCATCATACGTCACCTCGTTTCATTACTTTTAGTACTTTGATTAAAGTTCTTGGTATGACCCAATACCTGGAATCGAAACTGAGACCTTCCGCTTGCTTGTCGAACGCTCTGTCACTACACGACATAGCCGATGAACCATGAACTTTTAATAACACGACACCACATCAATGGATAATTTCGACGTGAAACAGCAAATATTATCAACAGCAGAAATACTATCAAGTTCAACACTCTTAATCAGAAAGGTACACGTGTTATTTTGATTCTATTGTTTCGTATTTGTTTGTTTTAGGTTTTTGTATGTGTGTAAATCACAGTCACTTTTCAGATATGTGAATTCAATAATAGAACGTAATGTAAGGTATAATTATCAGTTCACTTCCGGTGAAACAACGGGTGTACATTTTTTGCCTGAGTCCGATAGCCAGTCCAATTTTAATCAAAGTTTTATAATTCACTTAATAATCGTTATACTGGTAGTTGACCTATTTGGATTCAAAACACTCAAAATGCTTGTTACCATAATTTTTTATAGAATCAATGAAACATGAAGAAAGCAATTAACGTGATCTGTACATAAAAGTACACTGTCTCACTTCCTTGTTCAACCAAATATCTTTACGGAGTATAATCCGTCAAAATAACCTTGATAAAGCAGTGTAAATAGCACGTGACACTTGAGAGAATATAAATCTTACTCTTTTCGCCCTCAGCTATTATGCATTGTCTGTTAAGTGCAAAAAATGAATTTATAAACGGAAATAATACTCTGTTTTGAAAATAATTAACAAAACTCTGTTTTGAAAATGAAGAACGAAACAGAACATGAGACTTTTGCTATTAATGGTGTAGATGAATGGAATACAGAGCTAGCCGAACTTCTTATTCCAAACGATGTGATATTGTCGCTGTATGTTTTGACGGGAATTTTTGGAAATGGTGTCGTAATATTTATTTATGGATTTCGCATGAAAGGAAAGAAAGATGACCGTTTCTTCATTCCATTCTTGGCTATTGTGGACCTCTTTGCTTCTTTTGTGTGTGCTTCTTTTGGAATCGCCCTAAATATGATGCAGGCTAAATTTGACAACAATTATCTGTGTAAAACTTTGTGGTTTTTCAGTGCTTTAACTACTGTAATGTCGACGCAAATGCTGCTTATAATTGCAATCCACAGATATAGAAAGATATGCAAACCACTGGCACCGCAGATGAATCTGAAATGGAAAAGGGTTGCCATGGTGATAGCGTTTTGTATTTCGTTGGTAGTAGCAGCTCCAGCAACCTACTTCTACGGATCAGGTCCATTTCCGAATGAAGACGGGACAATATTTGGACAGAGATGCAGTAAAATCAAAGGAGCCAACAAAATAGCATCGATGATATATGGAGGTATATTTGGACTTATAGCGATAACACTGATTATATCACTCATCGTATTATATTCAAAAGTCGGATACAGAATTTACCGCCATTTTCAAAATATGAAATCGATGAGATCAAAGTGTGAACCGATTCCTAGAGGTGCAACCAAAAGTAGTCTTCCAGTGAAAGTTTCCTACGTGGAATCGACGTTAACAAACACAGCGAGTTCTGAATTGGATGGGAAATCAGAGAAAGATATACCCCCAGGCATAAAAGATGAAAGTGTAAACAAACCCGGCGATAAAAAAGAGAAAATACCGAAACCAGATACATTATCACACGACAAAACAAATAAGCGCGTGATGTATCGGTTTACTTTTATGTTTATGTTGGTCACTGTTGTTTTTCTTATTTGTTACATTCCAAAAGTAATTTTATTGTTTTTCGAAGGACGAAATCCAAATTTCTGGGAACAGTTTACAGACAGTGAAAGAGCTGGCGTCCTCTTCGTCTACAGAATGTACATTATAAATAACGTGGCAAATCCTATCATTTATGGATTTATGGATATTCAATTTAGGAAAGAACTTCAAAAGATTTGTTTTTGTCGAAATTTGTAAATATAGAGATTTTTAAAGGTAATATGACTTATATGTACATATATAGTGCAATTTTTCAATACAATGGGAAATGTTTGATTACGGAAATCATATGGGAAACATCGGGGAGAGTTATAATTTTGGAAGAGAACGACTGATTAAGCTACAATCGTAAGTAATTGGCATACATAAGATCCAGAGCGGACAGTCGCTGACCAGAACATAGCAGCATCGTGATATATCGTGCGATGTTTTACTTGTATGGAAGCGTGACAAAATATGTATATTGTTTTCCAAATGAAACAATGAACTATTATTAATAGTCATTTGTCATCAAATTTCAAAACAATTTGAACTATTTAGTATTCATTTTTGTAGTTTATATGTTTATTTTGTAATAAATACCCGTTGTTCCGTTTCATAATACTGATGATTGTTACAGGGGACTAAGTTTTAATGTGTATTTATAATACACATTTGTGTAAGGGAAAATGGGGATTTCTGGTACATGTATAAGACTAATTCTCTGTTCAAATGGCAGAATCTTAAGAACAAAAAATTGAATCATATGAGCAAATAAAATGAAAATATACGATATTTGAAGTTCCATGGTATATGTTTTATCAAAGGAAATTTTAAAATAATTTTTCATTAATGTTTTTGACAAATTCTGGATATGTATGAAATATAGAGAATAAAAATTAAAAAGTTACTTATTTTTCGTTATTTTGTAGATACAAGAACACTTATGTTGTATAATGATTCGCAGCACCCTATTGTTTACTCCAGAATTAAAAATACAACAAATTAATTTCATTTTCAAACATCTTTTTATGAAACAAACAAAAATTAGATTACGTGTGGCTTTATATTTTTCTTGTACACCCCCCTTCATTCCAGAAGCAAGTGGAAACGTATTTAGTTCCGCGTTTATATCCGGTTAATGTATAATATTAATTTGAAAAAAAAGAAACAATTACATCATCTTTGTCACGAGGATCGGGAACCGATTAAAATGCAAACCACAAAATTGTGTGGTCATATATTTATTACAAATTCATGTTTTACCTGATAAAAACAATTTGTTTATTACAATGTTAGATATGTCACACCCTTGATTGTTCGTCTTTGTTTACATACATGCTTTGAATTCTCCTACCGATAAGGGTCCGACATAAAACAGCCTTGTATACATTAACAGGTTGCAAACACACACACACACACACACACACACACACACACACACACACACACACACACACACATACACACATATACACACTATATATATATATATAACGCTTAAGACATTGACCTATATAACCTCGATTGGACTCTCCCAGGAAGTCAACTGTCAGAATTTAGGAGTGTATATATGATTTACAATCCAAATTTTGTAATAATTTTACATTTAATAGTAACATGCTCACTCTCAAATTATGATATTATGCTATTTATTGATTTGTGTGAATCAAAATGTGACCACAGGAGTTGATTACACTAGGTATGAGTATGAGTGCATATACAGATACATTTAATTATATATGTTGCCGAGGACAACTTTTTAAATATTGCATTAGCTGTGTATTTTCTTTTTTTTCACGAAAAAATATTTCCTGTTTACTTCTTAGATTCCCAATTTGGCTATTGGCAATGATTTATTCATCCTTACTTTTAGTATGTGGAACTCTAGCCTTATTTTCAAAAAATATACGGAAATTAAGAATGCATATGCCTGTGCATATATCTATTATGTTATTGTATCAATCTAAGTAGTAAAAACAGGTAGTATTTGTACTCAAACGAACATAAACGAAACTTACAAACATTAAATATGACTTGTAAGTAATGAAGCGATTAAATTAATTAATTTATTCATGATTTTTACGCATCAGTAGGTCAGCGTATTGTTTTGAAATTGACAACGTCATTAACATTACTCATTGTTACAAACATGATGACTCGAAAGCATATTAATCACTGGTTGAAAGTAAAGAAAACCAAACTAATTATTGAAAAGTAATCTTGTATATTGCATGTAAATATTTTAGATATTAAATAGGGCGAGTGGGAATCGGCTGACTGTAATTAAACACTTAGTGGACTGTTGAGTGATTATTAAACAGTCAAGCTAGTGATATAATAAGACTTTTTTAGTAAGTATCATATCATATATTCATCATTAGAAGAACTGTGTGGTTGTACGTTTCGAAGTGGCAGTTACTATACTTGTTGATTAGTAATTATGATAGTAGCTATATAAGTAATGGATAAATCATGAAATGGTTTTGAGGGCGGAAGACACGAGCAGGGTAATGTTTTTCGTGCTATCCAAAACCATTGAATGATTTATCAAATTAAAAAAAATGTAACCCTTCACTGTTCCCCAATGCATCGTCAGGACTTTCATCGAAATGGCTAAACAATGTTGAATAGCTGAATAGAATTTAAAGTCATCTGGCATGATGGTGGCTCTTGCAATGTTCAATGAAGTGTGACAATACACATATAATGAAGTCACATCAAATGTACCAATATGGAGAGTGACAATGATTTATTATTACTCAGAATAATTTCAAAAATGTTTCATTTGTACCAGATATATATACTGTTATCAGTAATGTACTAAATATGGAGGAAATTGAATAGACATACAAAATATGTGATTCAAAGATCTAAACGAAATTATGATAATAATGTATCTGAATCTGTTTCTCGGGTTCAACATGAATTTATTCAAAAGCAGGAAATGGATTTAAAAGTATTAACATTCCCTTTTATAATCCTGTTGGAAATATTACTGAAAATGAATGAATTTATTCGAAGGTTGAAACTATTTTGTTTTCATACTTTGTTCACATGACAGCTGGGCAGTTGATTTGCTAAACTCATTCAACTATTCAACTGCTAGCTGTTGAATAGTTGAATACGACTACAATTTATTAATTTATTTCTGGCTCAGTCGGTAGCGCGCTCGACTCTTGATCGTGAGGTCGTGAGTTCGAGGCTGACGGCGGCAGGTTTGTTTCCTGTCCTTCGGATGAGACAGTAAAAACCGAAGCCCCGTGTGACAGAAGAACCCTCACTGTTCAATGGTCGTAGAGTGCTGAGCTAAGGCCAAAACTTGAAGCCATTCACCGGCAATTGGTGACGTCTCCATATGAGTGAATAATTCTTGAGTGGAACGTTAAATAACAATAAACAAACAAATTATTTATGTATTTAACTATTACCTGAACTGGTACCACCAAAAACACAAATAATGATGTCATAAATTTTTAATTATCATTAAAAGTAGTAGTAGTAGTAGTAGTAGAAGAAGAAGAAGAAGATATAGTAGTAATACATTAAAAGTAGTAGTAGTAGTAATAAAAGTAGTACACGGAGTAGTAGTAGTAGTAGTAGTAGTAGTAGTATATCTAGTAGTAGTAGTAGTAGATCTAGTAGTAAAATCAGTAGAAGTACATATAGTAGTTATACATTAAACATTGTAATAGAATTAGTTATAATAAAAGAAGAACAAGGAGTAGTAGTAGTAGATCTAGTATCAACATCAATAGTAGTAGTAGTAGTATATATATCGTAGTAATACATTAAATGTTGTAGTGGTGTAATATATCAATATGTATTTATATGTACATTGTATATGTCATGCATTGACTCCCCCAAAAATAACGAGTTCCAAAGCTCATGGCACTTTCTTTCATCAGTTGGATTAACATTGTCAAAACTATATTTCACTATTTTGAAAAATATTACTTTATCAAAGGTGAAGACGAAGCTCGTTTAAACTATTTGTGAATGAACACATACACATACATACACACACACAATGGAAACCTTTCGAGGTCAATGAAAAGGTCAACCTCGGTGAAAAGGTCAAAACTAGAGGACATGTCTTGATCCATCTACTCTCAGAGTGCATGTTTACTTTGTTCTAACGAAGAGTTCAACTCATCCAGTAATTGCCTAAAATATGTGTGTACGAGAAAATAAAGAAAATATTGTTAATACCTAAGAAATAACAACGGTTAAACATCATGCTTCAGTTGTGACAGAATGTATATATGAGTTATATAGCAAACAAGGAAGTAATTGTTATTCATTACACAACAATAAAATTTCTCGGTCAATCATGCATAGAATTCAAAGTTGAATGACATATTTCGAAGTGTGTGCTCATAATGATTAAATGTAAGTATATATATATATATATATATATATATATATATATATATATATATATATATATATATATATATATATATATATATATAACACTTGTATGCGTAATGACTAATTTGGTGTTGTTTGTCTATGCCGACAAGGCTTTGACCTGTTAGAATAAAACAGGAATTTCGACGAAGTATTTTGTTCAATATCCAAAACGCAAGCGACAAAAGTAGTACAGATAGACACTCGAACAAGAAAGAAACAAATAAAGAAGTGGAGATAACTCCTGTACAAAGTTTGACTATCACTAGTATGCAGTAGCAGTAGTAGAATAGAAGCAAGGCAAGGCATAATAAGAAATTGCTTCTAATGATAATCTTACCTGTACATGTTAATTATATAAATTTTAAAACAGACAAATTATAACTAAAAGTAAATATGAATCTACTAAATAAATAATTATTGAAATGTATATGTAACAAATGAATCTACAAATAAACCTTACAACACAAAACAGAATAAACATGTTGTTAATGAGGTAGACTGGGTTCCTGGCCCAATCATCCTTCGTCGAGGTACTGACAGCGTTGGCATAAATACACTGAGAACGATACCATCAAGATGCTGAGGTTTTTGGTGGACAACATATTCGTGGTTTTTGCGGGAAAAGTTTTCCAACAGATTATCGGCATTCCAATGGGTACCAATTGTGCACCTCTTTTGGATGACATCTTTTTCTATTCATATAAAGTGAAATTTATAGTCTCTGCTCTCCAAAGGAAACAAGCAGTTAGCATTTCGGTTTAATTTTACTTACAGGTATATCGATGACGTCCTGTCCACAAACAATTCATAATTACCTCGGCTAGATATATCCTGTTGAGCTAGAGATCAGTGAGACAACAGAGAGCAACATATCTGCATCTTACCTAGATTCACTCCTGTCGACTTGAAAGGGCAGTCAACTTCACACCTACCTTTATGACAAATGCGACGATTTGAATTTCCATATCACGAACTTCCCATTTCTAAGTAGTAATATTCCATCTTCTCCTGCCTATGGCGTTTTCATTTCACATCTTATACGTTATGCCAGGGCATGCTCTTCTTATGAATGTTTTATTCTGAGAGCAAAACTACTCTCCAATAAACTACTTTCACAAGGTTACGTTGCTGAAAGCTTGAAATCGTCGTTTCAGAAGTTTTATGGTCGATACCGGAATCTTGTTAAACATTATAAAGTCCCCCTATCAATAATACTAGATAGTATTCTGGAGCAAGGCCACAAAACCGAATTGACCCCTTCACCAAACTTGACCTTTTCACCGAATATGACTCGTTCATCGTACTAGAAAGGTTTCCATGGAACATTTGCGACGAGTGAGGCATGCCAGCAGGGGACGCTGACTCCTTCCGGACACTTGATCCTATCCCGTTTGGGATTCGCAAATGTTTTTCGTGTTGAGACCATTGAACATCTAATTCGTCGTGTTCTAATAGACTTGAGCTTCGATTATTAATTGGTACTTCTTCATTTTTACTTAGCCAGGATCCCAGGTTATTTAGTGGGAGCAGCGACGCCATCTTGAAAATGAACTGCAATATTTAGAACTCCCCTAATATGCAATATAGACATTGTTGAACAGTGTTTACATAACCTGCAGATCTCAAAACCGAAACACAACAAACCACGCTCAGAGAAATTAAAAACATTTTATTTACGTAATGAATTATATTTTAATATCATTATTTTCGGGGTGCATTGCACAGCTTAATGTGAATTACATTTATTTAAGAGATCTGATAAATTATATCCGTGTATTAGAAATCTGAATTTCGATTGAGTGGATTTATTTAAAGAAAATCGAAAAAATATCCAACTCATTTAAAACATCCATCATTTTTTTATACTCGACAATGTTTACAAATTTAAGTCCTGGTTACGCATATGATCTAAAAGACATGGCATTAATTATTATGCAATCTGGTTATGAGGACACATAAAGTATATACAAAATGTAATGACATTATTCAATCTCTACACCATTGGTCGTAACAACTGAATATATTTACGGTCTCAGTATTTCATTTCCATCCACTTCCATCTTTGCCTTATCACAATTGACAATATTACTAATATTATAAACATACTACCAAAGTTATAATGCTCAACCAACAGGTCTTGTTGAAAGATCAACAAAACTGCAATATATTGTATTTCATAGAAATAGGTAAAGCAGAGTAAGAAAGGAATGACTTACAGTGGTATTAAATGTACAACTAAAATAAACATGTTTTAGTTTAGGATCTACTGCAACATTCGTAGTAATTTCCGATAAGGTGTTGCTCGGTTCTTCCGTTTTAAACAGCAGCCGTAAGTCCAGGTAATAAAGCCAGTATTTATAATTTGAATATTGCTATCGCACATGTTTCCTATGAATGCTTTTGGAAATTTTCAGCATTATTACATTATATTGACATTGGCAATAGATGCTGATTTCACGATCTGTCAAACTGATTGTTTACAGTTGCCACCACCATGGATATCAGACTATATCCTATGACAGTTTTAGAGACCAGTTCAGGCTAGGGTAGGTCTTGATATACATCGATATCAAACTATATCCTATGACAGATTTAAATACCAGATCAACCTAGGGTAGGTCATGATAAACATCGATATCAAACTATATCCTATGACAGATTTAAATACCAGATCAACCTAGGGTAGGTCATGATAAACATCGATATCAGACTATATCCTATGACAGATTTAAATACCAGATCAACCTAGGGTAGGTCATGATATACATCGATATCAAACTATATCCTATGACAGTTTTAAAGACCAGATCAGCCTAGGGTAAGGTCATGATATACATCGATATCAAACTATATCCTATGACAGTGCTCCTTTATTGGCCGACCTGTTCTTTTATTCATACGAAGCAGACTTCATTCAGAAACTGCTGAATCAAAAGAAGAAAAAGTTAGCGGTGTCCTTTAATTTGACATTTAGATATATCGACGACGTTTTGTCAATTAATAATGACAATTTTCATACATATGTCAATGTGATATATCCCAGCGAACTAGAAATTAAAGATACAACAGAATCAAGTACACACGCTTCATACTTAGACATTTTACTTAATATAAACACAGACGGGAAATTAGCAACTAAGCTATACGATAAACGCGACGATTTCGGCTTTCCCATCGTAAATTTTCCACATTTAAGTAGTAATATCCCTCAGTCAGCTGCATATGGAGTTTATATTTCACAAATGATCCGATATGCCAGGGCGTGCACAACATATGAAGATTTCATATACAGAGGTAAACTACTCACTGACAAATTATTGACACAGGGATACCGAAAACCGCGTTTAATGTCAACGTTCCGCAAATTTTATGGTCGGTATAATAGTCTTGTTTGCGACTACTCTGTTTCACTAAGTGAAATGTTGAGTTGCCTTTTCGTTGGCGGTTGTTGAGACGTCTGTACCAATTGTGACGAGGATACACTCCTCACGTGTTTCATTTGGACTTGACTGTGGACTCACGGCGGGTGTGACCGGTCGACAGGGGATGCTTACTCCTCAATGGCACCTGATCCCACCTCTTGGTTTCCAGAGGTCCGTGTTTGTCCATTTTTACCGGATTTGTATCTATGTCCTGGACATCGTATTGATTTATACTTTGGTATCTGAGATTTTTATATTTTAAAGACCATATCAGCCTAGGGTAGGTCATGTTATACATGGTTATCAGACTATATCCTATGACAGTTTTAAAGACCAGATCAGCCTAGAGTAGGTCATGTTATACATGGTTATCAGACTATATCCTATGACAGTTTTAAAGACCAGATCAGCCTAGGGTAGGTCATGTTATACATGGTTATCAGAATGGAAATCGTCCCAAGGCTGATCTGAAGGCACCTACCGTTTCACTAAAGATTAATTATCCAATTTAAGGTAAATAAAATGATAATGAATACGTAAACAAACCAATCCATTCCACATCTTTGCTCTAGTGGTGATATGCATGTGGACACATTCAGATTGAAAAGAAAATCCCACCTCTGGAACTTTTGCGTCAAAAGACGTCCGTCTTTGTCCCATGTTCAATTGATTTGTGTGTTTCCCCCTAAATCTCTTGAAGAATAGTACTTGGTTAAGGAAAATCAAAATGATTGATTGAGATCGGAATGATATACTTTATTCCTGGTTATTTTCTATCTTTTACATCAGAAAATATATTCACCTCGACTTAATTCACCCTTA
Source organism: Atrina japonica (assembly GCA_030159075.1). Classification (NCBI taxonomy): domain Eukaryota; kingdom Metazoa; phylum Mollusca; class Bivalvia; order Pterioida; family Pinnidae; genus Atrina; species Atrina japonica. The sequence continues at coordinate 191,504 of BROG01000603.1, read as the reverse complement.
ATCACCTTTATATACTGAATGGCATGCTTGTCCGCATGTCAGTGCTTCCGTTTTTCAGCTTAAAAATATCATTTTCATTTTGAATTCGTCCTCTCATCTGAGGACGAAAATAGCGAAAATTACATTCCCATATACACAGTATAATTGAACGTTTGAGTAAGGAACGATTAGATTATTTAAGGGATGACATTTATTAACAATGTTGAAAAAACATAGAAAACTGTCCTGTTTTAAATCGTTCATTTGCTTATAACAAACAGGAGCCGGCCTGGCTCAGTCATTAGCGCGATTGACTCTTGATCCTGAGGTCGTGAGTTCGAGTCTATCTGGCGGCAGATTGGTTTCCTGTCCTTCGAATGAGACGAGGTCCCGTGTCACAATAGGTGTCGGCACGTTAGAGAACCCTCACTGCTCAATGGCCGTAAGTGCCGAGCATAGGTTAAAATTTGAACTCCTTCATCGGCATTTGGTGACGTCTCCATACGTTAAACAACAATAAACAAACAAATATCTAACAAACAGTAAAATCAAAATCTGACAATATTTTTCAGCAATATTTTATCATTATAATATATCTACATTATCAAACTTAATCATAGTTTTTTTTCCATTCAAAAGTCTAACATTTAATTCCTACGACAAATAAAAAGCTTCCGAAGTTCTTCCCTGAACTGAATATCCATAAATCCATAAATGATAGGATTTGCCACGTTATTTATAATGTACATTCTGTAGACGAAGAGGACGCCAGCTCTTTCACTGTCTGTAAACTGTTCCCAGAACTTTGGATTACGACTTTCAATGATCAACAAAATAACCTTTGGAATATAACAGACGAGAAAAACAATTGTGATGAGCATGAACATTAACGTAAACCTAATCATAACTCGCTTACTTGTTTTGTCGTGTGATGATGGCTTCGGGTGTGTACACTTTGGGTTCGGAATTTTTGTCTCGACAATAATGTTTTTGACGTTTTTTGTTCTTGCATTCGGATGCATGTCGTCCGTAGATTCATCGTCCAGTCTGGAACTTACTGTGTTGGTTGTTATCGTTGACTCGTTGGTAGAATACGATATCTTCTCTGGTCCTTTGGAAACAGATTTTCCATTTAGGTCTGATTTGGACTCCCATAACTTATGGCTCTTAAAATGGCGATAAATTGTGTATCCCACTATTGTATATACGGCTATAAGTGATGTAACGACTGTAATGGCTAGCAAACCAAATACCCCTCCAAATATTATTGAACCCGTCTTATCTCCTCCTTTAATTTTACTACATCTCCGTCCAATTATCGTCCCATCTTCATTTGGAAATGGAACTGATCCGTAAAAATGTATAGTCGGCCCAGCTATTGTCACGGCAATGCACCCAGCTATTGCCATAGCGATCCTTTTCCACTTTGTAGTCATTTGAAGTCCAAGAGGTTTGCATATTTTTCTATACCTATGGACTGCAATGATCAGTAACATTTGAATGGACATTAAAGTGGTAAAAGCACTGAAAAACCACCAAGTTTTACACAGATAAGTATTGTCAAATTTAGCCTGCATCATATTCAGGGCGATTCCAAATGACGCACATACAGAAGAAGCAGACAGATCCACAATAGCCAAGAATGGAATGAAGAAACGATCATCTTTCTTTCCTTTCATACGAAATCCATAAATAAATATTACGACACCATTTCCAAAAATTCCCGCCAAAACATACAGCGACAATATCACATCGTTTGGAATGAGAAGTTTTGCTAATTTTGTATTCCATTCGTCCACACCATCAGTTATAAAACTGTTATTTTGTGTTTCGTTTTTCATGTTCAAAATCATTTTCAAAAATGTTGTAGGATAACTACCAGGTTTTCTATATTCTCGGAAAATAGTAAACATTGACTAGATTACGAACATTTATATGTTCAAGTGTCACGTGTTATTGGCACTCCCATAATAAGGATACTGTGTCGTTAAGCGTATAACAAGGAAGTAATTTTCAGTACAAATTGACATTAAAGGCGTGTTGTTATTATCAAATTAATCAGAAAACAAAGAATGAATGAAATATTCATATCAAAACTCAACCGTTTGTATCTGTATAACATCTATTTACAGCTAGATGACAGGCTAAACAAATCAGTTTCTACAAATAAACAACGATAGCCTCCGTTTACGAGTGGTTAAAACCTGACAATCTTAACTATGAAGACTTTCAGCGACAGTTCGAATTATAAGAGACCACCGGCCTTCCGCAAGTAAACTGACAAACTTTCTCACAAATATCAGATAAGGTTCCAGCATGGCTCGCACCTGCGCTCTGCGCTGCCCAGAAGTAAGAGACGCGATGCTCTAACCACTCGACCATGGAGGACCCAGCGAGACTTCGAGCCTCGCTAGAACATATTAAGCAGATTTTTGTGAGAAAGTGCCAGATCTTTTTCGGTGGTCTCTTCACGGAAACATTGTAACTGGGCTCTTGTCTCCACCATTAAAACTGACTGCCACCAAAACACCATCAAAAAATACAAATCTGAACGAATAAGAACTACTTTCAGACTTTTAATGGTTAGTAATTTATTTCAGTTGTATAAAATCAACCCAGTGAAATTATTTATTCACAACAAAAAGTATGAAATTCTTTTAAGTTTAAATGTGTTCATTTCAGAAAGTTCCAGTTGTTATTTTTCATAATAATAATTATATAAATTATAAACAGTTCTTTATGTCAAAAATTACACCAACAACGCATTAAATATATGACACCTTGGCTTTTTTATAATTGTTTATCAATTTCAGTTTAAGCATTATCATAGTCTTTATTATCATCGTCAAAATGATTATCATTTTATCATTATCATTGCCGTCATCATCATTATCATCGCCATCGTCATCATAATAAGCAAAACAATACCACATTGGAGTATGTCAATAGTACATGTATACCTCAAAATTTGAGGCTCTTCAATTAAAGCTGGTGACATTTCCATATGTGGGAGGAATTATTGGTGGAAGTTAAGACAACCAAAAATCCTTGATTTGTTTTGTTTTATTGTTGTTTAACGTCCCACTGCAGACGTCATCAAATGCCGGTAAAGGGCTTCAAATTTTGGCCTAAGTGCGGCACTTACGGTCACTGACCAGCGAGGGTTCTTTAACTTGCCGAAACTTACTGTGACACGGGACCTCGGTGTTTACTGTCTCGTCCCAAGGACTGGAAACCAACCTGCCGCCGGCTGGACTTGAACTCACGACCTCACGATCAAGAGTCGAACGCGCAACCTACTGAACCAGAAAAATCCATGGTATCTTAATTCAGATATACATATACATCATTTTATTTTTGTCAAAGATTTAAATGTTAGACTTTGAAATGGATAAAACATGTAGATACATGTATAATATTATGATAAAATATTGCTGGAAAAAAAACTTTCTCGTATTTTGATAATACTGTTTGTTAGATGCAAATGAAGAACGATATAAAACAAAATCATATATACCTGTTGCCAAATAAATATCATTCCTTAAATAATCTACTCGTTCCTTTCTCGTACATTCAATTATACTGTATACACGGAAATGTAATTTTCTTTATTTTCGTCCTTAGATGAGAGGGCGAATTCAAAAGGAAAATGATATTTTTAAGCTGAGTAACTGAAGCATGGACATGCATGCTATTCGGGATATAAAGGTGATTAAGGATGAATTAAATCGATGTGAATGTTTTCTGTCGTAAAAGAATCGAAAATAACCTGGGGAGAAAAATTCCAGGAATATCATTCCGTTCTCAATCAATCATTTTGATTGTTAAATTTTAAAAGTTTTCTTACCCAAATACTAATCTTCAAGAGCTCGAGAGGACAATATACAATTCTAGTGAACATGGCACAAAGACAGACCTCTTGAGTTCCAGAGGTGGGGTATTCCTTTCCATCTGAATGTATTCACATGTATATCACCACTGGAGCAACAATGTGGAATGTATTGGTTTGTTTACGTATTTATTATTATTTTATGTACTTTACATTGGATAAAATACACGTAGACAAAACTCCATCACGCATTTAGGATCATTTTACCTTACTTTAGGAGCAGAAGTGCGTACCTGTCTGTCTGTCTGTCTGTCTGTCTGTCTGTCTGTCTGTCTGTCTGTCTCTCTCTCTCTCTCTCTCTCTCTCTCTCTCTCTCTCTCTCTCTCTCTCTCTCTCTCTCTCTCTCCATCTATATATCTATCTATCTATCTACCTGTCTATTTTTCTATGTATCTAAATGTGAATGTGTGTGTGTGAGAGAGAGAGGGGGAGAGAGAGAGAGAGAGAAAGAGAGAGTGGGTGGGTGATACTGTGTGCATTTCATTTTTTTATTTCTCATTTTTTCTCGTTCATTGTTCTTTCAATCTATCTATCTTAATTTCCAGTGCATTGTTAAGAAACAGACAATATATATTGTCAAATGTCCAGTATTCTAAAAGATATTCTGATCAGTTTTCAGAAAATCAGTACTAATATAAAACATATTTACATGGCGTCGCCTGACTGCTGTACAGTTCCAACACCAAAAAAATTGAAAATGAGAAAATCGAACTCAAAGTTTACATGCATCTATCAATGATCTTTATTTTGCAAAATACATGAATTTATTAGTCTTATATATCTAACATGGAACCAAATAAGTATTTCTTCTTTGAATTTTAACACCTTAAACAATTTCAAAGTGAATTGTAACTGCAAACATTCGTATTGTTTTTCATTTTTATTAATGACTAATGCAGTTGGGTTATATTGTAAAAAGGTTTTCATTCGTAACTAAAAATCAATCATCTTTTAATTTGTACAAATACAAAATACTGTTTTCAACAACTCGAAACATCTAACACAAAAAATACAAAAGTGTGCTTCATCCTGTACTTTAGTTATGAAATCATTAAACAATGTAATTGTATTAATCATTAAATTTATGAAATCTTAACTTCAACATTTTGAGAATTCAAGGTTATCAAAAAAGGTTGGTAAACATGTAACAGCTATTTGTAATATTTTTAGATCACGATCAGAGTTATACAAAAGACAAAAGCTATATCTGTGTACTGTGAGCCTGACTGCCTCTTACGTTTACGGATGTAATTCTGGCATTTAAAGAATAAAACAAAGCTAGAAATGGATTCCCACAGATGTTATTGTAAATGTTGTAATCACGACACAGCAGTAATGAGCATGTAATATAAGTCACGTATTGTTGAAATAGGGATCATCACATCTCTGAAGAAGTTTGAATGATCTTGTATTCTATTATTGAAATAAACAAATCATTGGTTTTCAATGAAACTTCAGTCAAATTCGAAAAATTTGATGAAACATTTGTGATGAGGGTTGATGGGTGCATATTGACTTATTAGTACTTGTTGACTTTAGTACATCTAGACCTTTCTATTAATATAAGCTGTTATTGTTTTGTTTCATTATGTCATTATATAACTACTTGTATATTTAGCCATAGGGAATTTCTATGTCAACATGGAATGGAATAGGCAGATCATTTCTAGATTGTTCTTGATGTAGTTTTCTTTTCTGGAACTGTAATAGGATATCTAAATTATTAGACGGTCACTTTAGGGTAATTCTGACCCATGACACATTTACAAGTTCTATCACAATTTGGATCAGACCTAAATCTAAGTTATTTCAGTACAGTCTGAAAGTTTAACTATGCTCATATCTTGATTTTACCTGGAAATGTGAAAAATGTCATGGGAAACTCATGATTAAAGATTCCATTAGAAATATAATACAGAATGCTCTCTATCCAGAAAAAGCTCTAAAATTGTCACTAACAGACCCTTATATTTTCATTTGAGACTTCGGAGCTTGATTTATCATTAAATACTTTTATTTGGGACATGGTATAATTATATTCATGTATCCAATATCATATTATCATAGTATCATTTCAACCCATTAAAGCTGTGGTCCATGTACCATTATAAGTATGGTGTCAAGTGATCAATACAAAAAGTTTAATTGGTTAATGGAGATACAACATATTAGTTCTTTTCTGTTTTGCAGATAGAGCAGAATGGGACTGCCTTTGGCTCCCTATTAGATAGGTTCATTCGTTTTCAACAAAGTGAAAAATTTTCCTGTATCTAATGATATACAAGTCTCAATTTTTTCAAAAATGGCACTTAGAACACTCTGGTTCTCAGGCGACGACGGACCTTAGATATATAAAATGAGCAATTAAAGTAAAACTGAAGAAGTACCAATGGGTCTTGGAAACTACAAGTCCATCAGAATACGACAAATTAGAAATAATAATGGTCTCAATATGAATACCAATTCCAAATCCCAAACGGGATGGAGCCAGGTGTCCAGGAGGAGTCAACATCCCTGTTAACATGCTACACCAGTCGCAAATGTTACATGGAACCCCTCAAACTCGGGAGAAAGGTCATCAGTTAGTTTTAAACCAGATTGGCGAAAGGGAATCATTGTATAAAGTCTCCAGAATACTGTATATCTGGAAATTTTCCCTGTATTTTACTTTCGCAAAACATCGGTTCTAAATTTATTCGCTAGTTGATATTTACGCGATTGCGGATGCCCATTTCGTCATACGAAAGAGTGTCATCCGTACACCCGTGTTTTGATATTAACTCAAAATAAATATCAACCGTCCTTTAAATATAAAACATCTCAAATACCAAATTATAAATCTTTAGGATATCCAGGACACAGCTACAAATCCGGCAAAATTGGTCAAACACGGACCTCTGGAAACCAAGAGGTAGGATCAGGTGACATGGAAGAGTAAGCATCCCCTGTCGACCGGTCACACCCGCCGTGAGTCCACGGCCAAGTTCAATGAAATACGTGAGGGCGAATCCTCGTCACAATTGGTACAGACTATTATACCGACGGTAAAATTTGAACGCGGTTTTCGATATCCCTGTGTCAATAATTTGTCAGTGAGTAGTTTACATCTGTATATGAAATGTTCATATGCTGAACACGCCATGGCATATCGGATCATTTGTGATATATAAACTCCAAATGCGGGTGACTGTGGGATATTACTACTTAAATGTGGAAAATTTACGATGGAAAAGCAGAAATCGTCGCCTTTGTCGTAAAGCTTAGTTGCCAATTTCCCGTCTGTGTCTATAGTAAGTAAAATGTCTAAGTATAAAGCGTGTGTGCTTGATCATGTTGTATCTTTAATTTCTAGTTCACTGGGATATATGACACATAACATATTTATTAAAATTCATTGCAGTTTTGTCATATCTTGGGCTATCTAACGAATTGGTCGACATTTGCATTCTTGAGACCAAAGAGCAATAATTAAAGCATTTGATCTTGAAAAATCTAAATTTAACATTTAAAATGAAGTGGTTTCGGACTCACTATGAAATGGCAAAAAGTGCGATGAATAATTTAGGACGAATCAGATTCAGACAGAAAATTTAGAGAAGAAAGTGAAATTAGAAACGGAATTCAAACAACAGATTCAAAATTTGAATAAACGGTGCACGGATTTTAACCAAGCTGTAAGTTAACAAATGAGGAAATCTTCAGAGGAACTAAACGACCTCAGTAACCGGAAGGAAATGTTTATAGGAAAAATAAATCGTCTAGAGTCTACAGTTCAAGATTAAGAATCACAGAAACATGAACTGTCTCAGCAGAATTTAGATTTACAGGAAATTATCGACTCAAATTATGTTTCACACCGTAAAGAACTGGACCGAAAAAGACAACATAGATTCTAAAACAGGAGGAAGTGTCGTCCCGGAGGAGGACAAAATGTGACCGATCAAGATTATATATTAAATTTTGGACATTTTAAAAAATTTTTGGACAATTAACTTAAATCATTTCAGTATAGATAAATGTTGCAAATATTTCATTAATCTCAGTAATTACAGGAGTTTAGTTTGTCTATGCTAATTAATTAGGCTATACCTTGATTGTCACTTGTCACAGACTAATTGTCCGGGCAGGTGAGACGTCCCAGTCAGTTAATTGTTCTATAACTTGAAGGATTACATATCAATTAAGGATTATAATTAACATGCCTAATGGACTATAACAGTGTTATATATGTTGTACATTTTTATGTTTTAGATAGTTAGGTTTTAGGCCTCTATACGGAACACACTAGTGTGATACCGGAAAATCCGGGATCCACTAACCGTCAGTACGAAATTCTTATTTCTCCTCACTCGATAAAAAATACCCAATGGAAACATTTCAAAAATACTTACTGTTCACCCATTTTGTGATTTTGTGAGTAATTTGTACATAGTACGATAAAAGTTACCTTTCTGTACATTTTTTATGTTTTAGGCATACATTAGCTTTGAGATGCAATAGTAGATTTGTTTGTAACACCAAATACATTCATGTTCGAAATCTTAATGACAATTTTCTGCATTTCCGGTTGACTCAAGTTAAAACATTACGTAAAACACTCCTGTTTTGTAACAGATACCAGTCTCTTAAGATCGTATCTTATTTCATTGGCAAAGGAACATATATATGACTACTATGAACGTCTATAGGAAGAAGGATTGTCGGAACGCTGATTCATTTTTTCCGATTAAATTACAAAATTTTAAATTTACTAAACAAATACGCTTTATATAACGCTACAAGATTCTGTAAGATTTTGATTCTATAAAGATAGTTAGTGGATACATATTATTGGTATGTAATCACTCTCTTTTCCAATTTGGACTTCTCAGTTTTTCCATTGTTCATTTGTAAACTCGTTAGTAGTAATAGGCGGTTCCATAGCGGACCATTTAAATTTTGCCACCAGTGGCGCTGTTGATGACACCGTCAGAATCCTGACTTCTGATTGGTCAATTCAAATAGCCCGCAATAGAGCCGCCTGTAACGTCCAACCGGAATTGCGTCATACCGAAAGTGAAGTTATACCGGAAGTTCGTTACACCGGAATTGAGGTCATGTTGTCATGGCGACAAGGAGAAAGAGCCAATCGTTGAGTTCGGAGGCGTGTCAATGACCGGAAGTAAAAGGTTGTGGAGGCGGCCATCTTGGATAACGAGCCAATGAGAGCCTTCGTTTGAAGAGGTCGGGGTCAGGAGAGGTCAAATGCTAAAAATAGAAGTTGGGTTTTTCCACGTTTTGGTTTGGAATGTAATCAGTAGTAGGTGTCGCCAGAGTAAGCTAGAGTTGACGAGAGTTAGCAAGTGTTGCAAGTATCAAGTGCGCAAGCGCGAGAAGCGGTAGGCCGAGCTCGTAATTGCGAGTAATTAACAGCAGAACAAAATTGCCAACATTCCCGACAAAAAAGTTAGAAAAAAGATAATGAAAAATTTAACCTACTGATTAACTGGTCCCACATATAGAGTCTATACAGAGTGATCTCCCTTTGTTCCAATCCTAGAGTCTATACAGAGTGATCTCCATTTGTACATACTCATAAATTTTAGTTTTAGTACAATGATAACGTGTTCAAGCTTGACTCGCAATTGCGAGCTCGGCCTACTGCTTCTCGCGCCTGCGCACTTGATACGGGATCGGCAACTCTCGCAAACTCTCGCCGACTCTGGCGACACCTACTACTGAATTCATTCCAAACCCAAACCTTGAAAAACCCAAAGTTTCGGATCTAAAGAAAATTCACTCTCTGCCCAAAACTGGAAAAATCCAACTTCTAATTTTAGTATCTGACCTATCGTAACCCCGACCTTTTGTAACGAAGGCTCTCATTGGCTTCATATCCAAGATGGCCGCCTCTACAACCGGTCATAGACACGCCTCCAAACTCAACGATTGGCTCTTTCTTCTTTCGCCATGACAACATTACCTCACTTCCGGTATGGCGTACCGCCGGTATAACCTCACTTCCGGTGTGACGCACTTCCGGTTATGACATCACAAGCGGACAATTTGAATTGACCAATCAGGAGCCAGGATTCATGAACAGCGCCACTGGTGGCACCCCTGACGGCGAAATTCGAATGGCCCGGTATGGAGCCGCCTATTACTACTCTCGTTGACTTAATAGATAAAAAGGTGTATTAATCAGAGTTATACAGTTTTTGTATAACCCAAAAGTCCAAAGAATAACGAAACACAAAATCCAAATAAAGTTAACAGTTTATTTTTGCATCAATGTCCGAATTAATGAAGTTAAACAGAAAGTGAAATATTAACAATGTAAAATACAAAGAGCGGTAAAGTCCATAAGTTAATGTCCAAAAAAATAAATATCCGAAGTCCAAAAATCAAGTCCCTCTTTTTCACAAAAGTAACCTTAACAAACCATTGACATCTACGAGCTCCGCCTTCATTTGATGAAATACATCAGAAAACTAATGTCTGAATGACCGTTTAGCAATTGAATTAATGAAGTAAACTAAAGTTAAGTGATAAACAATTTTAATTTGGTGAATAACAGGCAAAACAACACCAAAAAAGTGAAAGTCTTCTAGATCTCTTATAGATCTTTGAAATCAGAGAAATAAAGGCGTAAGTATTAATATGGCGAGCTAGTGGAACCAGATGTCATTTAAATATATTACCCCCAGGTGCAGACGAGGTTATCTTGTTGCTCCCGTGATATTCCCAGATACAATTAGAATTTGATAAAGCCTAAATTGAAATTAATAATCTAAACCTTCAGTACTGTAATATCAATAGCTATCTACATATACAGCAAACTGGAATTAAGATGTTGCTTTGAATTTTTTGAAACCCAACATAATATTATGTATACAACAAAGGACAGTCCTATGACATATGTGTAATTTTTGTTTTAAGAAATTGATAACAGTAGTAATTTATTTTTAAAAATTACCCATATGTCATAGAACAGAACAGATACCAAAGTAATGAGACGGCGAATTCAAGACGGGACGAATATGTTTTCTGTAATAAGAGGACGAAAATCTCCATGGCCAGGTAGTATACGGTACTCCTAACCATGGCAAATGGTTAATTTTGTAATATAATGATTAGGGTAATTAGAAAACGTGACGAACGCGCCACAACCACCTACGGGGGTTGATTTGTTCTATCGAAATATACAGTGTAATACTGCTTCAAAAGATTAGATGGTGATAAGTTGGGCCTACATTAACCATAGGAATTCAGCTGTCACTGTCCACAGCTCAGTTTAACACATTATCTATATAAGAACACTTCAAATACATGAAAATGACTTCCTTTGTAGTGTTCGTCAGTTTCCTATGGGATAAGACAGTTCTTCTTTAAGAGTCGATTGTGCGTTTCCGCCGAAATATCATGTTGTAACAATTATATCCTCGGATGCAGGTCACGAAATAAATTCTATAAATCACTAGAATGACAATAGTTTTCCTTATTTTATTGTGTTTGACTTCTTTATTATTCCATTAATATTTCTTACAGCCTCCATTTCTATACATTGGAGGATCAAGCGGATGGCAAATTTCGTTTAGTCACTGATTCAAGGGAGAAATGTTCATAAATAAACGTTTCTGTAGGCCTTACGCACTTTATGAATATTTCCATATACTTTCGAAGTATAGTTAAAGTTCTTTACCAGTTATAATGCCTAAGAACCGACTTAAAAACTGCTTATGATAAATAGCCTTAAAATCGATAACCAGGGCATCATGTACATGTACAAAAATATTACAACAGACGATGTTGCTTCGATTAAGGTCTAACCCTTATTCAACAGGACAAATACATTTGACCGAAATTATGTACAAATTTTAAAATATTTTGTTTGGTACACCAAGGACTTCTTCCTATTGGCCATGGGCATAGATGCGCTTATCCGAACTACTATTTCTTTAATATAAAAAGTGTCAGATGCCAAGATATAAATCTCTAGGATGACCAGGATATAGGTACAGATCTGGTAAAAAATGAACAAACACGGACTCTTGAAATCAAGAGGTGGGATCAGGTGCCATGGAGGAGTAAGCATCACACCGACCGTGAGTCTACAGTGAAATTGAAATGAAATACGTGAGGAATGAATCCAGGTGAATCAAGTTGTGTCATGACATAATTGTTTTTCATGGAGGAGTAAGCATCACACCGACCGTGAGTCTACAGTGAAATTGAAATGAAATACGTGAGGAATGAATCCTCATCATAATTGGTACAGACGTTTCATCAACCGTGATCCGTCGACATCAAGTTGTGTCATGACATAATTGTTTTTCTATCACTGACAGCTTCAGTTCAAACGATACACAGACAAATAAATCACAGTTCACTACACAAATATTGCACCAACTGGGCAACCACTACTCTCCATACTTATCGCTGTAATGCGGTCTGTACACAAATGTTTAGAAGAATTTCCTCGAAACTGGTCAAACGATTAGACATGCTCGTCAGGGAGGGGAAGTCCATAAACAAAACACAGATATTCCGAAATTCCATCAATATAAGTGTTGACAATTCTCAAAGGTCTAAATGTTTCTACCACAAACGAATTCTGGCTGTTTAAAGAAGTGCGTGTCGTGTATGATAAGAGGACATGAACCTCCAATTTAGCGACTTCCATTTATTAAAGCTACAATATCTAAGAAAAAGGAAATGAAATATCGCCAACATGAACGGGAAAATATCAAAATTATTTTGTTTAAACATATTATTTTTGGTATGAGTGGTATTTACTCTATTTCACTATATAGTAAATATATACTGATGTATTAGAACTCAAATTCGAATTATATGAATGAACTAACAACGTAATCGTTCAGACCACGTGTATACATGATCGTAAACAATCAACATAAACGTTTTATACAATATACATACCGAATTATATCAAATTTAAGTACCGGAAAATAATATAAACTTATGACATTAAAGTATAAATATTTGACTCACCATGACTGTATTTCATGCTTCAGAACAAAATTATATTGACAATTCGACATCTGCACTTCCATGCCGTGTTTAGCTTTATGTTCAATTTCTACGGGATGCCGTAAATGCAAATATAAACAAATAAACTTTTTGTATAAAATGTAAAAGCCGATATAAACAATACAGGTTTAATTCCATTTATCAGCAGCAAATCTTGCATTAATTGCATTGTCAATAACAACATTTAAAAAACTACAAATCATTGCAAGAGTGTAGGCCTTTACCACGGAAAATGCAGTTTTGAAAACGAATGTGACATTCAGCGGTTTTTACTAATTTTACTAACTGACCTTACTTTAGATAAATTACGCGTTTTAACGAGATAACTATCGCGTTTTAACGAGATTAAAAACGCGTTTTAATGAGATACTATCGCGTTTTAACGAGATAAATAACGCGTTTTAACGAGATAACTATCGTGTTTTAACGAGATAAATAACGCGTTTTAACGAGATAAATAACGCGTTTAAAAGAGATTACTATCGCGTTTTAACGAGATAAATAACGCGTTTTAACGAGATAACTATCGCGTTTTAACGAGATAAATAACGCGTTTTAACGAGATAAATAACGCGTTTAAAAGAGATTACTATCGCGTTTTAACGAGATAAATAACGCGTTTCAACGAGATAAATAACGCGTTTTAATGAGATACTATCGCAACTACCGCGTTTTAACAAGAATGTTAACGCGTTAAAACGACATAAATATATATTTTTTCTTTTCAGAGTGACCCTAATAGGCTTCTGTACAATATCGATCATGCGCAAAAGAATATACCCTGGGTATCATATAGTTTTAGCGGGAAATTCAAATCAAAATGGAAGTAGGAAGTATGAAAGTGAAAATTGGTAATAACAACAATGAAATATTAACAGGTGAGTAAAGTAACAATAATGAATGAGTTACAGGTAAGTTAAATCATAATAATGACTAATTCACAGATAAGTAAACTAACTACAATAAAAGAATCATATTGTGACAATTGTTGTACTTTCAAACGTTTAAGTGACCAACATCATTTTTGTTACAAACCCCACGCCTCCGATTTTATTAGTCCTCGAATGTACAATAACAGAAATGAACAAAATTATCTATTTCACATTGTCAACAAATGACAAACAAAAATCATATAAAAATAGAAACCAGTAAACGAGTAATATGAACACAATAGGTATATCAAACTGAACAGAAACATCAAATGAAACAGCAAGGTACCTCCATCTGCCAATAAAGTTTTTTCACAACAAAATAATGTCTTGTCATTTTACATATTATAAAATGGTTTCCTGTATAATTACAACTTCTCTGCCTCATTCCATGTACTTGGTTGTACGAACCTTCTTCGAAATTTTTCACACTGCGTAACAATGTCTCTCATATCTGGCCTCATCGACTGACATTCACAAGTTGGTGCTTTCACTGGCTCTACCTGGGATCCGACACTACATTTAAGTGTGGCTACCACAGGTTTTACTGTTGCAGCAGTGGAAGGAGTGTTTTGTTGTTACCATTGACCCATCCTTCACTGATGCCACCCAGGTTTCATTCTCTTGTCTTACTGGCTGATATCTGAACTGGCGGACAGTTGACTTTCAGCAACAACATCAGATATAAATTTCCTTTCCATGGTGTCATCTGCCAATCTTGAATGCTTTAGCGCGGTTGCTATCATCTCCTCAGCTCTCTGATCAACTGTTCGTTTTGTTGTCACAGGCGCTTGTTTTGTGAGCTTACGGATTATGTGCCCCGCCAATAGATCCCTGTCTTCCGTGTTGCTATCATCATCTGAAAAATTACCATCTGAGGACAGCTCTTCCTCTGTATTGAGACTTTCTTGGTCTTGCTCCAGCCAGTCAGACTCCTCATGAGGCTTGCTATCTTCTGGTCCTTACGTCCAAGTGGTGTAGGTAGAATTCCTTGAATAAGTCCCTTGTGGCTCCGTTGTTAATGTCTCCTGACATTAGCCTACTTGTTTAATTTGTAGTCGCATACATCACAAGTGTATTCCTTCATGGCAAATTTAACCACATGACTCGTTCACCAATGCACTGATCATGGCTGTCAGAATTCTATTGAAACGTTCCAATCTACCATCTGATTGTGGATGGTATAACGTCGTAGGCGTCTCCTTTATTCCATGAAAACTGCACATTTTTCGAAACAAGGCACCTTCAAACTAACTACGCTGGTCTGAATGGATAGTTACCGGTACGCCAAACCTTGTTATGAGTTGTACAACAAGGATTCCGGCAACTGACCTGGCTTCCATATTTGGCATGGGAAAACTTTCCGTCCACTTTGAAAAGTAGTCGGAGATGACAACAATATATTTGTTTCCCGCCGCATTCACTGGTAGCTCCCCCAAAATTTCTTTACCAAGACGCTCCAATGCGTAGCTGGATTATACCAATTTCATTGGTGCTCGTTTTGTTGTATTTTCACCCTTTCGTTTGATCCAAAACTCGCAGCCTTTGACATACTGGCGAACGTCCGTTTGTAACTTGGGCCAGTAGTATAAACTTTGTTGGACCTTTTATAGAGGCTTTTTGATGTGATGAAATTAACATCTGGTATTACATCGTATTAGTGTCAAAATTATTCCACCTTATATTGATGATGCCGTCATTCAAATATAATCTATCGAATTGGTTGTACAGAGACTTTAGGTAATAACTCTCAACTTGTACTTCTTCAGAACTTGCCCGTGCCTTACACTCTAACCAAGATTTTAGCCTTTGCAAATCCTTATCTTTGGATTGCAGGCTTTGTGTGATAAAGTATTTGATGGTACATTTATCACTTGGTTAACAGATGCTGTTTCTTTCTCCCAATCTTAATGAAACCAACACTATCTGCAAGATACGCGACTCATGGCGTCTGCATTTGTATGTTGTTTGCCTGGTCTATCAAGTCAAATTCAGACAAAATCCCAAGCCATCTATTGAGTTGGTTTTGTGGATTTTTAATTGCGTTAACCAGCGAAGGGAGCTGTGGTCAGTCCTGAGAAGAAACGTTCGTCCGTACAAGTAACGCTTGAAGTGCTTAATAAAGTGTACAACAGCCAAATCTCCTTCCTGGTATCGCAATGTATATGCTCCGATTTTGATAATGTCCTGCTTGCGTAGGTACAAAGCTTTTCTGTCCCATCGATGTCTTGAGACAGAATAGTAATTTGGGGGGTGTTGGGTGTTGTTTTTTTTTGGGGGGTATTATTTTTTTATTTTGTTTTTTTTCTGTTTTGTTTTGTTTTTGTTTTTTGTTTTGTTTTGTTTTTTTGTGGTTTTTTTTTTTTTTAATTTCTTTTCCCTCTAATGGATTTCTGAAGAAAATGTCATAAACCACAATACCTCCCCCCGAATGTGACTATGACATGAAATTAAATCAGTATTGTGTAGTTCCATAGAGGATGAAAAGGTCGAAGTTTCACTGTCTAGAAGCCAAAAGATGTCTTTTTTAGAACTTTCAAAATTCAAAATTTTATTTTTACTGTAACTTTATATAAAGCTAACTTTATATATCGCTGTTTATATATTGCTTTTTGTTGGTGACCATTGTTTTATGAGCGTTTGTAACGCAAAACACCTGTTGTAATGTAATGAAAACTGAAAACTGTTTTGTGATGATGCATTCCTTTTTTTTTAATATTGCACGTCTTTACGTTGGACTTTAAATGACGCATAAATTTATCGGGCTCGGTGTACATATTTTGATGTCTTATGGGCTTCCGGTTTGTCACAAACCCCCAAACAAAGCACGTGTGCAGTATGAGTTTTGACAAATACCGGGAGACGATTAAAGAAAATGACACCGTCATACTCTACCTTGGATTTGATAATATGCATGCGATCAAGATAAAAAGAGGTCAAACATTTCAAACAAAATATGGCGCTCTAAGACACTCTAATTTGATCGGTGTACCGTTTGGAAGCAAGGTGTTCTGCCCCAAAGGCTACTTGTATGCCATGCATCCAACTCCAGAATTATGGACCCAAAATTTGCCTCATAGAACACAGATACTTTACTCTACTGATATCAGTTTGGTTACATTGGAACTCGACTTGAAACCAGGCTCGATAGTTGTAGAATCAGGTTGGTATTCTTTGACAGCTGTTCTAAAATTTTAAAACCGAAAGTTTCAACCACAGGAACCTGAAATTTTGTCCGTATATTGATGTACAAATCATTTACATAGCTTGTCCTCTGTAATGAGAAGGTCCTTTATTTACCTCCTCATTAAAGAGGGAAAGCAATGTAATTGATTTGTATATCAATATACGGACAGAATTCCAGGTCCCTGTGTTACAACTAAAGAAAAAGTAAAGTGACAGAAAGTATGACAAAAATTAATTCAAAACACAAGGTCTGTAAAGACACCAAAAACTAAGATTCCGATTTGTGCGAAAAATACAAACATGACCCCTTTCCTTTTTACAGTCTTTGAAAATTCTAAGAATTAGATTTCAGCATTTGAAGCATTCCTTCATCTTATTAATTACTGGCTTAACATTTATAAGTGAATGCATCAGATTGAATCAAGGGAAGTAATTAAAAGAAATCATACAACATTGTACATGACAAAGTCTGAACAGATGTCAAAAATATATCACCCCATCCTGCATTGTTCCTTATAATTAGGACCTGTCCTCATGAGACTATACATGTAGTGCATGTCATTGAAATCCCCCTAGTTGTTCCAGAGAAGAAGTCGAAAACATTTATGAAAAGTTAATGGGAGTGGAGTGATTGCTATCACTAAATTCACTTACTTGAGGCTTGAGCTAAGAACTGGCTTGTACTTTATACCTGAAAATTTGTTGAAGGTGGTTTATGATGAAAATAAATATGCATGTATATAGGGCCTACAGTTTTCAATAAATTGATAGTGAGTGTGTGCATAGGCTGAAAACCTGTCATGATTTTTAGTTCCATTTTTTATTTTGTAAAATCAGGTTACCAAAGAAAAAGTGCTTTTAACTTAAAATCAGGGTAGAATTTCAGCCTAGTGTGTGCAAAGACACACAAATGTATATTATGTTAACTTTTTTGTCATTTCTTATTTCCAGGCACAGGAAGTGGTTCTCTATCTCATGCCATAATCAGGTCCATCCTACCAACGGGACATCTACACACATTTGAGTTTCACAAGGAAAGATCGGAAATTGCACAGCAAGAGTTTAGTGATCATAACTTAGCAGATTTTGTGACTGTGAAGCATAGAGATGTGTTAAAAAATGGCTTTGATTTAGAAAATGTTGCAGATGCTGTGTTTCTAGATTTGCCAGCTCCATGGGAGGCTCTTGAAAGTGCCAAAAAGGCTCTGAAACTAGAAGGTAAGACATCGACTTGTTCCTCACTTCCTTATACATGTACATATATGTATTTAGCTGCGCACATGCATGCCATACATATGTAGATGATGACAATATTTGGTGATATACATGTACAGAGAATGTTTGCCCTCATTTTTATTTTCGTCCCTTTTGCCCTAATCGTCAGTGGGCGAATTGAAAACTGGGCAAATTCAAACTGGTAAATTCATTTTATTTTATTAATTGCAGAGAGTATCTACATGTATTATATACATACATGTACAAGGCTTTTTCTTACCTTTTTGGGGAACATGGAACTGGAATTGTGAATTTTGCAATATTTTGGCTTAAAATTCAGAATTCTTTGAAGATTTCTCTAGTCCTATAATATAGGATCTAGGGTAACAATATTTACATTTTCTCTTATTTTCACATTTTTCCGTTTCATTTATTATACTACTTACTATTTTTTTTTTTTATCTTTTTTATTGTTAAGCTACTGTTTTTCAACTTTCAAGAAAAACAAGGACTGAAAATATCTACATAATAATGAGAAATAATGAAAAGATGATGTTATGTTCATGATTGTGAAATGTTGGCAAAAACTTGGGGGGGGGGGGGAGATATAATTTGCAATAGGGAACTTTCGAGTTAGCCAGGATTACCGTAATGATCCTGCATTTATTTGTGCCTTCTCCATTTTGTTCCTCATATGTTCTTCCGGTTTTCATATTTACCTTTGCAATGTAGGTAAAGTAAATGGAATTATTTTTACTTTTTAGCGCATTAAATTTATTTTGTATAATGAAACCCAAGAGACTCTTAAAGCATACCACAGTGGGTTGTTTAGTTGAATGCCAATTTACTGAAATGTATCAGGAGGAAAAACGTGTGGACATACCGGGAATCAAACCCAGGACCTTTCGAACACTTGCAGCACTCTTTTACCCATTGTGCTATCAGGACTATCTACATATTACCAAAACGGGGAAATAACATTGAGGAACATTTTTCTAGAATCGCGCAACTGGCAATAATAAAAGCAAGATTATAACGGTAATCTGGGCTAACTCGAAAGTTCTCTATTGGGAATATAGCCCAATATCAGCTATAAATTTGGAGGAAAAACCCCTGACATATGTATTTCATTAAAAAAAAACCACAAAATTGTTAAAAAAATACTTTTATTGAAGCATGCAGAAAGTAGATATACACAAATATTAATTGTTAAATAAACTGATTGTTACAAATATTACACATTTTCTGAATGGAGTCTGGGCAAATCTATAGCGAGGCAAAACCATTTGCATGTATAGTAGGTCAACACAACATGGGGCACCGTCTAGTATGTATTTATACTGGTATGTTGCAAAATTACTAAAAAGGAAAAAGAGTCATTTGATTATTCATGTTTTTTTTTTCACCTTTAAAGATACATCATTACATGTATAAATAGTTTGGTCTACCTCATACCTGGAATTTTGTACTTTCATAGTAAAAACAATAAAGGGGTTTCCCTGTTACTGTTTTACAAAAACTGACAGGGTATAATATTATTGGCAAAATTCTAGTCAGAAATGAAGCTCCACTGAAAAGCTTTTGTCTTTAAAACCATGCAGTGAATTTTTTGCCAGTTAGTAGAAATATCTTATCTGATTTGAAAAACAAATTGATCAATAATTCTGTGAAGACGGCCTATTTTAAAATGCATTGATTGTTCTCAAGTCCGAGAATTAGAGATCTAGATAGGGTATAATTGTAATTGAGTAATCGTAATTGATGATATTTTGCAGAAATTATTGGCCCAGCAGGCTAACTAGGTAAAAAACATTCTTGGACTAAGAAGCACTAATGAATATATTTTAATGGGGTGTCTTAATTATAGAATGAGACAAAACTAATCATGTTCTAATATTTTACATTTCGTTTTTGCAGGAGGAAGACTATGCTCATTTTCACCTTGCATAGAACAAGTACAGAAAACGTGTGAAGTGCTTAGAGAGTTGCAATTTGATGACATATCCACAAAGGAATGTTTAGTGAGAACCTTTGATGTGAGAACTATCACTTTACCTGTAGCAGATCTTGGATCCCCCCATCAAGATGTCGAATCGGACTCTCGGAGTAAAATTCGAAACCCCAGTGAAAACATAAGTGACGGTAGCAACAAACAGAACAAAATAGACAATGACGAAATTGAAATGGACGTGAACAGCGAGAATTCTACAGTTGATATGGATATTAAGAAAAATACGACAACTTCATTCGATTACATCGGGAAAAAAGAGAAGAACAATTTCCTTTTTAAATCGGCTGTTTGTCCTCAACAAATGCCCGGACACACCGGATACTTGACATTTGCAACATTGTATCCATCTTGATGTCACGAGATATTATTATACATCAATATTTCTCATCCTATACCTATTCATTGTTTTCTCTATAATTAGGTCATCTGAGGTAATCCATTGCTGTCTATCAATGTACATACGTGTGTCAGGAATGAATTATGAATATATAAATTTTTTCTATAAAATTATGAGTTTCTGAAGTTAATTTATATACCCCAGAAAAAACAATGGACTCTTCTGTAAATTAATAACTTAGATCAGTCCAAATGTGTCTTTAGGGGTGAATGAGTTTAGTACCAATATGTAACATGTGGGGTAAGAATAATAAGCATTGTGAATTGTATTACCCTTGAATCAAACATTGTACCCCTAAAGACACATTTGGACTGGTCAAAGTCATTGATTTCCAGAAGAGTGCAGTGTTCTTCAGGAGTTGATGCGTTAAGATAAAGCAGGAACTCAGGTGACACGTATGGTCTATTTGACCTTGTTTAAATTCTAAAGAACTCTGCACTACAAAGTCAGAAAAAAGGAGAATGATTATATATTTTCTACCAACAAAATATGAAGAATTCTTGACATTAGTGTAATAAATTATGAACCATGATAAATCTAGCTTTGAACTTCATCCTTTGTATGCTAAAAAGAGAGCAATATGCCTAGGTTGGTACATTAAATTCCCACAAAGTGGAAGAAAATCCTGTGGTATTTGTTTAAAATAACAAGGATGCTTGTATTACAAAAATGCTCCACAAACTTGAGATCACTGTCATAGAAGACCATCTGTCTTGTGACATCACTGTCATAGAAGATCATCTGTCTTGTGATATCACTCATAGAAGACCATCTGTCTTGTGACATCACTGTCATAGAAGACCATCTGTCTTGTGACATCACTGTCATAGAAGATCATCTGTCTTGTGATATCACTGTCATAGAATACCATCTGTCTTGTGATATCACTCATAGAAGACCATCTGTCTTGTGACATCACTGTCATAGACCAGACCATCTGTCTTGTGCTATCACTTGTGCTATCATAGACATCAGATCATCTGTCTTGTGTGTGAGATCACTGTCATAGAAATATCTGTCTTGTGACATCTGTAGAAGACCATTGTGAAATCACTGTATCACTGACATCACTGTCATAGAAGACCATCTGTCTTGTGACATCACTGTCATAGAAGACCATCTGTCTTGTATGACATCACTGTCATAGAAGACCATCTGTCTTGTGACATCACTGTCATAGAAGATCATCTGTTTTGTGATATCACTCATAGAAGACAATCTGTCTTGTGACATCACTGTCATAGAAGACCATCTTTCTTGTGAAAGCAATTTCATAGAAGACCATCTGTCTTGTGAGATCACTGTCATAGAACACCATCTGTCTTGTGACATCACTCAGTAGAAGACCATAGATCAGATCATCTGTCTTGTGACCATGACATCACTCATAGAAGACCATCCATCTGTCTTGACCATCTGCTTGTATCACTGTCATAGATCAGATCATAGAAGACCATCTGTCTTGTAGACATCAGTCATAGATCTGTCTTGACATAGAAGATCATCTGTCTTGTGACATGTGAGACCATCTCACTGTCATAGAATACCATCTGTCTTGTGACTGTATCATCTCATAGATATCAAGACCATCTGTCTGTCTTGTGACCTCACTGTCACCATCTGTCATCACTGTCAAGATCTGACCATCTGTCATATAAGACCACCTTGTATAAGAAATCACTGTCATAGAAGACCATCTGTCTTGTGACATCACTGTCATAGAACAAGTCTTGTGTGAGATCACTGTCATAGAATACCATCTGTCTTGTGATATCACTCATAGAAGACCATCTGTCTTGTGACATCACTGTCATAGAAGACCATCTGTCTTGTATGACATCACTGTCATAGAAGACCATCTGTCTTGTGACATCAGTCATAGAAGATCATCTGTCTTGTGACATCAGTCATAGAAGACCATCTGTCTTGTGTGAGATCACTGTCATAGAAAACCATCTGTCTTGTGACATCACTGTCATAGAACACCCATCTGCCTTATGATATCACTGTGATTGAACACCATCTGTCTTGTGAGATCACTGTCATAGAAGACCATCTGTCTTGTGACATCACTGTCATAGAAAACCATCTGTCTTGTGAGATCACTGTCATAGAACACTCATCTGTCTTTTGACATCACTGTCATATAAGACCACCTGTCTTATAAGATCACTGTCATAGAAGACCATCTTTCTTGTGAAAGCAATTTCATAGAAGACCATCTGTCTTGTGAGATCACTGTCATAGAACACCATGTCTCATAAAGACCATCTTGTGTGATAGATCACTGTCACTGTCATAGTCTCATGACACACCATCTGTCACTTGTGTGACATCACTGTCGTGCATACACGAGAAGACTTTTTGGATCACTGTCATAGAACACCCATCTGTCTTGTGTGAGATCACTGTCATAGAACACCATCTGTCTTGTGATATCACTGTCATTAAAGACCATCTGTCTTTTAAGATCACTGTGATAGATCAACCATCTGTCTTGTGTGAGATCACTGTCATAGACGACCATCTGTCTCATGACATCTCTGTTATAGACGACCATCTGTCTTGTGACATCACTCATAGAAGACCATTTGTCTTGTGACATCACTGTCTGCATACACGTAGAAGACTTTTTGGTGACATCACTGTCATAGAAGACCATGTCTTATGACATCACTGTCATAGAATACCATCTGTCTTGTGACATCACTCATAGAAGACCATTTGTCTTGTGACATCACTGTCTGCATACAAATAGAACACTGTTTGGTGACATCACTGTCATAGAAGACCATCTGTCTTGTGACATCACTCATAGAAGACCATTTGTCTTGTAACATCACTCATTCATTGTCATAGAAGTCCATCTGTCTTGTGAGATCATTATAATAGAAGACCATCGTCTTATGAGATCACTAATAGAAGACCATCTGTCTTGTGAGATTTCTATTAGCATAGAAGACTTTTGTGACATCACTCATTGAAGACCGTCTGTCTTGTGACATTACTGTCACAGAAGTCCATCTGTCTTGTGAGATCACTGTAATAAACGATCATGTCTTGTGAGATTAGTCATAGAAGACCGTCTGTCTTGTGACATTACTGTCACAGAAGTCCATCTGTCTTGTGAGATCACTGTAATAAACGATCATGTCTTGTGAGACCAGTTTCAAAGAAGACCATCTGTCTTGTGAGACCAGTTTCATAGAAGACCATCTGTCTTGTGAGACCAGTTTCATAGAAGACCATCTGCATTGTGAGACCAGTTTCATAGAAGACCATCTGTCTTGTAACATCACTCATTCATTGTCATAGAAGTCCATCTGTCTTGTGAGATCATTATAATAGACCAGTTTCATAGAAGACCATCTGTCTTGTGAGATCACTGTCATAGACGACCATCTGTCTTGTGACATCACTAATAGAAGACCATTTTTCTTGTGACATCACTGTCTGCATACACATAGAAGACTGTTTGGTGACATCACTGTCATAGACGACCATCTGTTTTGTGACATCACTGTCATAGACGACCATCTGTCTTGTGAGATCATTGTAATAGACGATCATATGTCTTGTGAGATTAGTCACAGAAGACCATCTGTTTTGTGACATCACTGTCATAGACGATCATGTCTTGTGAGATATTTCATAGAAGACCATCTGTCTTGTGAGACCAGTTTCATAGAAGACCATCTGTCTTGTGAGACCAGTTTCATAGAAGACCATCATTTTATGAAATTCTGTAAAATGACACTTTTAAAGATTTACATTCTACAATGGAGAGGAGTACATTAGAGTCACCTAACAAAATGTATAAGGGGCCTCCTTGGCCAAGTAGTAAGAACATCCCCTGTCAAACCAGTTCACTCATAGAAGGTCCTAGCACAGTTGAGAATCTACTTGAGTCTGACAATATTCTCAACTTGGCCTGTTCAGCCAATCAGAATTCAGGATCAGCCAAAGTTGAGTGATACTTTTAAGATGTAATTCTTAAGTTTTACTGTTCCAGGTTCTGGTTCTCTCCACCATTAAAAACTGATTGTAACATGAAGCACCATCAAAACAATAACAAATAATAATAACTAGATTTTGAAAATCCGTAAAATTTTATTCCCTCTATTTATTAACAAATATATGGTAATATGAATGATTTTTATAGACTCCTAAATGTCCATTCTAACTTAAATGACTTTAAACAAATTTAAATTATTTCCTTATAGGTTTCTATTTCTGATTAGAGAAATACTACAAATTATAAATCATCTTAAAATGTACATTACATGCATTAATTCAGACATGCCATTGATATAAAAGAAACAAACAACAATCTCTTGTAAGAGCACGTTTCATCCGAGGACTCATTCTAAAACCAACCTATTACAATAAAACCTCTTTATACAATGTTATAATGCCCCTTGATTCATTTGCCACCTCGCTTTATGGCACAATTTTTGAAAGTCCATTTTTCCCTATAATTTCATTTAAGTTTCCCGTTTAAAAGCTTTACTCCTTTATAATGCCTAATTTGGTCTGAACAAATGGTGGCAGTATAGCGAGGTACTATTGTACTTGTAGATAATCAGGGTCGTAATTCACATGGTAAAAAAATTATCCTTGACCAGATTGTACTTTTCACCATCTAATTTGATATCACCTTAATTCATAGACCCCATCCTTCCTTGTAACTATCTAATCTGCCCGTTTTATAAGTTTTTTAAGATAACAATTTTTTTCATTAACAAACTTCGAAAAACTAATAAGAATACACACATTACATATCATTAATCAGTGATTATTTCAATGTTTATTTTTATTTTGCTGAAATTTCTTTTTCAAAATTCACTGACCTTGATAAAAAAATCAATTTTCCCAAACTTTTCAAGATTTATGGCAACCCTGATAATTCCGCAAATAAAGCCTTATGTTTGACTGACAGACCATGATCCAGACATAGACAAGGTCTCTCAAAACCGGTTCTACTGGTAGAGTCCGGAATGAAATGAATAAATAATGTTCATGTACACATTTTTCATCTATTATTATTTGTACAAAATATGAATATGCAACTTATTGACTGGTGACACATGCCACAAAGTGTTCCTTCCCAGATGAAAAAAAATACTATACTAGGAAATTTTCTCCATTTCCAACAGGAAACATATTAGCCCCATCTTAAATATGCCCCCAAATCACCATAGTGTCAGGAATGACATGTATGTCTGTGTTTTAATTATTTAGCTTGAACATTTCACTTTTATTATAAATTCACCCTATTATCTAGGGACGAAAATGCCGAAAATTGAACTGGAGCGAATTTTTTCGTGTATACAGTAAGCAGATAAATAAAAAGTTGCAAAGTGGAAATTTTGTGATGGCTTTAAGCTTGTGTCGGGGAGGACATAGCGGCTTTAGCATCGACTGAAAGAGTCAATAACTTCTTGTATCCTTCCAGTGAATTTCGATCTAAACCATGCTCTGAAATCTGAAAAAAAAAAAAGAAACAGAAATATTACTCTAATTTCGCCATCAAAATATTTTTCAGAATCTCCTTTATTGTTTTTAAAAAAAAATTCAAAAAGGATTTTGAGAGAATCAATACATTTCCCTTACCTGTGAAACCATTATTAAGTGAATCATGAGCGATTGCAAAACTGTAAACAAATCCTTAAAAGGTCAACGGACATGAAAATTTTTTTTTTCGTATATACTGTTATATGACCCATATAACCAGTAATTAAAAAACCCTAATGTCAAAAACCACACAGGTATCGAAATATTTAATTTCAAACTACTAAAAATACCCATGCCCCGATTGACCGCCTTCGGTAACAATCGGCAAATCTCGGAGCGCTTGGAGTGTGACGTAAGTGTGGTGGTGTCCACTATTCTTATCAGTGTCTAAATATTAATACTGACTTATGTATGTGAAATGCATAATTGTTTACAACATAGCATTTAGATGTAAGAAAAATTTATAGATAAAAAAGGGGTGTTTATTCTTTCCAATAATATTCAAGTTTCTTATGTTTGATAAGTGACAATAAATAAATGGATTATTACATTGTCCTCAAAACACAAATTAAGAATTGTCACCGTGCACCATGATTTATTTGTGTCACTTATTATCTATCATGATATTCTTTCCAGACTTAAATGGGAACTCTAAAGGGCCGTCTTCTACCTGTACAGGTAACTCGGTTTAACAGTTAATCACCTGTCAATCACCATATCAATTCAATTAGCTTTAGTATGGATACTCTGTGGGATGCCTGTCTGTTCAGTCAAGTGAGAAAATACAGCACTCGTGTATGTCCACTTCATCTACTAATTAGGTGTTTTGATAATGATTTTAGCAGCGATATATAAAACTAAAATGTTAGACTTTTTATATCATATTCTCTTGATAACAGTTTAAATATATTCATATTTCTGAATCAAATATATAATTTCAAAATATAATCATTTTACGCTGTTTATTTTATCATCTGTGAACACAGAGGCTTAGTTTTACTCGTATAAAAACTCATGGTAAACATACACATTGGATGTACAATTGAAAACCAGGGAACAATAAAATTAAATGATAAAAAATTAATATTAATAATATTAATTCGAAAAAGAAGTTCCAAATAGACAAAATTTTGAATATGTAAATGGCACATTTTGTCAGTATTGCTGGGACCGGTCTAGAAAGAAAGAAAATTAAATTTTAAAATATTTTTTCGATATCAATTTAAATGAATAAAATTAATATTTCTGAATTTCTGGTATAATTTCTAGACATTATTATTTTACGGGGTCTATTTTATCATTGACATAAGTTACACACTTGTATAATGACCCAAGTTTTAACCAGTGACGCCCCTGGTAAAAATAAAAAATAAAATAATAAAAAAAATCATGAAGTTTTGTTTCAGAAATGAGACTAAAGTTAAGTAGATCTAATTACAAAAACTATATAAATTACAATTTTATTCAAATAGATAGTGTTTGAAAAGTGAACATAAAAAGTGAACGAAAACATACCACTTGTATCAGCAATTATATATCGCTTCTTGTCTTAAATCGATGTTTCTATTTTATTCAATGTTTTAAAATAAATTCAATTTCATAAATTTATGCGTAAGGTAGTACAAAAACGGTATCTAAACTGATTTACAGAGAAATATACCATACATTTGTTATGTGCACATTTAAGTTAACTTCATTTGGATATTTAAGACTAATTTTTTAATTTATTGTTGTTGTTTTATTATATATATTAGGCCATGTAAAATTAATATTCTGGTTCTCAGATAATTGGCCTTCCAAAATGGGCAAGGTAGGTAGGCATTTTATTTTTATTTCTTATTTCAAAATTTTTGGTATACCTTGGACGAAACAAAACAAGAAGATACGATGTATTGGAAAACGTCTTTATTGAAACCTTTAATAAACTGTAACAAAAAGTTGTGTGATTGTCTTCTTCACTTATACAGTTATATGCACCATAAAATAATTATTTTCATGTACGGTTATGTTTAAATTGCATATTAACTTATTTAAAATTGTTATGCACAGATCACCTGTTTTTAGGATTATTGAGTTTAATGACTGCAAGCGTGACAGTCCAAAGAAGTTTCTTTCTGAATATTTAAATAACACATAATTGATATTATTAAATCTAAAAATAAAAAAACTGGTTGGAAAATTATTATCCAAATTATAAGTTCTTCTCAGGAGATAATATTGATTAATAGTCTATAAAAAAGTTATATAATTTTACTTAAACTTGTAAAAAGAGCTGACCTGCCTAAATTGGTAGCTTGCTCTACTCTTGATTGTGAAGTTTGCGAGTTTGAGTCCAGTTGGTGACATGTTGGATTTCTGTTGTTCGGATGAGACAGTAAAACCTAAGGTCTGTCTCAAGGACAGACTTGGCATGTTAAAAAAAACCCACTGCATAGGATAAAGTCCTTGGCATAGGCAAAATTTGTGCAGCCTGCAGCTAGTTGCCGCCAATGATATAACTGATAAAATACTAATGAAAGGGTAATAAAACACCAGCATGCAAACAAATTTGTAAAATGTATACCTATGCATATGGGGGAAATAGTACACATTTAGTTGCGATAATCACCACATGAACACCATGTTTTGAAAAATAAAGGAATAAGATACAGGTGAAAAACTGGGAGGAGTTATTGGTTAATCTATATATCAAACTACTGTAGACATAAGTGTACCTCTGTTTTTGCAAATATGCAACATATTTATGCATAGCAATCTGCCATGTCAGTGACCAATACTTTCACAGCCCTCCATTTTTTCAGTGTTTATGAAAGGTACTTCTAGCACTGAGTCAATATTTGTAGCATGTTCAAGAAGTTTTTACAGACTGAATTGAAGGAAGTCTTTGTTTTTCTTGAAGGGTTTTTGGAACAATACAGTTTTCTTTCTTCCATTTCTGTGACATAGGGGTCTATGTACCACAGTGCATTGCTCACTGTTTTAACAAAAATTTTGCCCCAAAGTTTCCACTGCATCTGGCGTAAACCCAAGATCATTTTTCTTCAAGCCAGTCAAATCAGCTTTACTGTTAACTGATCGCGCTTGTTGTTACATTTTGGGCGCTTGGGTAAAACCAAACGTGTTTGGCTTTCCATTAACACAGCGAAGGCCGATTGTTTGTGTAAAAAATCTTCTGTCGTTTCTGGGCATTTTTCTTCGTTGATAATCACGCTAAAATATCTTCCAAACAAATCTACTATTTCTGATATTTTTACTTTCTTGAAAACTTTGTCCATGTCAGACTCGTTTGTTTTGTTTTTTCCAACATATACTAGCAAGATTATGAGAAAATTTTTTACTCCCCCCAGTAGTCTGAAATGTATTGTATTTGAAAGTTTGAAACAAGCAGATCAAAAGGCTTTTTATTTCATGGAGCTAGCACATATAGTTTTTGAGATATAACAATTTTAATATCCTTCGTGAAAGACCTTTTTGAAATTGTTTTGTAAATAAATACTACATTATTAAGAGGTTTCATATGGCACCATTTTAGCACTGGAATTAATGCAAAAACGCACAAAAAATGTCATATCTCCTTTAAATATCAATATTATTGGATGAAACTTGGCAAGAATAGTGCCAACATGTATTTGACTATGCTCACATTTTTCAATTGTTTTTCAGATAGATTTACACCTGATCTTACCTGTAATTAGCATGTACAGGTGTGATATAACTTTAAATTCTGAATTAAGGGGCATTTAAACATTCTAAAAATTCTGGATCTCACTTGATCTTCCTCAGTGACTTAAGTCAATTACTTATCACCAAATAAAATTTTCTTTTAGTTAATTTTACCTGTTCAGGTGCAAATACAGGTGTGACTTATACCGTATGCCTCAATACGGTTCCATTATCACCTTGATATGGTTATTTTACAAGTGTATGGTTTTCATATGTATATATTTTATTCATTTTTTAAATTAGATAATTTAAGACCATTTCATTTTGTTTTTACCTGTTCAGGTGCAAACTCCAGGTGTGTTTTTACTACAAAATGTCTAAATTTGGCTCCCGTGTCATTTAGAAATGGCTATTTTACAAGAGTAAGGTGTAAATATGTGTAGTTTTCATTCATTATACTGTAGTTAATAATTTAAGATCACTTCATTCAGTTTTTCACCTGTTCAGGTGGGAAATCCAGGTGTGATGTACCAAATACCTCAATATGGCTCCCAAGTCAATTCTAAAATGGCTTTTTAGCAGAGTATAATGTTTATGTATACTTCCGTTTTCATTTGACCGTTGTCAGTAATTCAAGAACATTTCATTTATGTTCTTACCTGTTCAGGTGCAAAAGTCAGGTGTGTAAAAAAAATAAGATTCAAATATTTTGGTTACTTTCATATTCAGTTCAGTTTATTTCACAATTGACATGAATATTTTCACTTCAATTTCATCATTACATGTATATGATAACTAATAAACTAGTAATCATGCTTAACATGCATATGTAGTACCATTTGATAACATTAACTTGATTAACAGATGATTTTTTTTAATATTCAGTAATCTACATTGCATATTGGTAACGGAACAGTAGGCTACATCTATATATGTAAATTACCCACTTGAAAAATGTAAATGAAGGATACTACCGCAGTTTATCTCAACAGTCAGTCTCCATATTTATAACTATAATCTGTGTTGGTTAAATGTAATGAAGACCTTGCTTGACTGAATTAACAAAATAATATTAAATGTATGAATTGACTTCCATATTCATGGTATTATCTCTTATTATCTTTTTGTTGAAAACAAATACCGTGAAATTTTATACCCGTACATAAAGAACCACTAGAAAACAGTGAAAATTGTACACCGTAAAATTAAACAACTATACAGTATTCTTTTATAGAGTTATCTTTTCAAAAAAATAAAAAAACATAATCAATTATCATGTGGTACCACACATGCTAGAGTTTCTTAACATACAGTATTTAATAAGACAATTAAAGTTTAAACTAATCGTAATTCTTTCTTTTGTAAATCTTTAAGTAAATCAAACCAACAAATTTCATTTTCCTGTGTTTCATCTATGGGATCATAGTGAACCTCATATATACTATTTAAAGGGTTATCTGTGCGCTGAACCAATTTTACAACTTTACCGGTGTACCATATTTTTTGTTTTTGCGTTTTCCCCCCTCTGGAAACTGTAATATTAAACAAGTGTTTATTGAGATCAAAGTGTCACAGTGGTTCTCTCCGCGTACTTTGGCTTCCTACACCGATGATATTTAAATGGCTTGTCTGTGCATGTAAGCCTATATAAATCATATGTTGTTACCGTTCCGTGAATGGGGGTGTGTTTTCTTATGATTGGGAGAGCTATATCAACAGGAAGGGTCAGGGTCACCCAACCTGAAAAAGCCTGAGGGAAGGAAACGGATGAAGAACACATTGTCATTTAAATAGGATGTAAAACCAAGGCTCTATATACAGAGGTGTCCTCCCTCAGGCTCAGTGCACATTAAAACTCCAGACCTATCCCCAAGGGGAAGTGTTTGATCTGTTCTAAAATCCCTGCTCTTACCCTTTTGTTTCCCTCTTCTCTTATTTCTGCATATGAGACCAGTAGCTGTTGAACAGAGGTAAAGCCTAGCAAAATCAAACAAACCCCCCAAAAATGCTAGGTTGACTTGACGTTAAACAAAATCTTCCCCCACGGTTAACTGAACAGGGCAAGGGGAAGGAAATACACTTTTGTAGCTGATTGAAATGTATTGATGTTATTGTAATGCAAGTATCATGCAAAGTCACACACAAGTGCAACCATAGCAGTCCTGTCAGGCACGGATCCAGAAATTTTTTTCAATGTGTGTGTGTGTGTGTGTGGGGGGGGGTCCAACTTTATCACATAACAGTCAACTCAGTTTTTTTTATATCATTATATAGTAATTTTTTTATTTTGACAAATTCCAGGGGGGGTGGCGGACCCCTCCGACACCCTCTCCTCTAGAATCGTGCGTGCCTGTGTAAGTTGTGGTTGAAAAAGTACACTTAAACTGAATAAGAATAAAATGAATTTATTAAAATGAAATTGGAAGACTTAAAAAAGTCAATGCAATAATTCAATATAAAATTATAACGCTACTAATGAATGAATTGATGTCTCGATAAATAATATAAATATATAAAAAAAAAATCAAGAGAAAAAGAACACGAAAAGATATTAATATGAAATAAATGAAATTTATTTAAAGAATAATTGATAAATTAAAAATCAAGATGCAGAGTGACAAATGCAATATTATAACAATTCATTGAATTCATGATAATGATATAATGATATTGTTAATAATTATTTATATTCACAATTTATATTCTAAATACTGATAAGCATCATGATATGACAACAGTGAGAGTAACATTATCATTAGGGCCTAATTAGGCTAATACTAACACTTTGATATTAAAATAGTGCTCATGCACTCAGACACTGGGGGGGGGGAGGTGAGATATAAAATTACAATTACTTGTAGATTCAGATTACTGATCAATGAATCACTATCTATGACTACCAATGAGTAAAAGTTGATTTTAAAAACTCCGAAAGTTCTACTACAACATGCATCACTATCAGAGCGGCGCGCTCAACAGGGACAAACAACCTGAATCTTGAGTCATTTTCAAACTTTTACAATGGGATTCCGCATAGGTTCGCTTCATTTGCCACGTAAATTTCCAACATTTCTAAGTTATTTAAGTATCATAGATTTCATTTTCCACAGTTATTTTTACATTAACTTTAGTTATGATATTGAAATCCGTCTTCAAAGTTTTCAATTCATTCACAAAATGGGTATTCCGCATCGTAAAAATAGAAAACTTACATCATCATGGAGGGTTGCAATCCTATTTTCAGTGAACACATTGATTTGACCTCTAAATTGTCTATTAATAACGCGGATATGATGTCAAAGATCGGGACATCCAATCAAAAAGCCCGAGTCGCATGTTCCACGGAAAACCCCCTGTGTACTGAACGTTGTAAGTAACAATGCCCATTTTCAACTCGCAAATAATACAACAAATTCAAAACCTATCAGAACTAAATAGACATGATTATAACCCTCAGCTATCGCACTTTTAGACATGCATTTACATTTTTTCAAATTAAATAAATAGAATACGAAAAAAACGAGTTTTCTAGAACACCCCGTTTTGTTTACACGGAGCGCTGCTTGTACATATGTGCGCGGTCACGTGACTACTCTCGCTACATATACATCGTAGTTCAGTGTTCGTGTTATCGTAGGATTTTCTTCTGGCTTTAATTCATTAAATACGGACGAACAGAACGTTTCGATACTCACATCGTTTTTAACTGGCATAATAGTCCATGGTCTTAACGTTTTTGTTCGCGCCAAATGTCACTTTAACTCCTACGAGCAAAGACTGCGATTGCGAAGTGTCTTCTGTCGCCATTTTTTTAACTTTGTAGATAGTAAGTCGGAGTCAGAGAAGCGCTTGAAATCGATGTAATGGTGGCGGGAAATTCAAACTTTACTTTTCTCTGAAAAACATCGCGCGGCGGTGATTTTTTTATGAAATGTGAATAAAATGGTTTCATCGGCGATTTTTTTTTGCGCGCGGCGGTATCTGAGAACCAGAATATTAATTTTACATGCCTTACATTTCATTGGAGAAATTTTAAGTTCTGGATGACAAATTCCTGTCGAGATATTATATTTCTCCTTCTTAGGGCTATAACATATACATATGTCCACACACACAAAGACATTTATACACAGACAACATATCAATGGGATTATATTTTACTACCCGTAGCACCAGAGTTCACTTCAAAGAACACAGCAATGGCCGGAAGACCCTGATTGAGACATCCTGTAGATTTTCTCACAAAAAACTTTATCAGGGAGGTGTTAAAACTGATTACACGATACTTGATTATTGGTATCTACATTAGGCTAAAAGAATGTTAAGTCCCATAGAAAATAGCGGTAGCCTATTTGTTAGGCTTTATATATTGCTCTAAAACAAAAATAATAACTGGGAAGAAAATAAATAATTCAGCTATTAAGAAGGATATTCTAGAAAGAAAGAAGAAAAATACGGTAAATCTAGGCCTTTAATCTTACAATATCAAGCCTTGTGCCAGACTAGCTATATATACAGATTTTATCTTAATACTGCTGACCACCACATGTATGTCACTTCCTGTTTAGCAGACCTAGCGGAGTATTTGATAAAGGGAAACTACTTTTTCTAACCTAACATTCTGTTACCTTTATCCACCTGGTATGTGTAAACTGAGGGGTAAAATTTTTTTTCTTTGTACATAATACTTAGGTTTTATGTATATCTAACCAAAAATGTAATAAAATCCACATAAAATTTTCATGTCCGTTGACCTTTAATCAGATGGATGTAGAAAAAAACTTAAATCCACCCCCGATATCATGATTAAGGGATGAATAATACAGTCAAACTTGCTTATTACAAATTTCCATTTCCTCATTAAAACTCATTTTTAAAGTGGTTCAGACCTGATTTTAAAACCTGGGATTCTTTAAAACTAGGATTCAAAGATGTATCCTGTATATCATTTATGATGTTTGGTAGTCACAAAAAAAAACATGAGATCCAAAGTTTATTTTGTTTACCTGGTTGCCATAGCTTTCAATGTCCAATATAAACTGCTGTCTTATTTTATCGTCATCGCTCATGCCTTGACTACCTGAGCCTTTGTCTGTACCTCTTACTTTCTTCAAACGCTTTAAGCTATCTTCCATTTTCTTGACAGATGTCAACACATCAGAGGTCGCAGTATAATATCTGAAATGAAGTACAGTCCCCATATTTAAATTACAAATATTGGTACAATGGGACCTAACATGAGAGACTAATCTTGTAAAAGACCACCTGACTTCTGAGACTACATTCTGAAAATGAGAGCTCACATATGAAAGCTCTGGTCACAAGAAATTTATATGTGAAATATCAAAG
The DNA here is from genome assembly GCA_030159075.1 of Atrina japonica. Taxonomy (NCBI): domain Eukaryota; kingdom Metazoa; phylum Mollusca; class Bivalvia; order Pterioida; family Pinnidae; genus Atrina; species Atrina japonica. The sequence goes on along the minus strand of BROG01000603.1, from coordinate 156,342 downwards.
CCCTGTCCCTTGCAGTTAAATAGATATGGTCAAGGGTAACGTTTTGTCTACAGTTGCGTCGACAATGCCGGGGTATGGCATTAGCTCTCCGGACTTTCATCCCAACAAGGTAAAAATGGTCAAAAATGAAGTACAGATTGTAGATGGCACCTGGATCCACTTGTACTCCTGCCTCGACCTGAGGTAACAGACAGTGTGGCTGAAGGTGAGATGCTCTAACCACATGTACTTGTTGCAGGCCGCTTCTAATACAAATTATCTATATAGAAATTCCCACTTTCTCAGGTTAAACCAGGTGAACCAAAAGAAAGTGACAGGAATATTGAATGATAAAAAAATACGTACTGTGCAGCTAAATTTGTGAATACTTGGTGAAAAATGTCTTCTTTCAGTTTCGTATTCAAAACATCAGCATGCTCTTCAACGAACAGTCTAATCGGCTTAAAAATGCTCAATATATATGTTGACGGTTTACTGGGAACCTATGATGAAATAAACAAACAAATATTTATCAAACTGAAAAGGAAATACAAAACAAAACAATTTTGGCAGGACAAATGGCTTTAGTTCAAACACAGAACAGAATTACGAGGTGTTTATTCATTATTCATGATGGATTGAAAAATCCCGAAAACTGTATTTATTTTTTATTTTCATTATTTTTTGGGGAAGGACTTAAATATTGGTAGTTGATGGTAGTTTCAAGAGCTGAAATGAATACCAAAAATTAGTGTTCAGAAACTTGTGACAACTACTAGTATTCATATTTTAGTATTTGTCTTTTTCTATACATATGTATTTTTTTCTTTCATTCCTTAAATTACCTAAAATTAATCATTATAGTATTACTGTTTATATGTTGTTCTCAGGTATTTACATTGGAAGCCACTTATAATGAACTCTGTTACATTGATGTCCTGCTTAATCAAAATGATTTTGAATCCCTGGCCAAATTTACTTCTTACCATTATCACCAGGACCGAGTTGCACAGCAGGTTGTTAAACTTAACGTGAAGTTAACCAATGTTAAACTTATGGGCTAACTGTAGGTTAAATTTAACAATGTGTTGTGCAACTGGGTCCAGATTATTTTGAAAACCCTGTTTATTTGAAACAAAAATTTCATTTCCCTTTAATTTCAATTTGTATAGGTTCAACTGTATATGGATATTTCAACATCAAATATTTAAATTTTGAGTATTAAAACATAAATTTGGAAATTTTGGCATTACTATCAAACAATATGTGAAAGAAAACTTTTAGAGAGTACCTTTAGTGATGGCAAAATTATGTTACACTGTGTAATATACTGGTACAGTACTAAACATGTGTCTGAATATTTGAATAATAAATTTATATTCAAATGATGGCATTTATCATTTAGAGTGGAAACTGTCTTGAAAGAATGCTCTCATGAAAGACCACCTGTCTTCTAAAACCACATTCTGAAAACCTATTGGATACATTAACCTTTAGATGAAACCTCTTTTAAGAGAGCACCTGTCTTGAGAAGTCACATTTCGCTCACAATAGTTCATTTGTGAATATTAGAACTTTCATTTCAGCTCCAGTTGTTTCTTAACTCATTCATTTTTTAAAGACACATTTGGACTGGTCTAAGTCATTGATTTACAGAGGAGTCCATTGTTTTTCAGGGGTTGATGAATTAACATCTTGTATTACCTCTTTGTTAGTTCTTCTGTACAGTCTTGGAATGTCGTTCACTTGCTTCAGATGAACACAACACTGCCCTGTGATCTCCTCCACTATGTATGCCTGGAAACTGGGCAAACATTTGATCACATTTTCTTGACACTCCTTAAAGCTTTCTATCAAAAGATGTTAAAATGGTTCAATAAAAAATGAAAACGAGAGGCCCGAGTAGGCATATATCAGTGAGCACCATTAACAAATGTGAAATGAAGATGAATATCAAGAATTTGTCGAAATCAAACACATACACAATTTGAGAATCTAAAATATTTGGTTTGTTTTCGACATTGGGTCTGAGGAGTATGAAGTCTGTTGTCCAAACCTGGGGACCATTTCTAAAAAAAATCATAAATCAGGAAAAAGTAGTAGACCCAACAAAAACATGAATAATACAATTAATGAATGTTTCATAAACGTTTCCAATTACTGATTCACGACAAAATTTAGTCGGTTATTGGATCTAGGCAGTCGTAAAGTTTCATCACGACCACGTGAACTGTTTTGAGAAATTGTTTTTTGTTGTCAAAATGAGAGACTAAATTGTTATGTTTGATGAGTTGGAGGGAAATAAGACTGGTAGGAGAAAAAATAAAATCCAGTGAAAACTTTCGGATTTACAGAAGATAGACTTTCAAAACCTTCCGTGAAAATGCACCCTTCATGCATTATCTTCAAGATAAATAAAATTTGAAAATGAATTGAGTAATTTAAAAACTTGAAAAAGATTTATACCATATATGAAACAAAAGTTGTCAGAAGACATCAACTAATCAAAGCTTGCCAGAAGTTGTCAGAAGACATCAATTGATCAAAGCTTGCCAGAAGTTGTCAGAAGACATCAACTAATCAAAGCTTGCCAGAAGTTGTCAAAGTTGTCAGAAGACATCAATTGATCAAAGCTTGCCAGAAGTTGTCAAAGTTGTCAGAAGACATCAATTGATCAAAGCTTGCCAGAAGTTGTCAAAGTTGTCAGAAGACATCAATTGATCAAAGCTTGCCGGAAATAGTTTAATGGGCTTATTTTATTTAAACAGATACCCAACACTTATGATTTTGAAAAGAAGGTCAAAGTCCAAGGTCAGGGTCAAAAGTCAAGGTACCAAATGAAAGCTCTGGTCATAAGGAATCTATATATAAAATATCAAAGCCCTGTTCCTTGTGGTTTAAAAAATATATAGCTCAGGTTAAATTATTGAAAAGTGGGTCAAAGTCAAGTTCAAAGTGACTAGGTCAAAAGTCAAAGTACCAAATGAAAGCTCTGATCATATGAAATCTATATGTGAAATATCAAAGCCATATCCCTCATAGTTTAAAAGATTAGCCAAGGTTAAAGATTTTGAAAAGTAGGTTAAAATCCAAAGTCAAGGTCATTAAGTTAAAAGTCACTGTATAAATGTACCAAATGAAAGTTCTAATCATAAGTAATATATATGTGAAATATCAATGTTTTGCCTTTGCGATTAAAAAGATATAAACCAAGTTAAAATTTTGTCAACAGACGCTGATGACGACGTTGGGGGTATAACATTTCCTCTCCGGACTATTGTCCCACAAGCTAAAAACTGGAAAAATATTTGATCAATGAATACTAAAGACAGACTGGCATAACATACATAACAAAATATGTATCATATTTACCTTTCAGTAATTCTGTATTTTCAATCCCTACAGACAAAACCCTTGGCTTTATGACATCATTGAGCAATGTAAAAATCTGGAAAAAGAAGAAAATCAATAAGCCCTCAAGAGCTATAAGTTACTCCTTAAGATATGAAAGTCTAATACCATAATAACAATTCTGACACATGCTGCCAAATGTTGGCCTTTATCAAATTTATACAAGATCTCAATTATCGTAAAATAACATACCAAAGTTAGAAGAAAAAACAATTGGGGAAAGAAACTTAATCTATTTACCAGTAACCAAGATCTTGTAAATGGATACACAAACAAACTAGAAACACATGTGACAAAAAACCTCATCTTTAATCAGGGATGCCAAAAAAAAACAATTCACAAGTGTTCCTGAATAAGCAGCATATGTTGCCCACAAAACTTGTCAAACATTTACTAACAAAAGTGGTCAAAAGGTCAAAAGTTACAGAGTTACATTAGCACTGACAAATTCTGATATTTTTATACTCTATGTGCTCAGAGGGCTATTTTTTCTATTTTTCTTCTATTGTTGTATTACATCCCATAACGGAGTTTTCGTGTACATTCAAACATTATCAGGTATTGTAAAAGTGCCACATATTTTGACCTGTGTTATGGACGGATGCAAATGTATTGAGGGTTCTTGAATGTGACACGCTTGCTGTGACACAGGACCTCTGTTTAAATCTCATCCGAAAGACCCGTGAAGTACACTTTTTCATGTTCTTATTCTGAGGGTTTGGTGAAGAAATCATCACTAAAGTTTGTAAATTTCTTATGTATATGGTATTGGGAACTGAATATCAGACCTTTCCCTTGTGAATCAAACAATTTACCACTAGACCACTGCGAGGTGTTTAAGGAGTCCAAAAGAAATTACACTCTCACAAAAAGATACTCAACATTCAATTACCATGTAATTAAACATCTTACCTCTGTTGTAACTTTATCAGCATCTGACATAAGACATAAAATCTGTTCAAATGTGACAGGTTGTGTTGCTATGGTTACCGACATTCAATTCATGTAATTAAATATCTAACCTCTGTTGACTTTATCAGCATCTGACATAAGACATAGAATATCTGTTCAAATGTGACAGGTTGTGTTGCTATGGTTACCGACATTCAATTACCATGTAATTAAATATCTTACCTCTGTTGTAACTTTATCAGCATCTGACATAAGACATAGAATCTGTTCAAATGTGACAGGTTGTGTTGCTATGGTTACCGACATTCAATTACCATGTAATTAAACATCTTACCTCTGTTGTAACTTTATCAGCATCTGACATAAGACATAAAATCTGTTCAAATGTGACAGGTTGTGTTGCTATGGTTACCGACATTCAATTACCATGTAATTAAACATCTTTACCTCTGTTGTAACTTTATCAGCATCTGACATAAGACATAGAATCTGTTCAAATGTGACAGGTTGTGTTGCTATGGTTACCGACATTCAATAACCATGTAATTAAACATCTTACCTCTGTTGTAACTTTATCAGCATCTGACATAAGACATAGAATCTGTTCAAATGTGACAGGTTGTGTTGCTATGGTTACCGACATTCAATAACCATGTAATTAAACATCTTACCTCTGTTGTAACTTTATCAGCATCCGACATAAGACATAGTATCTGTCCGATTGTGACAGGTGGTGTCGCTATGGTTACATGATCACTGCTCTGTTGTTGTGTACCAGACACATCACCTCCACCATTCAGCTTCTCTGTTGAATTCAAACTTGCATTTATCTGTTTATCCAATTCCTTATCCTTCTCCTTTCGATTTTTAATCTAAACAAGAATTCTTTGGAATTATTATAAGTAACCAAAACCCCTATATTAACAAAATGCTCATGTCAATTTGAATTGCCATTTTAGAAATCTGCTTTTTGACAGAAAAGCCAAACTGGCCTGTTCTGATGCTTTCAAAGTAATACTGACAAAAATTGGCCAATAATGAAAGACAGACAGAAAGGAAAGCCTTATCATTAAATGAAATTTTATTGAAAATTGAATGTTCTGTTTTCTTGCAAAACTTGGGCAAAAACACGAAAAATGAGTTTACCCGATATCACAATTTGTGTATTTAATTATTTTCTAATCCAAAGTTATCAAAATAATAAAATTCATTTGTTCAAAAGTGTCCAATATATTTTTAATTATTTTATTATATCTAATTCACCCCTTAACCCCCCAAAAAATCCCACCGCAACTTCTTCATTAATCCCCCCCGAATGCCAAAAAAAAAAATATTAGATAGGTCAAGGTATGTGAGAAATAGAATGGGACCAAAAATGCATCGTTTAACTTCTGATTAACACGATGGTATCCTATTAATCATGTTAATTTTACGGTACCTTATTATTTATTAACCAATCTTTTATTCACACTCTCAGAATTATGTATACAAGCATACAAATCATCATTAAATTCTTTATGCTAAAGCAATTCGTCAAGACCACGCTGCAGTATTAAATACGGCTGAGTAATTAATTTACGTAAATTTTTCAAAAACTTCCAGAATCCTTATGCTGACATAGTGGCTTTAGTGTCCTGAAAGTCTGAGACTTCAACTTCATTGCCGACCAAAAGCGGTTTAAACATGTCCACACAACATTTTGTGTAATTATTTTGTCACTGATTATGAACACAGTGCATTACGGTGAAAGTGTAAATACAAATGAGTTTTGGACCCCTAGTAAAATGTTACGTGAAATAGACACTAACATGACACACGAAATTGATTTACTTCATTGTACACATCAATCACTTCTACTGAATTAAGGGGCCATGAGTGGTATCGGCTGATAATTTGTAACAACTGGAATCTGCTACATTATTAGATGGCAATCATGTCCACACATTTGTGTACTTGTAGGTGAAATGTCCATTGCATTGATCACAACGTTGTTTTTCAAAGATCTTTCAATATGCTTTGTGGCAATCACATTGAATTTGCATATCACAAGTGCTTTAAAGATCTTAATATTCAGTCCCATTTTTATTGCAGTTGTTAGGGATATACGAGTTTAATGTTGGTTTTGTTTACTAACAAAAGTAGGGTGATATTGACACAGTGGATGGTGAGGGCTGGGACACCTTAGGATGGTGCAGAACAATGCAAAACATGATATCATAATATCAGATTAAAGCAAATCCACAAAAAAACATAGTTTTGATGCTTTGATGGGTAACATTTCCAATTTCAAACAATAGAAAAGTTCTTTTTTAATTTGGCAGTTGTCTGTTGAATATCTAGATCCAAATGTCCAAACTTGACTGCAAAGACAAAGGTTCTTGAGGTAGCTTCTCTTGACACAGGTGATATTATCTTCTAGTTCTGTTGAGTGAATATTTTTTCGCACTTCAGGTTCATGTTCAGTAATTTTAATGCCTTTAAAAGCTTCCAGCAGTGCCACTGCTGGTACAACTACAAGGCTTGCATCTATTTCTCTTTAATAGGTTCTCGAAGATGTTATAATTTTTTTTCATATAAACAACATATCCTGTACATGTAATTAAACAATTTAATTATAAGGACTAAAGTAGGTTTGTAGTAAAGATGAATGGAAATCTCATTTTAGCTATAGAGTTTGTTCCTACAAGTAATTTGGGTTGGTGTCGATCAACGAACTACGCAATACCTTCCACTGCCGATCACAACTAATGTGATTGGATAAATTGGACACACCTACTCTGTATAAATATTCATTAGTTACGAATGGTTTCAGGAACACGAAACCATGGGTAGGAAAGAGCATAGCAATTTCGGACGATGTAAAACCACCAAACTTACTCACTAAATGTGATCTGATTAGTGAGGTAGGCTCATAAGTGAGGGTTTGTTCTTATTGAATACAGGAAAATTTAAGGCAACTGTATATCGGTGGTCTTAAATGTGAGGTGGTCTCCTAAGTGAGGTGGCCTTTAGGAGAGGTTTCAGGTTACACAAATATTTCTCCAACACTTGCTCATCAACGACAAGGATTATTCTATATGTGAAAAGATAACTCTGTGTTTCCCTAAACAAAATGAGAACGTAAACGTGCTATGATGTCATGCTATCCATGACTACTGGATGCACAGTGGAATAAACATGATAAAATATAGGTCCTTTACTGAATGAAATCTCCGATATTTGAAATTCATAAATAGCATGAACAAGGATTTCATAAAAGTCTTCAGAAAATATTTCTAAAGTTAACTTTCATTAACTCTATCATTTGTTTTAACATGTTTAAAATTTGATAACTGCACAAGTAATGACTTGCAAGTATTGTGATTTTCAAACACATATAATTTTTTTTTTTTTATGCATAACAAAATCAAGTATCAAACAATGGAAAATCTTTAAGTATTGCAATAAAGTCTTTTACTGATTTTTAACATTTGTGAAGAATTTACCTTCCGCTTTATTAAATGGTGTATCCAAAGCTGTTTCGAAATCTCCAGCTATGTCCTGAAACCTAAAAACAAAAAGATAGGCCTTGTCACAAGGAAATGTGAATTCTACCCTGTGGTGTGAGCATCATGCTCTACATAATAAATTCTCTCTCCTTAAGCTGGAGGATGTTCAAGCCTCACTAGGTCCTAAGCTTATTATGTTGTAAATTTAATTAGTCAGCTTATAAATTTTTGCCCCCCAAATACTTAGCCCTTTTTGTGACAGAAAACAAATGGCTCTGTATTGTATTTGCCCTATATCATCATCGTCTCATTAATGGCACTTCATGCTTCAGTTTTTGGCTTGAAATTTTTGCCTTCAGTTTAAAAATGGCCCTCTCATTCAAAGGCGAAAATAGAGAAAATTAAATGATTTCCAGGTATACAATTACACTTAACCTTTAGAAGGCGTTGTTGTTGTTGATGTGATCATTGTTGTTGTCCTCATTGTTGTTGTTGTGGGTTTTTTAAAACATTGGTATGACATGTACAATGTACAATGTTACGAAGTTTTTTTCTCCATTATTGAAAATGGATTTTTCTATAGTTTGACTGTATAATTCTATATAACATGTACGCCATATAAAATAGATGTTGTATACATTATTAGTACATATAGTAATATTTTGTGAGTGGTTATTCATAAAAGGGTTTTTTCAAGGCCTAAAATCATTTTCAAGGGCTTTTCAAAAATGAACATGAGGTTAAGTGGCACTCATGCAACTCTTACCACATACAATTTTTGGCAACTAAAACAGCAATTTATTCCTCTATATAACATGTATAACATGTGTATTTAAATATTTAAACAAAAACCATATAGAAATTAACATTTCCAGCATTACTCACCTGATCTGATAATAAACAGGTAGACTCCATTTTGTCATGAACATATGATAACTGGGATGAGCTCGTAACCTCTTTACACTCATCTGCGAGCCACACTCATGTTCAAATTTTTCGATGAAGTCCATGCTGATTTGAAATTTCTGTTAAACAGACATGCATATTCATTATGTTTTATTCCTAAAAGTTAAAAAACAATTGAAAAACGGGACAGATTTGCAAAATTGCAGTACTCAACAGGTACAGAATAATATCAACAAAGGGGAATAAACAAAAGGGGTCTATCAAACTCACAAAGAATATTTTGTTGGTTTATTATCGGTGGTCTGAATATCATATTCTTGTTGTGTGTATGTGCAATTTGAAGAAACATCTTAAATGCAACATATAGTCGTCGAGACTCACTACCTTAAAAGTAGAGTTTCTATTTTGAGGTGAAGATAATGTGAAACTTGAGTATGGTAAAAGAAGTAGGACATTACATAGAAAATATGTTGTTGCCTATTGTTTCATTACCTGAAGACAAAGGTCAGATTCTGATAAATAGGTGTATGTTAACCTTTTGTCACAGGGGTGATGGAGCATTGTCTAGATTACCTGAATAGTTGTTGTTCCAACTGGGAACAATGTTCCACTCAACCATACATGTACGTATAGACTTGTCTACTTGGGCTACAATGAGGTACAATTCACTATTTGTTTATATTTGTGTTTCTATTGCTACACGTTTGAATTGCCTTGTTGTTTACCCATATGCATGCTATAGGTAGCTATGTTTCTCAAGGTAATTATAACACTTCACTTACTTGAAAATACATAAATTTTCTTTATGTACTTTGTAATATACATTGTCTTATTTAATTCTGCATATTCTACATTTATAGCCTTTGACCGCTGAATCAGTCTCCTAAAATGAATATTGATCAACGAGGACTGTGAATTTTGGCGCCCACGTTGGGACTTCTATAATATTCTACAGATGCTACTCTACATTGTATATATTATTTCACAAGTAAATGAGTTCTAGTGCACAGGCATGTAAGAAATGTTTGCTGGTTTTGTTGGATCAGGATGCGTTTGTATAGAATTTGTTCGGTGAAGTTTAATTGTGGTTTATTTACTGTAGACTGTGTCGTTTTACCACTCAATGGCAATTTTGTTTACCTGATGCCCAATCTTTTGGTGAATTCTCTCCGTGTGTCTTCAGTACAGACAGATATGTGAAAGTTACTCTGAACATTTATTTCATTTCTATTTTTCTAAAATTATTTTCGTTAATTTAGAATAGGTTATACCGTTAGGCTATCCGCTCTTGAGGCACCAGAATGTTGGAAGTAAGGACTTATTCATATCATTTTCATTCATCGTTTATCTTGTATTGTGTGTGTGTCGGCATAAAGTTAACAAAAGAGGAGATAATTCCTCGAAAGCCCCCTTCTGAATCCACCCCCCACCCCACGTACAACGTAGGCGGGTCTCAGCTGTAATCTCTGATTGATAAAGAAACTTCAGAGTTAAACTATATGTTCTTTTCAGTCGAGATTTACTTTTGACTCTGAGTGTTTCAGGCACTGCTGCTCTACTGCTGAGTCTCAATGAGTTGAAGAATACACAGCAGATATGAGAGATAGAAGGTCTAAAAAATGCCAACATGTGAATGATGGTTTCACTTAGACTTGACTGGATGCTACTGATAATTTATTTAGTAGAGTAGTTGGTGAAACGTGTGTAACTGGTGAATAATCATGAGTGTAGAGCATTGATTGACACTGGTTCTATATGATATCAACTATATCTGAAGATAGGTTGAATAAAGCTTTTTATGAGTCTTCCATACAAAGGTATATGTTATCTATTTTGCACTATAATCAAAGAGATCCTATAGTCATAGGTACAAATATCATCAGACCTTATAAGATGGAGGTTTCTAGTTGTCAGAATGGTCAAGTTTCTGATTGAAATTTTTTGGGAAGGTACATGAGTCTGAATTATTTGAGGTCCACGTCATGAGTTCAGATATTCATGAAGCAAATGAAATACAAGAAATGGGTGTTGACCTAGATGGGAGCATGTACGTTCCATGTCCTTTAGGGTTCTATGAATGTGAAAGAATTTCTTGATCGTTGATGAGCATTTTAGAGAGAAAAAAATGAAAAACATTTACATTGAATATAGGCGCAGTCCTTTACCAGGAGCAAGACGGTGTTGAACGTGTAATTGCTTATGCCAGTCGTAGTTTTCGGAATTCAGAGAAACTTTATCCAGCTCATAAAAGAGAATTTTTAGCTTTGAAATGGTCAGTTACTGATAAATTCATGACTATTTGTATGGTCACCCATTTACTGTCAGAACTGATAACAACCCTCTTACTTATGTTCTGGGTAAAGCCAAACTTGATTCTACAGGGCATAGGTGGATTGCCGCTTTGTCTTTTACCATGGATATGAGTGATATTAACTGGGTTGCAGAACAGAAAGTAGATTCTCACATAGGTAGGGTCATAGAGTTGTTAAAGCGAGGTCATAAACCTACAAAGAGACTTTTATATTATATCAAAAAGTCTAGAACTACACCTTATCACCCAATGGGCAACGGTCAGTTGAAAGGTTTACAAACCCTGTTAAACATGCTTGGTACTCTAGATGAGGAAAAGAAACCAGATTGGAAAAAAATTATTTAGCGCCATTGGTTCATGCGTACAACGCTACTAGACATGAAAGTACGGGTTATTGGCAACCACGGTTAGCCATAGATGCATTTTTAGGTACTCAGTAAAAACCTACGTCAAACACAATCTGTGTATGTAAGCCTTAAAATTTGCCTATGCAACTGCTCTCTAAGGTAGCCGAAAAAAGCAAGTCGTCGACATAAGACTCACTACGATCTTAAAAAGTAGAGTTTCTATTTGAAAACCAGGTGACAGAGTTTTAGTTAAAAATGTTGGCCTGAAAGGAAAACATAAGTTAGCTAATAAGTGGAATATGAAGTGAAAACTTGAGTATGGTAAAAGAAGTAGGACATTACATAGAAATATGTTGTTGCCTATTGTTTCATTACCTGAAGACAAAGTCATAGATACAAGTAATAGAGAGAAGCATGTAGGTTTACCCTACAGAAAATCACAGAGATGGTACTGAAAGTGAGGTGTATGTTATTCCACCTTTACGACGTCACATTTTCTGAATCAGTCTCCATAATAAATTGTCATCGAATCCATAACAGCCACCTTGTTGTTTATTCATATATCATACGAGGACTGTGACATAGAGGTACATGTTTCTGAAAACCATCTTTCTTTATGTCTTGAAAACATTGTCTTTCTGATCTATTTATAGCCTTTAGGTCTAGAATGATATTGATAAGGTGAAATTGGTACAATGCTACTCTTTGAATTCAAAAGAATGATCTAGTGCACAGGCATGTAAGAACCAGGGCTTGTAAAGTTTGAAATAATTGTGGTAGATGAATGGCTACCTCGTAATCTGTGAAAGAACAGATACTATATGTTCTATTAGTCGTTCTCTATCTCAATGATCACACAGCAGATATATAGAAAAAAAATGCACTTAAGGATTGTTTTTCATTTTTTGAAAAACAGGGAATATATATATATGCAATTGCTCATGGAAAAAAAATTCTGTGTAGAAATTTTTTACATGGAGTCAGCTGGATATGAAAAACAATTTTATATATTTATATATTATATTACCAAAAGCTTACAAATTCATTCTATATAATTGACTTTTAGGGGGGAGAGGTTTTCATATGACGTAACAGCTGAACAGCTGTGTCAAGCATTGAATATAGATGCAACACGACTGTATACTTGCAATGAAGGAAATAATAGTCGGTATGTAAATATATATGTTTCTATCCGTATCATCAGACTACACAAGACTGTTGTAGCAAAAGGATCCAATAGGAATGAATTCTTCTGCTACATCGATCAAGTGTAGTCTGATGATGTGGACAGAAACATCCGTGTGATTCTGTTTTCATTACAAAGCCCCTTATTCATGTAATTGTGTACTCAAATTCAATATTCATTCTCCCCTTTTAACGTTCATACCACTGGAGAATATATGCTCATGCCAAAACACTGTGTCATGGATGTGACATTGATGATGTCACCAAACATTCTGGATGAATTGAACTGACATCATCAAATATTTTAGACAAATGAAATTTCATTTAGAAAAGTAGTTCAAGTGGAATCTCTGTAGCCAGCTACAGTCCAATACAGTGTTGTGTATTGCTTGTGCGTATTGGACCCCACATTATAACTGTACGATTACACATGCATGCACTAAACAGTAAAACCTGTGACATTTACTAATACATTGCAAGTCATAAATGTACCTTGTGGAACACATCAGGATTTCCAGGAGCAAATATGGAGGATGTTCGAACTTCAATGTTGCTGATGATCTCTGGCCAAACAGCATTAACCAAGAAATCAAACCCTCTTACAACCTCTGAAGACCTACAAAAAATTAAGGAAATGGTTTAAGAACAGTAATCATAAAACGTTTCTGTTTACTAAAACACAGAGTAAACAAAGATTACAAAACTCACCTGTCAGCAACATTTTTACAACCTCCCCACCCCCTCCAATTTAAGTGACCTCAATTGTTCTTTTTAACCACAGAGTAGAAAATAGACTGTTCTTTTTAACCACAGAGTAGAAAAAGACTGAGTCCAAAAGACGGTCATTTTTGCAACAACAACAAAAATAAAATAATACTCCAGCATTTGAAGTATAGGATTTGATTTGAATTATAAGAAACCTACATCTGTTTATTCAGTTTGGTACATAAGTTGTTTTCATGTCTGCATTTCAATACACATTGGTATGCACCTCGATCCCAATTTAAAAAAAAAAACTTGTAGTAGCTTGACTGTATCGGCAGACTGTTTCAAATTGTGGCATCATAAGTGTAACTAGATGTGTTTTTCTGAAACACAAATGCCCCCGGTCTCAACAAATATTTGCAATATCCTACATTTTGACCCCGCCCCCAGGGGCATGTGATGTCAGTGAAGTTTGAGCAACCCTTTGATGAACTTACAGTTAAAGTTTGGTTACTGTATAACAATCCAAACTAGAAATATTACACTTTATATGTAAGCGGGATGGAATTACTGACAAACAGACAGACAGAAGACCCAAACACTATATGCCCCCGGCGGACCTTTCAGGCCGGGGGCATAAAAATTGATACCAATATTCATGGTGATTTATTTATTGAATACAGCATGTACAAGGATAATAAGTAACTGACTCAATACCCAACAGATAGCAGTAAGCTGATAAGAGATGCCAGCATGAATGATGACATAGATCTGAAGTCCATTTCCTTAATGGCCGACACATAAATTAACCACGATTTCAATTTTAATTTGAAACAAATAGTTGCTGGTGATATAGTTGCTAATTATGAAATTTTAAGAATGTACTGCATCAGATATATCGATTAATTGACAAAGACATTTAATTTGATGGTTTTCAAAATGGACAGGAACTTATCATAAAAAGAGTATAAACTATGATTTTCATGCAACATTTGCTACAAAATTTTTGCCAAGAACCTGAAAATAAATACAATGTATATATATGAGGGTTGATAAATAGATTAAGTTTCACAGTTTGTTGATATTAGTGATATATGTAATAATTTCTAATTACATTCAAAATTTACGTAGCTGCCAATATCAATATGATGAATGGCGGAGGAATACAGTTTGTTTAGTTTCTCTATTACAACCTCAATGTCACTAGAATCTATATGCAGTGGGATTTCTGTATGTACTGATAGATCTATTACATGGTGTTGAAACCAGTACACAGAGTATTGTATAATTTCAAAAGGCAAGGGTAAGTAGAATTATGTGATATTTTATTTAATGATTGTTCAAACTAGATTTAATTTCATTTATACTAAAATATTTGACTTCTCTGTAAAAGTTGAATTCTTGAGTTGGACTCTATTTTCTAGCGCGAATGCATCAAATAAAATACGGCCTCTTCACTGCTAACAAGATAGCCCTCCAAGCAAACCCATAACAGGTTCTTATTACATAACAACCTTTAAAATAGAAAATATAGAAATATGTAGAGTCCCCTTTCTCTTTTCAGGTCACAGATGAGATCAATGTATATACATACCCAGCAGCACCACTGGATGTCACTTCCTTAAGGATCTGACAATGGGCAGGAATAAATTCCAGGATCTTTCCGTACATTCCCTGTAGACCCTGATTACTGGATTTCAGGAATTGCTCGTTAATTACCTGGGACAATAAATGAAGTATGTAATTCAGGTAGACACGCCAACTGATTCATTGGTTTGTAAACTTCAGTAGGTATACATGCAAATATATTCATGATGTATGTACATGTACGACATCCATAAAATTTCATAAATTTAGAATACATATACAGGATTCGAAATTAGTACTGCTTCCATGGCCTGCGGCCAGTAAGAATAGGATGAGCCAGTAGAATTCAAATCTGTACTGGCCCTATAATATTACAGTAAAAGAACTAAAAATAAAAGTGCTCTTTTCAATAATTGCTACATGTTTCATGTAAATCTTTAAAAATAATCTCTCACATCTTTAACAATACAATTGGAAAATATCCTGTTTTTCACTCACCTGTTATAGTTGGTTATTCTTTATCTAAATATATTATAAAATTATTTCTTTTGACTTGTTTGTGGGTCGGTAGATATTTGATTGGTCTAGTAGATATTTTTATGCTTCTGGCCCTGTTAATTTCAAGCAAGTGGAGAAAAAACCAGGAACAGCAACAGGAGGCCCATGCTTACCAAAACAGTGTTGGTATCTTACAAATATGGGAATCTCAAATTTACAAATTATTATAACACTCCTGGGGAGTGGAGGAGACTTGAAAATGAATGAATATGACAAAGTCGGGTAAGACATCAAAAACATGTCAGAAATTAATTTTCCAATTTATTTGAAAAACACGAAATTGAATCATACATCCATGCAACTGGTTTTTCAATCCATGCAGCAGTACTGGAGTAGAAGGGGTACCCCTGAGTACTATTTTGCCCCGCCCTTGATTCATCTCTGATAAATATAATATCACTTGGTATCATTTTAAAATATAAATACTTACCTACCCCAATTTTACTGAATAACTGAATAAAAATCTGTTCATAAATAAATGCATTACAGGCATTTCCTTGTGAGACATTGACAGTAAAATTTAATAAAATCTGTTTGAACATGTTGAAGTGGGGTTATTCTTGTCACATTTACTCAGCAAATATGTGATATTTACAATCAAAATTTATATCACCTTAAAGATATTGAATTCATCTATCCTAATCTGGTATCTGAATAAAAATTGGTCCAGTAATAATAAAATTATGAACTATTATGAAATATACAAAACTTTCATGGTTCAGTGCATTCCGAGTTTTGTACTCTGCCACAAACTTGGTAGAGGACCTTGTGTACTTGCTTCCTAGAAGTATCAAATCCCTTCAGACATGTTGGAGAAGATGTCGAAAATGTGAAAGGTTAACAGACAGACAGACAGACAGATGACAGACAACAGGTGAACAGAAAAGCTAAAAAAAACCTGTGTATCTAAAGATAAGACAATCTATTAAGATTATCTTTATCATTTTTCATTTGTTAAACATACCTCCTCCATGTATGGTTTTACGATATTTTGTCGGAAGAGATTTTCTGCATCTTTGATTTTGTCAATAAGTGCATATGTCCTCAAACACTGTTGCAACATGGGAATATTCCCCTTATCTAATCCCTCGAGAAATTGTCCCTCAAGTCTATACTGCAGCGTTGTGGTAATATTAGCAATTCTCTGTAATCACAAAAAAGGCATATATACACAATCCTTAAAGTTGAAATTCTACTTTCTGTAAGCTTGTAAGCTGAAAATGACAATTATGTTTGCATACCATAAGTAGATTCGCCATGATGTTCCTTTTTCAGGCCTTCGATGTGAAAAAATGAAACACAACAGAAGTAAACTGACAAATTTTCCTACCATGGGCTGGCGCAAGCAATGTTAAAAAAAAGACTTACCTGGAGACTGATTCTCTTCTGGGCTATAGTATGACGATAAAGTTGGATTTTGTAATTGGTATATATCTTGCTAATATTTTACATAGGTATATAGAGGTGAGCCATCTTTGATTAAGGTTGATGAATTCAATGCAAAGCCATAGTCTCAAGGTTTTTGTTTGTTTGAATAATGTTTAACGCTACATATGGTGGCTAGCAGTTTTTGAAGGTGGAGGAGAGAACCCGAGTATAATGTACACAGGAAAAAACCACTGGCCTCCTGCAAGTAAATTGGCAGTCTTCCTTACAAAAATCAGCTTAGGTTCCAGCAGGGCTTGAGCAAGCACCTGCAAGAGGCCAGATAATTCATCTCTTAAAGTGTGATGCTCTAACCATGCTCTATGTGATACATTGTACAAACAGTAATGGGAATAAAAGCAGACATGTCAAAAGTTGGTAAGGGAGACAACTCTGAGAAAACTAGGTGAGATGCTGTTTATTAAATAAGTGGGACATTTGTTGACTCAGATTTGATTATTGAACTTAGATATATGCTATAATTGTGGACATTCTAATGTGATTGAAACTTTTATGAATTATGGGATTTGAAAAAATTTGCAAACATGGCAAACAGCATGCATGAACACATGAGCTATTTAGTGATCATATATATATACAGTAAAACCTGTGTTTAGCGGACAGATGCTAGAAAAGAGGTGTCCTCTGAATCAAGAATGACCAATCACTGTTAAAACATTCATATGTATAATCAACACAAATAGTTCTTGTATTCAACTGTTACGGTGTAATGCGAGGAAATAAATGTCAAAAGCAAAAACACAAAGTAAAAGATTGTAGGAGCATATCTAAAAATAGAACAGCTTGGTGAGAAATTACCTGTAGCAATGGAAGTTGATCATAGGAAGACTGTCCGCGAATTCAATTACAGAAATTATGAATATATGGGCCAACAACTGTGTCTGTTGTCCATGTAAATGAGGTGTCCGTTTATACAAAACAGAGGCCAGTAGTCTTATATAACAATGTAAATCAGGACCGAAACAAACTGTCCATTATCAGAGGGTGTCTGCTGAATAAAGGTGTCTGTTATGGCAGGGTTTACTGTATACACAAATACTTTATTACTATTCCTTTATTTCAACTGTATACTTACTGGTTTGATGTTTTCCACCAGGGGGAGTCCTTTACTCTTTGTAACATAAAACTGTAGCTTGTTGAACTCATTTGCCACCCGTTCAATCAACTGACCATTCAATTGTCTGTCGTGTAAAAAGAATTTATGATAATTATGTAAAGTAAAGTAACTATCTTCATCTTTTTGTACTCCATTCATGATCAAACACTTGTCTTAGTGCATTTATCGTCAATATGGATGCAGTTAAGGTGACAGATATATAGAACGGTGTCCCTTACCTGTCGTTTAAATTCGTAAACAATCATGATCTCAAAATTGAATCTAAGGCAAATATTTACCGTATACCTGGAAAAATTTTTGTCCTTAGATAAGAGGACGAGTTCAAAATAAAAGTGAAATTTTCAAGCTAAATAATTGAAGCACAGATATACATGCCATCCCTGACACTATGGTGATTCAGGGCAAATTCAAGATGGGGTGAATATGTTTTCTGTCGTAAAAGGGCGAAAATAACCAAGGGCGTAAATTCCTAGGTAAACAGTATATCATAGTTTGTCTCTAACTTATCAACCCCTGAAAAACAATGAACTCTTCTGTAAATCAATGACGTAGACCAGTCTAAATGTGTCTTTAGGGGATAATGAGTTAAAAAGCTTTGTTCTCAAATGAAATATTGCCCCATGTCTGCGTCTTTCTTAGGAAATATTACCTGTGTGTATAGCATTGCATGCAGCATTATTTATATAACAGAAAATAAGTTCTGAAAATCCTTGTAAGTGCATAAATGTACTTTTCCAATGTTTTTTTTAGGACAGCATGTGTTAAATGAAATAAGAAAAAAATTACTACAATAAGACGTAAATTTCATACCCGGGTGAAGACTCATTTTCTGAGTGAATTCCTAGTAAACGCTCAATCTTCTCCACGGAATGTACAATGTTCATTAGTCGCTGTAGACAAGCCTGTAATTATTATGAAACTGTAGAATACAAATGTTCTCTATCATGGTCAAATTCCAAAAAGGAGCTACCATTTTCTACCCAATAAGCGCCCATGTTCCTACATGTACATGTATAAGCGCCCCTCCCCCATTTCTTCAAATTCACTTACCTTTTTTTGCACACGATCAAGAATCTTTTTTGGCAGGCGGAAAAATGAAAGTAACAGTTTATCTCTGGCCCCCAGCAATGGAAGAATGCAGATACGTGTCATAGGCAATGACGACAACTTTACCACTGTGACTTATTACAAAATTAACTGTTTTACATCAATTTGACTCTTAATTGGTCCAATAAGGCCCTTTATGGCCGTGGGTGCTTAATGGGTCCAATACGGTATCTAATACTGTATTGGGAGGATAATCTATTACAACTGAAAATGGATCTGTTTACCATTTCTGATTCCTATTACTAATTACAAAATTCTATAATCATTCTGCAATGGTTTATCCATGCTACAGTGCTGTGTATGAAAAAGAATTCACAATTTAAAATGTTTATTATGGAATTCAAGTGGAATACCATATGAAATAAATAAATAAATAAATAAATAAATAAATAAAAAGATAAATAAATAAATAAATAAAAAGATAAATAAATAAATAAATAAATAAAAAGATAAATAAATAAATAAATAAATGAATGAGTGAATGCTTTGTTTGTCTTGTGTATAATAAGTGTCCAGTACTTAGGTGATGTTTGATTTTAAAAATTAAAGAATGGGTATTCCATCATGATTGCTAGAGAAGGCAGGTTGACCATGGTATGAAGTACAGCAAAACTTAGGTAAGTGGAAGTTCAAGGGTCCCCTCAGGAAAGTTTGAAACCGCAGGGCTTCAATTCATGAATGGTCCATTTATACAACGGTTTAAAAAAAAATGTTTTAAGAGAGATTAAAATTCATACCTTTTCTTGTCGCACTTTTTCACGCTGTCTCAGTTTTTCTCCGACGGCAACGATAGCTTCATCCATAGCATTTCTAACGCTCTACAAAATGAGACAAAATATAATCTTTTATCTATAGTGTCCACTGGGCTGATATTCAGCCCCATTCCCAATACAAGATACTATAAAACATGAATACAGTAAAATCTGCTTTAGCAACCACCTGTGTATAAAGACCACCTTTTTGCTGTCCCCAATAGTACCATTTGTGTACAAATCAACCTCTATATAAAGACAACCTCCCTATAAAGACCAATTTTCTTGTGTGTGTGTGAGAGAGAGAGAGAGAGAGAGAGAGAGAGAGAGAGAGAGAGAGAGAGAGAGAGAGAGAGAGAGAGAGAGAGAGAGAGAGAGAGAGAGAGAGAGAGAGAGAGAGAGAGAGAGAGAGAGAGAGAGAGAGAGAGAGAGAACATGAGTTTTGTGAAACTGCCTCTCTCATGAATGAAAGACTTATAGATATCACCATACATGGTTAACTGAGACACCTGGCACTTACCAAAACCTGTTCCTTCAAATCCCCAAGTGGGAGGGTCAGATTCCCTATAGCTTTGTCCATACCAACCTAAAAACAAATGAAAATTAATGAGTGCTTATATTTTGATAAAAATTTCATTTCAAATCACTATCTTACTGTATCATACAGAGTCATCTGTTCATGGAATCCCTAGCCTCTTAAAAGGAAATCACATTAGGAGTTCTACATATAAAATGTTTAACATGTTTAATTAATCCTGAGAGAATATTTTTGTTCACTGATTATTTGACCATTTCTAGATTCATTTCATCACCTTAACCAGTTTCAGGCAAGTTATGGTGAAAAACCTTCTACTAACTGGATTGATTTAAACATCTTAATCAACTGGATATATTTCATCACCGTAATTAATTCAAACCCAGTTATTTTGTGAAACTTTCAACTGCAGCAGGCAGAAATTCAGACAACAAACACCAAATCTGTATCACAAATTACTGACACAGAGACTTAACTGATGTACAAGTCACAGTTCTGAGTATGACGTCAAAATAAAAATCTATTGATTCAAGGTTAGGTCAACAAAAATTGATATTGTTTCTCAGACACATTTTTCAAAAATAAGATGAGGGAGGGTAAGCTTTTATTTCTGATTTTTACTCTCCAAAAATGTGATGTGAGAGTGGCATTTTTACCTTTTTCTCTCACATACATGTACAGGGGTTCAAAAGTCTGAAGTCCAGGAATTGGTTGATTTGGATTTGGACTTGGCATTTAGGAATACCCCAAGTCCAAGGGACTTGCTTCATCTGCATTCATTTAATTTTACTGTATTACTTATTAACAAAATTCAGCATGGACTTTGAAATTTCTCAGTTGGACTTGCCAGAAATTTAATCTCTAAGTCCCGGACTTGAGTGTCTAAAAAAGAATTTTGAAACCACTGATATATTGTCTGTTTCAGATAACATGGCTGGGCAGAGTAGCCATTCGATTATCATACAAATGATTCTACTCACTTTTCGGTTATGACAAGCTTCATGGAGAAAAATAATTTATTCCTCACTGGATACTCAGTGACAAGTAGATATGATTACTCTTCATGCTCCAGGCAGTATAATCTTAATGTTATGCTTTGATACCTAGAATTTAAACTTGCCTGGGTCAAGATAGGGTTCATGAAAGTTCTCTTGATATATATGGTTATATGTCACTTGAAGAATTTTTTTTTTTACAGTGGAACGTGTCTTGAAAGACCACTTTCCTAAAAGACCACCTGTCTTCTGAGACCGCACTCTGAAAACCACTTGGTTAGCAAATCCTTTAAATAAAACCTCTTTTGAGAGACTACCCGTCTTTTGAGACCACAATTTGGTGGCAAAAGGGATGGTCTCTCAAGACAGGTTTCACTGTATCTTTACAATGTTTTCATTTTTTCGCTTCAATAGAAACTAAGTGATGCAGGGGCCTGAGAAACAAGAAATCAATCTTATTTGCCCTTACGAAAATCATTTTGGAGAGAGTAAAAAAGATTTACCAAGTTGGTGGAGAGGTTGACAAAATCGGCATAGTCTTTGTTGATCAACTCGATCATGGCACTGCGAAGGATCTTCAGGTAGGTGTTTAAGTCGTCTCGTAGACTTTCCAACTGCACCCGCCTGCGACACTCCATGACAAACTGATCAACATCAAAGTTGTCCTGATAACAAAGTAGAAAGAAAGTAAACATTGGATACAAATTAAGCACTGAGATAATAAAATCAAGTAAGTTATAAATTCAAAATCAAAGGATTTGGGGATTTTTTCTGGTCAATTATTTTTTATTTCTGGTGTCACACACATGCAGGGGTGGAAATTAACGGGTGCCTGTTCGCCTGAGGCGACTGAATTTACGATCGGGCAAAAAGATTTTCGTACGAAGTTGCCCATTTGGCGAATTGATTTCAGGAATTTTTTTGCCACTTTTTGGGGCCGTTATTCGGTCCATTTCCAGTCGGAAATAGTATCTGTTTTTTCTCAATTTTGGTCCTTAAAATTCCCAATTTGATGAAGCTAAAAATTTTTAAATATGAAGTTCGAATGTCCACTTTTATCAAAATGAAAGTGAAAGTACAATCATTCTGCATTCGTCATTTCAAAAAGCAAAAGTTACAAAAGTGATCCATTTCCTTCTATTCGTAGTTTAAATGGATTGCTAAAAACCAGTCAGAAATTAAAATAATTATTTTATTGACAAGTAAATACGTTAGTCTTTACCTTGTGGCCAAAAATGTCACAGAACACATCGTGTGTTAACTGTTGTTGCTTGCAGTTTATGGAGGAAATGGGAGTTGGGTGTGTGTAATAAAAGAACCGATACCGAAAAGAACTGAATTTCAGGATGTGTTAAAATGATGAAACATGTACATGTAATACTATACATTGTATAAAAGTTATAAAATCTTAATTAAATGTACATGTAGATGAATGATAAAAGGAAAATTAGTTGTTGTGAATAAAAGTTTTAATGAGATACTTAAAATGGATAGATATTGTTTTAAAAAATGAAAACTTTTGTAATTTGCATCAATTTAAACACACAGTGGTTACATATATTTATTAAAATAACAATAAATTAATAAAACACTAAATTGACTCAAATATTTTTTCTTTGCGGGCAACCAAATTTTCATGGCGGGCAAGCACAATATCAGTATACCATTTGCCCGGCTGAGCAAGTTGTTAAAAATGTTAAGGTCACAAACTGGTTAAAATTTTTTCAAGTAAATATGATGGGGCCCTAAGTTTAAATCTGGGCTCCCAGAATTTAAAACTTAGGAGCCCGTTTGGCTCCTGAGAATTTTTTCTTAATTTCCACCCCTGCACATGTACAATATCTTGGACCCCACGATAGAATGACCCCCATGGTCATTTTATCCTGGGGGTTAAAATATCAAATGACAATGGTACTGCTGAATTATGTTCTAAATATTTAATGCTGTGATTAAACTGTGTGAAGTCATTTAGCCTCGTAGTATCGTACTCTTTATCAAACCATTACAATACCTTTTTGTTTTTTGTGCAGTAAATATCAATTTTGTTTATTGTTTCCCCTCAAAATTACAAAAGAACATCTTCTGCTCACACTGTAAGTATAAGTCTTTACCATCCTTGCATTTGTTCTATCAATGTTTTCTAGGATGCAATGAGATCGTGAGTAAATAGCAATCTTTATAAAGCTGAATTCAGATTCGCGATTTACTAAACCAAGCGCTGCCATTTACTGTACCTCGACATTTACTGTAAAAAACAATTTAAAAAAAAAAGTTGTCTACTGGCTTTATCATAAACAAATAAGGAAAACAGCAAACAGGTTTAAAATCGCATTTAATTTTCATTGCTTAATAATTTTTCCATTCCATAAGATATTTCAGTCATATATATGATCTGAATAACATTGGAATTAACGAATTTATCACTTCTTAATTTGCCTGTTGCCTTATTTTTTATATGTTATCTGTGCATATTTTGCACTTTGAATTTCATAGTTTTTTATCTTCATCAACTTCATAAATATAGTCTTTGTGAAAACCTCAGGATAAAATTTTTTTAATGAAACAGATTTCCTCTTGCCAGTACTCATGACAGTTTCTTATGAGTTATCAAGTTATACATACTACCTTCCTTCCTTTACACAAAAGAGTTACAAGATTATTAGAGGGCGAAGCTCTCATATATGTAGAGAAGCTCACATTTTTTATTCCTACTTCATCCGGGACCTGTACTACTAATGGTAAAAATTTTGCTCACATCGGGAATTTGCGCGTGACATAAACAAAATGTCGGAAATGCAAAGTCATTACTTAAAAGCGCATTGCAAATGAAATAATAAACTACCACACTAAGAAACGTTTTGTAGACCGAGACTAGGCCATAACGATTAGGGTTGTATATCGAACCCGATCACGAAGCACCTCCATTATTCTGGTAATGTGAGCTGCACGAAATGATGGATATGCTGGGATAGAGAAAAATATATAGCATAAAAACATGTTTGTGCATTTAATTCATGACTAATAAATACCACATAGATTCTATTTAAGTTTTAGCACCAAGGAAACAGTCAGTCAATTAATATTTTATTTAAAACAATGAGTGAATGACCGGGACATTTATGTGAGAAAAACACTGAATATTAATCCTTTGGTGATTCTGTTGTGTTGCCCGGCAGGGGGCAACATGACGGAATCCCCAAAGGGATTTACTGAACATGTAAAACTGTTGATGAATGCCTTCGCCCTCTCCATAGGTTTACCTATGTATTATTTATAGTAATTACATGTGGAGGTGAAAAAGTTTAGAGTAACCTCTATTGACCAACCAACGTGTCAGAATTAACGTAAATACTTTTATCTAATATTTGATTTTCATTCAAAACACTAAGAAAAGGCAAATACATGATCTTAGTGACAATGAACTATATGATCATGCTTTAAATTGTGACACTTTTAATCAGCTGTTTGAACACATAGAATGAAGAACCTTTTGCCCTAAAATGACAACCGGTAACCAATGGCCATGCACATTAACCCAAACGATTGTTCGCCGCTGTAGTAAAATGGGTTGCAGCCTGGTAGACCGAAGGCCAATTACTCCGAAGGCCTGATACTTCGAAAAGGTGTCCAGTCAAGTCGTACACAAACCGAGTCGTACACAAACCTACTCGTACACAGGGAGTCAACTCGTACACAGAACCGAGGTCAACTCGTACACAAGCTGAAGTCAACTCGTACACAGCTAATATACAGATTAATTATTTACAAAAATTTGTATATATAATATTTTTTTATGGATTTGAATAAAATTTTTGATACATTTTTATACATTTCATCAAATTTATTACATCCAGAATTCACAAAATCAGTGTTTTAAACTGTTGTTTTAGACGATGATTTAGGGGAAAAAATATTGAAAAATAATTAAAATGCAAATTTGATCAGAATATGTGTTGAAATTCAGTTGTATTTCGTTTAATCACGTTGGATAATTTCATTTCGTTTAATTAATCCCACGCGCGGGGGTATCCCTTAGAA
Organism: Atrina japonica; assembly: GCA_030159075.1. Taxonomy (NCBI): domain Eukaryota; kingdom Metazoa; phylum Mollusca; class Bivalvia; order Pterioida; family Pinnidae; genus Atrina; species Atrina japonica. Next base: position 130,963 of record BROG01000603.1, on the reverse strand, counting down.
CTACGGCACGCGTACGGGCGCTACGGCGGTGTATTAGATGTTGGTGAGCGCTAATTACGACCTGCTCCTCATTTGGTTAATTATGAGACACCCAAAGCCAGGGACAGGAAAATGCTTCCGATTTGGATCATTTCTGAAGCAACCATGGTGCGACACGCGTGTATTTCCTGTTCAAGAACTGTAAGTAATTTAATTCTTTTATATTACATTATTTCAATAATATTTGATAATTGAAAACAAGACAACACAACCATACAAATTTATATAATTATTCTAAATATGAAAAATGACTTTGACAAATTTTTAGACCATTTTTTAAAGAACTACTTCCAATGTTCAATACTTTAATGAAATTAATAATTTTTTTTTTATTTTTTATTCCTTCCTAAGTAATGTTATGTTTTCAAATTATTTAAATAAATTCATTGGTTTGTGTTGTTGGTTTGCATATTTGTAAATGAATAATTGTGCTTTCATAGAAATTGTTACAATTAGTTAGTTATTCATAGTTTCTTAGCCATAGTTAGCAGCTGGTTAGTTAGTTAGTTCAAATACAATTTCTCTAGATATATGAAAGCAATTTTGAATCATGTGCGCTATAATTTGCCAAGGTACCCTTTGTGAGGTGGTATAGTGACCACTGAAACATTGTTTGTATATTAATTTGGTGTTTATGATACCCTTTCCCCCCGCAAGGCTTCTGTGTTTTGATAGCAATCACACTGACAATTAACATATTACAATTCAATGAAACTCCCTCTTATCCTTTTTGATTGAAGATAAAATTACAGCGTATATATAAAAAATGTTATTGCATCTACATTTGAAGTATAACATATACTATATACATGTTCATTAAATTATGAAAATTTAATTTCATCAAACATTCTTTTTCATCATATATGATGAAGATATTATAATTGATATATCTCAACTTATCTTAAAAGCTTGTAAACTTTGCGATGTTTAATCTAAGTAAATATGCTATGTCTGATTTATGTCTATGTACCATACATAGAAGATGTACATGTATTTCTTGTACAAATGAAGAATTGAAAATTGACCCTCTATTTGTAAACATTAATAAGAAAAGCCAATAGTAACTTAAAACTTTAAAAAATTAACTACCATACATTTCCTTACTTATTGAACTATAGTATGAGGAACATAGATACATTCTAAATTTGTGAAAATAATAATAATATATTATAAATAAATAAAATTTATCCAAACTATATGGTATATAGAGAAACCCTATGTATATTGGTGTTGATACATAATTTTTCACATATTGGGCAAAGTTGTTTATAAGTTGTTCATAAGCCCAGAAAATAGTCAATAAAATTGTCAATACTTGCATTTCCATGCATATAACTTAATTGATAGTTACATAGTGAGCAAAGACATAGTTCAAGTAACTTTACTGTTGATTTGAATAACATTGAACATTGTTTTATTAAATCTCATCATCTAAACAAAGATATACAGAGATTGTTAATGCGATAAAGATCTTTACATATAATTTTGACATGACATGCGTGAAATACATGTTTATAATACTATATATACGTATAATAAGCAATGATATGTTACATTGAGTGAAGTTAGGAGAGTTTCAATAACAATTTTATCAATGACATTTATGGTTCCATATATAATTAACAGAAAATCATGTATCCAAAAACCCAAATGTCATTCAGTTCATTCATCCTTTTTTCCATTGAGACAATACTTGAAGAATACAGATACACTGTACAAATACAATTACGCTCATAATATGCAATTTTTATAAATTATTAACATTAATATTCTTAAGTTCAAAATTATCCAGTATAATACAAAATATGTAGTATTTTTGTAAGTTTGATTCCGGGAATTTGAAAACTGAAAAGCAAGGTAATAATGAACCTGGGTTGAAATAAAATATGTCTTAAACTTTATAAATTATACTACAAATATATAAAAATGTATAACTTAAATATCATATGACTACTCGAAAACTCATTACTCTTAACTGTTTTGTATTAAAACTTACCCCCATCCCAATAAACTGATAAAGTAGAAGAATATTTAATGTTGACAGACACTAAGAGGTATCCGTTGGTCAAAGCTGGGATTGGTATTTCTGTTTTTTATTATTCTTTTTTCAGTTATTCACTTCAACCATTTCAACTAGCCTAAAAATAGAGGATTATGAAAAATGCATTTTGGTATTGACTTCCTCGCAGTGATATTGTTTGCATGATTACCTTCATAAAAACATCTTTATCGAAGCAAAGAGAAGCGGGGCCACTTGGAAGTGGAACACCTTTATTTGGATCCCCTGTCATTCTCGATGCAAACTTCTTAACTAGACTACAATTTATAGCAACTTTTCCTCCTAGCAGAATGATTTCCAAGTTGGCAAATAACTTTTCTACCTTTAATTTAGAGAGTCTGTAGTATGGTTCTCTGAAAAAGTAAACATGTTGATTAGGAAACCAGGCTTAAAAATAAACGCACACTAAAATACCGATCCCGAATTACTTATAGCTCTAAAGTCTTGATAGATAGATAGATAGATGGGTTGATGGTTGGAGGGAGGGTGGGGCGGACAAACACACAGGCAGATTAATTGACTGACTGATTGATTTCCAATACTACCCATTTCGGTACATCGTCTTTGGTATATCATTAAATAGACAAAGGCAGGTAGACTCAGGGTTTATTTATTATTATCATTATTATTATTTTAATAAGATTTTACCTTAAATTCGGGTCTGTTTGTTCTCTTAGTATAACAATTCACCATCATCACGTAAACAAAAGTGTTTTCAACCATTTAACATTGTTCTTTTGTTGGATTTTCAGTCAGATCATGTATTTAGTTAAAATTTTGTAAATTGTATAGTTGATGGTCAATTATAAGGGCCTTGGATCAAATCGTACAATAAGGTGTCTGTAGAAAATGTTCAGTTCAGTGTATGTTGCTTTTTTAACAGAGAAAAATACTATTATATCGCTGGTGTAGGTTAACGAGTAAGTGTCATGATGTTTACGAGCTTCTGTGAAACTGAAAAGTTCTACGTAGGCTACACGTAATTAATTAAAATCGCAACTCGAGTTACGTCTATATGCAGTTACGTCTACGTTTGCGGGCAAAGTTACAACCTGGGCCCTGGTGCTCTACTGATAGGGCTAAAGGGGAAAACTCTCACTAGCACAAGCTACAAGTAAGCTATATGAGCACCAAATACATGCAACTAAGCCGCATTATCCCCCCATTGAATTAGTCGCCCCGAATTTCTTAGAGCACGGTAACCATCACTATCCAGGAACAATTTTTCGGTTATATGGTGGCTGTCAGTTTTTAATGGTGGAGTAGAGAACCCGCGGTTACAATGTACTCGGGAAGAGACCATCGGTCAGTTCCGCAAGTAAACTGACAGACTTTCTCACTAAAATCTGCTTAGGTTCCAGCGGTGCTCGAACCTGCGCTGACCAGAAGTGATCGAGATACTTCCATGATGGGTCAAAGCGCGATGCTCTAACCACTCGGCCACCGAGGCCCGGCCGTCACTGATTCAGGAAGAACCCGCGGCCCAACATGGACACACCTGTCGGAAAGCAAGCATTGGTCCCTTTTAGGTTTACATAGGAGAATAATCAGCCAGTTTGTGTTTATTGTTGTTTTACGTCACACCCAACTTTTTTTTCAGTGACTAGTATATGGTGGCGGTCTGTTTTTAATGATGGACAGGGGGCGTAGCCAGGAGGCTATTCAAGTATAAGCACAGTGTTCAAGGCGAGGGGTCTGAAGGCCCCCAGCCGGTCCAGGGCAGAGCCCTGGTAGGGAGATTAGGGGGCGAAGCCCTCCGGAATCTCAGAAGCTATTGTGTTGTTTTGAAATTAGTAAAGAAACTTGAAAATGTCATCCAGTACCTTAATGGGGACAGATTTGTTTGATATTTATAGCTTCTTTTTCTGTACCAGACATGATACGAGTTAAGAGGAGTGTTTCTAGAAATGTAGAGGACAATTACCTTAGATACTGCTGTGCCACCACGCAATTTGTTATAACGACGCAATTTGTAATAAAAAATTTCGAAGTCCGAGATTTATTCTAAAATTAGGGGGTAAGGTTAGGGATGACCGTGTCAAGACGCAATATGACCAATTTAATGAAAAAGATGGATTTGAACCCACTACGATGGATTTTTAAAAGTCATTACAAATTGCGTCGAAGTGCATTTTTCAAGAAACGCAGAAACGACGCAATTTGTAATAAATCTCCAAACCTTGGATTTTATCGTCAACACAACCTACAACTGATAGATATAGATATTTCGACATACATTATGTCCTTATTACACGGTTTAAAATTGATGAAACCCTTATCGACGGATTTTAAAAATTTATTACAAATTGCGTCCATTTGTATATTCCAACAATTACAAAACCGACGCAATTTGTAATAAATATCTAAAGTTTCGTTTATCTTAAAACTAAGTGGAAAAAGGGTAGATCTAGTATCTTCAACATTTATTGATTAAAGATCAATAACATGAAGTGATGTTTATACTTTGAATTCAAGTTTTAGAAGTTTATTACAAATTGCGTTGATTCGATCTTTTGCAAAATACTAATCCGTCGCAATTTGTAATAAATCTCCAAACAATCCATTCCCTACATTCACTAGATCTAGATATCATCAACAGTATTCTGGCTTATAAACATGATACTTTATTTACTTTTATACTTTTATTCATTATAAATTGTGTCGATTTGTATATTTCAACAAGTACAGAATCGACGCAATTTGCAACAAAGTTTCGATTTTCGTCAATATGTACGAGATATTTATTGACTAAGATTAAAACTCCGTGGGAAAAGTGTGGATCTAGTATTTTTAACATTTATTGATTAAGATCGATAACATGAAATGATGTTTATACCTAGAATTCAAGTTTAGAAGTTTATTACCCTTTTCCCAATGAGTTTTAAGAGAAACGAAACTTTGTATATTTATTACAAATTGCGTCGGTTTATTAATTGTTGGAATATACAAATCGACGCAATTTGTAATAAATTTTTAAAATCCTTCGATAAGGGTTTCATTAATTTTAAATCGTCTAACATGGACATAATGTTTGTCGAAATATCTATATCTATCAGATGTAGATTGTGTTAACGATAAAATCGAAGATTTGGAGATTTATTACAAATTGCGTCGTTTCTGTGTTTCTTGAAAAATGCACTTCGACGCAATTTGTAATGACTTTTAAAAATCCATCGTAGTGGGTTCAAATCCATCTTTTTCATTAAATTGATCATATTGCGTATTGACACTGTCATCTCTAACATTACCCCCTAATTTTGTAATAAATTTCGAACTTCGAAATTTTTATTACAAATTGCATGGTGACACTGCTGCATTTTGGTGTGTCTATGCTGAACATATTTTTATTAGAGCGTTACACTACGTGTTAAAGTAAGACAAGAAACAGCTATATTAATCGTCAGTCTTTTTTTTTTTCAATCAAATTTGAGTGTAGGCACGTGCCTACTCGAGCCTTACGTAGCTACGCTACTGGTGGAGGAAAAAAGCAACTTTCCTACAAAATCAGTTTAGGTTTCAGTGGGACTAACTGAGCGGCGACCCTAAATGAAGAACCCAGAAGAACTCTAGTTTATTCATAATTGATAACGCTTGGTTATAATTTTATGACGGAGACATAAAGTTTCGATTTTATTTATCGTCCAACATAAAAAAAATTTTTGATTGATATTGTTATATATTTATCATTTTGTTATCATTGTTCCTTCTATCAACTAAGATTTAACCTGAACCAATGCAAAAAAAAAAAAGACAAAACGAAAACAAACAAAAAAACAAAAAATTACCTTTTATTGCAAAGCCTCTCAATCAGTTGGAAATATAAAGGCAATGAACAAAACTTATATTGGCTAGCCTATAGACCCTTTATACACCAGCGATACAATTATAAAGCCTTTATGTAAGTCTATCACTGATAAACAAAGTTATTTTTTTATAAAAAGATCTATCATCTAAAATTTTATTATCATTTTCTTAAAAAATAATCCCGCTAAAACCAGTCACACAAAATGCGCATGTCATATCATAAATAATCTTGGTAAGTCGCTGCTTCATAAAATAGAATCAAAAATTATACAATTCACAGATATTGGTCCCCTTCATCCGTGTATAGCCTATATAACATGGGTTACCAAATAGCCTTTTACAGGGACATATATGCCAAATAACACATATGTGTTGTCCAAATACATGTCTTTTTCATGATTTTGACAAATAGGGCTATATATTGATTTGGGCCTCACGTTTTTTGCAGTGGGTCCGTTTTCACCGAACACCTTAGCCCCACACGGAATCGAAATTAATTTGTGTCGCCGACATATATATAACACATATGGGCATGATTTTGACTAGGGCTATTTTGATTTGGGTCGTTTTTTTGCACAAAACCTTTTAAAGGGTAATTAATTTGTTAAAATGTTTCAAAATTTAAAGGGTAAATTAAAATTCTTAAAGGGTATTTTTAAATATCTAAAGCACGTTTTACATGATCATAAATAAATTGTCACAATTACAATTTGTAATTTGAATTTCAAATGTGTAATTTCACCCCCTGTTCTAAATTTCAAAGCTGATTTTCAAATTTTTAAGAGGTAAATACCGGCCTCTTACTCATCTTATCTGGAGCTCAACGTAATCAAATATTCCTAGATCAGCCCACATATGTTGTGCAAAATACATTATCATGTGAGAAACATACTTGTTTTCATATTTACATATTATCAAACTATATATTCAAAGACATAACCCATATCGGCCGAGATCGATTTGATGTACCACAACCTTTGATGGAACGTTGGTATTGCAACAACAGGGTTCCGGAATCGATTCCTGGACTTGTCAAGTCTTTTAAGACTTTAACACAGGCAGTGTCATCCCCTCGCCAAACGCTCGCGATCGACAATAGAGGATTAATTCAATGATTTTCGGATGAGTAAGAAAGCGAACATAATTATTATATATTTGGTATGGGTTAGGTATGTCACCGATATTTTATACATGAACATGTAATGGAAATCCCCTAGGTACTTTCCCATTTTTACTGACCTGATGAACCCCTTAACAGTGACAGTGATCGTCATTTTAACTATGTGAATCTCTGGTTACAGACGCATCATGGCTGTTTTCAACCAGAATAAAATTGAGATTGGTAAGTTTTACCTTGTTAATTTTAGTCCCATATTTATGCCTTAGAGAACCTAGCAGTACACGTCATGATACGTTGAAAAACAAACGGAATCGGCTGAAAAAATTCTGTTCATAAGTCTAACTCTAAGATATCAGTCCATCGAAAAGATGTGATTGTTGATATATAGATTATACGTGTATCTAGATATGTATAAGTTGTATATTGGAAAGGGGTCATATCAAAATACAATAGTTCAGTCTCGGTACTGCGTCTTGTAATGTACACTATGTAATCACGGAATGCGGATCGATTCGCCCTGAATCCAGTTCACCATGGGTCGTTTCGCCCCTATTTATAATATATCGGGTGACATACATTGCAGAATCAGTCTGAGTTCATTGGAACAAGCGAACCTTAAAATATATGCATCATGCATGGTTATAAGATTATATAAATACATATAGAATCTAGTTTAAGAACACAGAAAACTTTTCATAAACATTTTTTATAATAATATCAGTCTGTATATTTACCAACTTGCTCATTAAAAAAAAAATTATCAATATAAAGCCAAATGCCAGGAAATATAGTATTACATGTACATGCACATATGTATGTTTAGAATAGGGGTGAAACGACTCGGGTGAACTGAAATCTGGGCAAAACAACCAAGGGGCGAACTGGAATCAGGGCAAATTGACCCGACTCCTAATCCCCCTTTAGAAACAAGTGGTTGTGCCATATAGTGATAACATCTTTTTTTGGTATTGAAATATTTTTGTGTATAGGCCATTCAAGGCTGTATTTGATACAGTACATCGTCATGACCTTATGTAGGCTACATATATAGGCCAATATGTATTTCACTATTTATTATACGTGCATGATGGAATGATTTATGAAAATGTAATGAAATGAACCAATAGCATCCAACTTTCCTTTAGTTTGTCTGTTTGTCAGTCTGTGGTTATTCAATATTTTCACATATTTTCCAAATACAATGTGAAATTTCTTTTGTAGCCCAATTTTGTTTATCTGTAATATACCTGTTGACATGGTATACAGTATTGATTAGTTTAATTTCATTTGTTGTTATCATATTTCCATTGTAAAACTTAAATTGTTGTAAATCAAAATATTTAGATATGATATACATGTCATAGACGTCGGAAGCAAATTGAAAGTGGGGGGCTAAACCAACTTAAAACATACACTCACGCCAGAAACGTCTGGGTGGCTAAGCCCAAATTTTCAACACCTATGTCTATCTTTGCAAAAAAAAGTGGGGGGGGGCTAATCAACACAAATCGTTCTTGCAATCAACTGTTATGATGCAATGCAAGGAAATAAATATCATGCAAAAACACAAAAATAAAAGATTTTAGGACGGGAGTGCATGTTTCTCAAGACAGAAGTCGGGACATACAGCTTAGTGAGAAATTGCCTGTTGCAATGAAAGTTGATCATAAGAAGACTGACCTCTAATTATAATTCAAGGTTAAAAATACAGAACTTATGTATATTGGGGCCAGCAACTGTCTCTGTTGTCTGGGTAAGGGAGATGTCCATTTATTTAAACAGTCACTAGTAGTTTTATATTACAATGTAATTTTGGGGACCTGGACAAACTGCCTGTTATCAGAGGGTGTCCGCTGAATTAAGGTGTCTGTTTTGACAGGTTTTACTGTATGTATATGTATTACATGTATATAATCAATTTCTATATTTGGAAATACTTGATGTTAAATCTGGCCTAAATAATCAGGTTGAGAAAAATGTACCTGTCCACTCGTCCTGGACGAGTGAAAATGGCTTGGGGACGAGAAGTTAGGAGTGAGTACTCGTCCCAAGCGACGAGTAATTTTTCTTATAGATCTATAACATCTTATATTTTAGCCTCTAAAACTTTCCATGAATACGGCCTGTTTAAAATCCTTTACTGCCATTTTAATTAATTGTAAGTCCCAAATCAGAGAAATCCAAGAAAAGTTAGTTTTAATGGGTCCATAAAAATTTATTAAAAATCAAGACAAGCTAAAGTTGTACAGGGACGGGTAGTTTTCAAAATCTCTCATCCCACAGGACAAGTGATTTTTCAAATTTTGATCTCACCCTGATGATATTAAATGTACCAAATGATATAGAATACTGTGGAATCTGTCTTGAGAGACCACCCCCATCTGCCACTGAAAGTTGTCTATTAAGACAGGTGGTCTGACTGGTCTCCCAAAAGAGGCCTACATTGTAGGTTTCATTTAAAAGATTATTTAATCATACGGTTTTCAGAATGTGGTCTCAAAGCATGTGCTTTTTCATGACAGTTGTCTTTCTAGACTGGTTCCACAACTGGTTTTCATGACAGTTGTCTTTCTAGACTGGTTCCACAACTGGTTTTCATGACAGTTGTCTTTCTAGACTGGTTTCACAACTGGTTTTCATGACAGTTGTCTTTCTAGACTGGTTTCACAACTGGTTTCATGACAGTTGTCTTTCTAGACTGGTTTCACAACTGGTTTTCATGACAGTTGTCTTTGTAGACTGGTTCCACATTGTTTTAAATGTCGGTTTATGTACTGTATACAATGTACATGTAAATACAAAAGTGACAGTCACCAAAACTGCCTTAGGTTTTAATAAAAATTGTTGTTTGTTGGTAAACAATTGTATAACAAATACATATCAATGTTCATTCAACACATGTCTTGTGGTGTACACATTGCTCATTCACATCAATTATGACTCTAACACTTATGTACTTAAAATGAGTACTGTGCCACTTGTAAACAACGGATCCCGACAAGAGGACCACGAGGACAATGATGCCTCTTGAAGAGACAGACTTTACTGATAAAAGATCCGCTAGGGTTTTGCTACATGTATGTGCATTGACACTTATACATGTATACTATGTAAATACACGTTATTCAATATCGTCCCTCAATTTACAGTCTTGTAGTATTAAGGAAAGAGTAAGTAGATGTGAATATCCTTATCTCAAAATTCACAGGACCCACCCTGTAACTCTGAGATATCTGGTATTTAAGATAACTGAAATCGTAATTAACATATTTTTCTACCCCCCAATAAAATGGGACCAACTGTTCAACTTTGACATATCCCAAATTTCAACTTGTCCAATTTCAACATACATGTAACAAAAACTCCACTGTATATTTTAATCATCACATGGAAAATATTTCATCCTTACTTTGGCCCCCATCCTACATGTTTTAGCCAAACTGCATACAACATGTATTCGTAGTTCATGAATGAATCACTATTTCTTGTAGTTTAGCTATAGAAAATCATTAATAAATAATTGTAGTCTTGTTCATGATTTCAGAAAATAATGTGTTCGATATATTTTTTCTAATATTATAACTACAAAGTTTCAATTTGTAAAACTTTACTACAGGGGTCGTCATTATATCACCTATCAACCCAGATTTTTCGTTATTTTTTTTTTTAAATTCTCTTTATAATGTTATATATATACAGTCAAACCTGCTTCTATTGATCTCTGTTATATTGAAATCCTGCTTTATCTGAAATGATTTTGATTCCCCAGCCAAGTTTCTTAATAGGGAACTTCCGAGTTAGCCCGGGTTACCATTATAATCCTGCTTTTATTATCGACAGTTGCATGATTCTAAAAAAATGTTCGTCAATGTTATTTCTGATTTTGATAATATATAGATAGCCCCATAGCATAGTTGGTAAAAATACTCTGCAAGTGTTTGGAAGGTCCTTGGTTCGATTCCCTTTCAACTTCAGTAAATCTTGGTTCCACTTTATATTTATTCATTATCCATTTACATTGTATTTTATTTATCTTTTATTGATTTACAGTCAAACTTGCATTAAATGTCTCCTCTGTATAAAGGGCACTTGCTTATAATGACCATTTAAACATTACCTTTGTTAACTTTTTATAATAAATAAACTTCTAAAGTTCTTTACAAAGGCCACCTTCTATAACATCTACTTTTACCTGCTCCCTGGTGTGGCCTTTATAGACAAGTTTGAATGTATTTCTATCTTTGCAGTAAAAAACTAAAAATCCCATGTAAAATAAGCATGGCTCAACAATTCCAATCACCTGAATGTCCATGGAATGCCACAGGTCACATTTCAACCTATTGAGGCAGGTCATTTCAAATAAAACACTTCCTCTGCCTGGCCAGTTTGGTCAAGTGGTCATTTCACAAGGTTGACATCATGATACTGATACAAAGTTGAACTTGAACTTTGAGCTTAAAGATCAGAGTAGCTCAGTTGGTAGAGCAGCCGATCTTCAACATGAAGGTCCCTGGTTTGATACCAAACCATGACAAATTTTCTGAGGTGAGTTAAATCTCCTGAACAGTCTGCATAGCTCTATGCTTAGATAATGTGTGATGGAGGTTCAATGGTAGACATCTCTCTCCCTGTCTTACAGGGATGGGTGGCAATTAGGGCTTAAAAGTACGATAAGTGCTTTAATGAAGCAACAGCAAGCATACAACTTGAAATGGAACTGTAGGTTTACCTTGATACATGTACAGTAAAAGTGGCACATCTGGATACTATAAAAAAAAAACCAAACAGTTCTAGTAAAACATTGTACTACACGGTCACCTACATGTGTAAATTAGCATAATCTTGCATTGCTGTGCATGTACATACACGTAACGTGAGTAACTCTGATGTGTAATATTTTTGTGCTTAAAATAGACTACCACGCCTGTTATGATTAATTGAAAGTCATTGTGTTTTGTAAACAATTATGCGTATTTATCTTGGTAGAACTTTACACAGATGTGGTTTTATCACCTGGAGGAAATTAATTGTCAACAGTATCATATCTGTCAGAAAAATAATGATTCAATGGCAGTATCCTTGAACAGGTTTAAATATATCAACTCATGTAAAATTAATACAAGGCCTTGCACACCTTATTTTGGGAATAGAGCACCAAGAGCCATTCCATTTGGGAGGGAAAATTACACTGAAGGAGTTTTGTTTGCTTGACTGCTTGATGCTTTGTTGTTTTTTTTTTCTTTATTACTTTTACATTTTTTTTCTCAGTCCTTTTGCCACCTAACTCAACAGTGGGACTAATTCATGTACCGCCATGATACCCGATAACATTTGTGTGGGACTATTGTTTCTATTAGTGATGGAATGACGCTAGCAGACGATATCCCACAGTGACGTCATTTCAGCTGAAGAATTATGTAGAGTATTGGAGATACATGTACTTATGAGTGCCGCACAAATGTTATCAGTTATCGTGTGGTACATGAATTAGTCCCATTACTGTGAATAAATGTACTTGAAACATATTAGTCCTGTTTATTTTCATCCTTTAACATCAGAAGGCATAATCTAAATCACCCCATTTTAAATTCGCCCAAATTCACCATGGTCTTATAGATGGCATATACAATGTATGTCCATCCGTCAATTATTTAGTGTGAAAATTTCACTTTTATTTTAAATTTGCCCTCTCATCTTTGGAAGAAACTTTAAAAATGGGATAAAAAATTTCTACGTACATATAAACAGTAACTGCTATCGGAAAAAAAATACAGTTTTCACTGGGGAAATGGGAACCTCTTTAATTGGGTATAGAGACCATTTAACTTATCCACCCCTAAAGACACATTTAGATGGGTCTATGTTGATCATTGAGTTATTCCATTATTTTCAGGGGAAGATTGGTTAAAATCCCCAGTTAAAGTATCAAGAAGCCTGCAATATAAAACAAAATTATATATATATACAACACTGTCGGAAGCAAATTGAAAGTGGGGGGGCTAAACCAACTTAAAACACACACATGCCAGAAACATCTAGGCGCTAAGCCTTAATTTTCAACACCTATTTCTATCTTTGCCAAGAAAGTGGGGGGCTAAGCCCCCCTGTTCCAACGCCTTTGTATATACATGTATATATATAAATATATATATATATATATATATATATATATATATATATATATATATATATATATATATATATACATACATACATGTTTTACTTGATTTTCATACTCTGTCAGACAAACTACATGCAGTTTTCATGAATGCCCAATCTAATTTTAAAAAATGATCTCTAATTGCTCCATGGCTGTTTTCTAATAGGCCCGAATGTCAGGTAGATTCTGTAGGATTTAAAGCAATCCAATATGGGATCACTTGCAGATGACCTCATAGGTGTGTCATTTTCAACCAACAAAGTGTCATTTTGGACCTATGCAATATCTTTTATGTTTACCCCTCCAACCCCAAACCCCCTCCCCCCAGTTTTTGTCAGTAGGAAAGTAATACACTATCATTATTCTATGATAAATATTTCTTAACTGAGGTACACAGAATTTTATTTGATCATTAGGAGAAGTACTGTCAGGCTCCAAAGTGTATTTATCGAATGATGAGTTAAAGTTTGAGAACTTTTAGATTTGTTATCAAATAAACAAGCAAAACTTCTTTGTAAATCGAACTTGTAATCTAAAATGACCTATCAATTGGTCGTGTGGTCTAATGTTCAGAGAGAAAATAGGGTATGTACTCTCTGCAATTTAAATACAATCGGAGATGAATTTCATTACTTGTTTGTCTGTACAGATGGAGAAATATGTAACTCCAGAAATAGATACTTACCACATATACACTACTCTAACGTTATAAATTCAAAGAATTATTCCCATCTCCAGGAAAATTTCAAAATTTATTGAGTGCAAAAAGAGAGAGTTTGTCCTCCGGGTTAAACGACCCGTAATTACTAATTTATTTTTCTGACTTGTACGCATGCGATATTAAATCGAAACTTAATTTTGTATATCTATACATGTATCCTATTACGTTTATGAGAATAAAATTGTCATTGTCATTGTCATTGTCATTGATATATTTCAAGATCTCAGATTTAATTTATTATCTATTAACACTTCATGTCAAGTGTATCCACTTCTGAAGTGTGAAATGTATTATGGACCATGTGACCTAGAAAATTACATTTAATTTATAGACATCACATTCATTGAATGTTTCCTGCATTAACACATTATGTGTATGCATATGTACCAGGACACAAGGCTAAAACTTAGATCTGTAAAATGAATGTAAACAATTTTGTTTCACACTCGGGAAAAACAATTTCAAGGTCAAATTACCGGTAGAAAATATCCAGTACAAAACGTAATATTTGCCCCTTCTCATGTTTCTTGTGCAACACGCAAAGATTTTTGTTTTATTTTAAAAGTTGTCTGAGTTTTTCAAGTAGATTGTACCATATATAATAAGTAGATGCATATTATAAATACAAACAAACAGCCTGTGAAAGATGGGGTTCAGAATGGGTAAAAGTTATGTACATGTACATTAATTATATATATGTATATATATATCAGCGATATATAAAGCTATATCGCTGATATATATATATATATATATATATATATATATATATATATATATATATATATATATATATAATTAATCATAAATGTTAGTCTGACTGTATATAAGAAATAAAATATTGAAAATAAAATATTTTTCCCCCAGATTAATGTGTGTTTGGTCTAAATCCTTTTTAACATAAATTTATATACATGTACATGTAATCAGTAACGAGTATATTTTAAGACAAATGCAAAATCTTCTTAAAGGGGCATTATAGCAGTGTTTTTTTGTTTTTTGTTGGGTTTTTTTTTTTAATTCTTTCCTGTTTTACTAGTACATGTAATACTTAGTTTTATATTCAATAACAATTAAAAGAGATATACACAGGCATAGAAAACTCTAAAATTCATATGTATTTTGTGAAAATTGCTTGAGAAAAACTGTTTGGTAATTATTCACTTTCAATTGATTAATTCAACCTTATCATGTACATGTACTTGTATTTATATATACATGCCACATTGGTCCTGACCTTATTTTCACAAAATAAATCCATGTAGGAATATCAGATTTGTTTAGCCTGTGTATAACTCTTATTTGTTTTTGTGTATCAAGTACAATGGAACCTGTCTTGAGAGCTGCAATCTGAAAGCCATGCAGTTAAACAATCTTTAAATATATTGTAACATGAATAAAACCATTTTTGAGAGAGCACCTGTCTCAATGTCTTGAAAGTCCACATTTCAGTCACAGAAGGGGTGGTCTTTAATGACAGGTTTCACTGCACTAGTGGTAAAAGTAGAAATAATTCAAAATATATTTATTTTGATAAACATAGCTAATGCCGTGTTGAATTCATTATAAATAACCAAATGGTCTTCTAATCACAACTTTTCTGCGTGGTTTTCCCATATTTTATATGCAGAAATCAGATGTAAGCTCATTTCATATCTTTGTTACCTGGGGGTGTAGGGGGGATGCAAATTTTAAAACAATGCAACAACTGCTGTTTTTATGATGAATACCATAGATTTATTTGATAGAAAATAAAAAAGAAAAAAAAAAATAGATACAATTTTATTAAATTTACAGTAGTGAAATATAGGTGACTTTTAAAGAGCAACTGCAACAATTTTTTTTTAATTGATATCATAAACAACTGGTCATAAAATCAGCGATATTATAAAGCTAATATCACTGATAAAATTACATATGCAAAATCCAGAACTCAGTATGTGGTCTTACAGCATTTCTAAAAAAAATCTGTGTATAATGATGAAAATTTCAAGGATCAGAACAACGTCAGTTTCACAGCTTTATCCTGTTTTGATCCTGGTTGATACGGACATTACATGTACATGTACATTGTAATGTATATATACATTTGCATGCATCACCATTCCGCAAATATTTATAACCTACTACACAAACAAAAGAAATCGCTTATTAATACTACTTTAACTTATTAACCCCTGAAAAACAGTGGCCTCTTCTGTAAATACAATGTAGACTATATGACTTAGACCAGTCAAAATGTGTCTTTAGAGGTGAAATGGTTAATTTGTTAACAATTTTTCCATCTATTCCATAGATCTGAAACCTGACTCATGATCATATTATGAGTTTATTGCTTTTTAAGTATTTAAAGGACAGAAATTGTTTAATAATATCAGAAACAAAAATTTATGTTAGGTCTTTTTTAAAATCTTAATCGACAAACATATATTAGTACTTGTACATTGTATATAGAAACAGATAAACTTTGATAAGGGATACAATTTTTAAAACATTAGACATGTACATGTAGAAACAAACAAAATGATGAATTCTAATCTTAATTTTATTATTTCATAAATCAAAAGGATAATGCATATTTCAATGTCTTTCAGTTTCAATGTTTATGGCATTTCAATATATATAAAACTGAAAATTCATCAACAGGATTTAGAAGGGGTACAACACGGGGAAATGTTTAGCACATGACTATTGTATGTACATATACATATTACAGTTGTACATGTACATAAGGAAATAAATTCCCTTCAAGAATTGTAGAACCTCAACATCTATCAGGCCAGACATAAAATATTCTCTGTTTGCTGTTTACCGACTCTACCTTTTTACCTATGGGTAGGTAGGTAGGGAAATTATTTTATTTTAGTGGAAATGTTTCTGTCATTGTGCAGTCAGTCATTTTCTGTACAAATTATAATGAAAATAATTGTAAATGAGGACACATTAAATATAATGTTTGAGACAGACATAAGAAGAGAGAGGTTATTTGTGAAATTTCAATAAGTTTTACACTACTTGGATAAAATACTGTTAATATACTATGTTTCGTTGAATAAATAATAGCGCCACGGTTAAAATATATACATATATATTCTCAGCGATCGAGATGAAGTAATACTAATACTATATAAGGTTGAGACTGTAATCAAACGTTCCAGAAAGATCGTCAATAAAAAAAATATTTTTTTGAAAAAACAATAAAATTTTCGGAGTCGCGGTCATTTCCGTGGGTCGGTCAGTAAACAGCAAACACGGCATCAATCAATCTAATTATAAACTCCATTTTATGATATGTCATACATGTGTAGAGGATACAACATAATGCTATGGATTCACATGCGGATGACTAGTCTCTGATAGATATCTTCATCCCTCAGTCTGTCCTGTTAAGATTTTGATGAATGATTTGCAAATTTTTGCTCACTGTTCACTAAATTATTAATGGTGTTAGAATGCTGATTGCTTTTTTCTTTCTTTCTACATAGAGGTATTTTGGAGGATTAAGGATGATACCTGTATAGTTAAATTTAAAAAAAATACATTGGAACCTGTCCCGAGAGACCACACCATTTGCCATTTAAATGTGTTCTCTCAAAAAAGGTGTTATTTAAATGATTTTTTACATAATGGTCATGAAAATGTGGTCTTAGAAACAGGTGGTCTTTTATAAGAGAAGTCTCTCAAGACAGGTTCCATTGTACATGTACAAAGTGTATATATATATACAATGTACATACATTTTGTACTAGTAATTATATATACATGTATATGTTATACAGTGTGACCTCTGTCTCTCTTTTTTCCAAACTCTCTCTCTCTCTCTCTCTCTCTCTCTCTCAGCAAATTGAAAACTGTTACTGGATACAGTGATATCTATTTTTGAATGTGCTTTTATACAGAATTCCATCAAATCTAATGTATTTTTACTGTCATGTAAAATGTTTACTGTCATGTAAATAACTGAATATTTTGGATATTTACCATTCTATGTTAATTTTTGTCTATTTTGCCCTTAGATGAGAGGGCGAATTTTAAATGGAGACAAATTCTATAAGCTAAATACTTGAAGCTTTGATATTCATCACATAA
Organism: Atrina japonica; assembly: GCA_030159075.1. NCBI lineage: Eukaryota > Metazoa > Mollusca > Bivalvia > Pterioida > Pinnidae > Atrina > Atrina japonica. The sequence goes on along the minus strand of BROG01000603.1, from coordinate 112,971 downwards.
CTGTTACTATGGTGATTTAGGATGATTTTTATGATGGGCTGAATATGTACAGTGCATGTACTCTGTCGTAAAAGGGTGAAAAATAATCAGGGGTAGAAATTTCCAGACAGATCTACAATAGTCAGGCATTTTATGTTGTTTTTTAAAGACATGTTCAGTTTATCAACTGAGTACAATTAAAAACAAATTTAAGTGGAAATAAAATTTTGACTCTAAACATTACATTCAACAAATGGTAGAGGATCTGCTTGAAGACCTATTCACAGTGTTATATATATATATATATATGGAGGCCTCTGTGGCCAAGTTGTTGGGGCATCACGCTTTGAACCATGGTCACTTCTGGTCAATGCAGGTTCAAGCCCAGGTTGAATAAATATAGCTGATTTTTGTTAGAAAGTGTCCCAGTTAATTTACTGAAGGACGATAGTCTCTAAGAAAGGTACACTGTAACTGGATTTTTGCTCCACCATATTATAACTGAAAAATTGTCGATTATGGTGTAAAACTCGTGCACCATTCAAGCAAAACAAACTGTATTTATGGATCACCAGTATCATGCTAAAGATGGAATTGGAATGTGCTGATATGTAGCACATGTGTCATTCACTTTTTATGCCAAGAAATTTACACAAAAATGACAATACAGCGGCGTAGCCAAGATTTTTGAATTTGTAAGCAGGGGAAGCTGAGCAGAATTTGAATGTCAGAGGATGAATTTGGCCCTCTCCTGGCATTTGATCCCCACATTTAGCTATTGAGCTATTTATATAAAATATGCATGGAAACAAGGATATCAGATAGCAAAGAATCACAGCCAGCTTTGATTTTTTTCTCTTTTTTTTCCTTTTTAAACAATTTTTTTATTATTTTGTTTACTTTTTTTGAGTTTTGTTTTCTGGGAAATGTCTTCAAGACACTTCTTTTTTTTAGTTTTTTTTTCTGTGTTTTGTCTTTTTTTTTTTTTACTTTTTCTGAGTTTTTCTGAGAACTTTCGTTAAGACGTTATGGCACAAAGCTATATACAACAATACAATTTCAAAATATAAGACATAGGCCTGAGCAGCGACAGGTCAATGTGGAAAAATACTCCAAAACTGTAACCACCGTCCCGGTTTAATAAGGAACAGAAGATGGATTTTGCGGTTACCATCTGATGCAAAAGTATTGATGGCTTGGTCAAAATCAAGTTCGATTTCTGGATGCACATGCATCAGTGACAAGCCATTCAACCTGTCCTCTACCATTGTTTGATCGAAGGTAGGTCTTTACACGTTTCAGGGCACTGAATGACCACTCCGCTGTTGCAGAAGTGACTGGCATAGTCAGAAGAATCTTCACGGCTGTATGGATGTTGGGATAAAGTTCACGCTTAGCCTGTTGTAGCGTTTCAATCAATGTACTGGGTTTGTCATTGGTATTCGCCCACTTGCACCTCCATCTGACCAACTTCGTTCGGGATGTTGCTAAATCGCCTTCTGGCAAGTCTGTTACGAATGGGGCAAAAACATCAGGTTCCATATCGCGAGTAAGCGAGTTAAGTCTAGACGGAATCAAGTATTGGGCAAGGAACCTGTCTTTGGGAACTACAATCCGTTCTTCGATCTCATTGGCCATATGATCGAGCATTGGATAGAAAACTGACCTTCTCCAGTACTGCTATCGGGTGTGTCCGCCGGCATATTGTTTCTATGTTGTTGTCGACCTGCCGTCCTAGGCTTACTTGGTTGTACATCTTGTTTCTCGGCAAGCGTTAGGATGTCTCTGTAAAGTTCTTGCCAAATATTGTCATCCTGCCTGATTCTTCTGAAACTTGCAATGACGGTCTTCGCCTCAGATGCAGCCTCTACGAGGTCAAGAGTGGGTCTCTGTAGCAAGTTAGAAAGAGCTAAACTGTACTGTAAAACATGCTCTGCTATAACAAGTGCAACCATAAACCCGAAATCTTGAATTGTAAGCTTCAATTGTTTGGCATTTTTATCACCATCGGTCGCCAGGTCGTCTAAGGTATCAACAATGATGGAATGTGCTGATTCGAATATGTTCAAAGCGTCAGCCCTACTAGACCATCTGGTTTCGCACATGCCCTTAATTTTTCTCCGACCGTCCAGCGCCTCTCTCTGTTCTGGGTCAGCCTGCTCCAGCATTGTTTTAAACCTTCCTGTTCGTTTTGAAGAATAACTAAACGCAAACGAAACAACCTTTACAATATCAACGGTATTACGGATAATAGGTAGTTGACACACGATTTTACCACAGCCAAATTCAAGCAATGTGCATAGCAGTGTACATAATGGGCTTCTGGAATTTCAGCTTGAATGCGTGTTCGAACCCCAGAAAGTTTACCTGCCATATTCGCAGCTCCGTCATATCCTTGTCCCCTCATGGCCTGTGTGACTATACCATATTCATTAAGTTTACCCATAATGGTTGCTGCAAGAGCCTCTCCAGTTGTAGAGCTGGCTTCCGCAAATCCGACGAACCCCCTCTTTCACTTTCAGTGCTCCCTCGGTATCAGTACCTACATAATGAAGGCATAACGCGACTTGCTCAGTGGTTGAAACATCAGTAGTTTCGTCTGCTATAATGCTAAAGCAATTAGCAGCATTACACTCATCAACGATGCGTTGCTGTATTTGTTGTCCACAAATATTGATCAACTCATTTTGTATATGCGGAGATAAATATCTCGCATTTGGGGGACTATTCTTCAGATGATCAGCCAAAAACTTTATCAGTTTCAGCTCTGAATTTGATCAGGGCAATGAAATTACTCTTGTCTTCCGTATGACCACGGAGAGGGATATTCTGTTTTTCACACAGATAGATAGTTTTCAAGATGCTCTTTAGTATATCGCGGTTTCTTGAAATTGTATGCTGGAAAGAGGTACTCAGCATCGAAACAACATCTTCCTTTTTGCCCTCAGCAACGGACACAAAATTTTCGCTGCTTTCTACACAGTTTCCATGACCAGGTTGCTTTAAATGACGTTTAATCAGAGTTCCTAAGTTTGCCCAGTCATGCACAGGGTCCCGAACAAATGCGTTTTCTGTACTGTTTAACAGAACACAGTATATGCAATACAGGCCATCTTCAGATTCTGAATACCTGAGCCAAGGGTATTTGTCTAACCATGTTTTGTTAAATGCCCTATTTGTCCCGCGAATTTTTCTAAGGGGAAAAACATACGATGTTGGAATGACCCAATTGTGTTTTAAACAGGAAAGCTTCTGTTTTGTCATCAACATTTGTTTTATGCAATGCCATATCTAAGTTTCTGGGTTGAGCAGATTTGGACTCCGATTCCAATGTAGGGGGGCTAACAGATGCAAACATCGCTATCTGCAACACCGATGCGTTTCAGTGGCATCTTTTTCAAGACTGACAGACTCTGATTCCAATGTAGGGGGGCTAACAGATGCAATATCGCTATCTGCGACATCGATGCTTTGAGCAGCATCTTGTTCAAGACTGACGGACTCTGATGAACTTTGCTTTTCTACGAGGTGCTCATCAATACTTGTGACGGGACTAAGCGGATGAAACATTTTTCGGTTTAGAGAAATACTTTGTCACTTTACTTTGTCCCTTTTCTAAATCGGAAGATTTACTTCTCTTCATTTGTTTGGTCTGCTTTCAACTGATTATGTTATCTGGGAAAACTTTTTTTTAAATGGTACGAATAGGTCACATGAACGTGATTTCAACGGTCTTCGATTGAACGCTAAAATGACGCTCAAACCAACTTATCTGTGTCACAGCGTCGTTTTTAGATTTTATGCTTAGTATATGAAATTCAAGATCAACAATGAACGCAGAATAAAACTAGCGTTCTTATCCGGTCATGAAATTCAAGATCGTGCAAGATCTTGATTCTATTGTTTATAAATTATTTATAAACAATAGTTAATTACAAGATTTTATACATTTACATAAACATACCGAAGACTTACAGTAAAGAACATTGTTTATAAATGTATAAGATTCAACGACTTTTATTGCGCGATGAATTTCATTGTTGATCATGTACTGCAGGATAAAAAACAAACGTTTCCTTTTCATTAAAATAAACAAAAGTAAACTTAAATGTTGCTTTGGGAGGGTTATTTAAAAAATTTGAACGTGGAACAATTTTAAGGGTAACACCACTAAAGATAGCTAGCCTACAATAATATATCTTCGACTCTGGTCGGAGCTACAAAGCGATAATTACCCATAATGGAGCAGCCCATTTTTTTTTAATTTCACATATTACCGACGTGTTTTATACTTTTGTGGGAAAGTAGGATTAAAATAATTATTTAGAACAGATTACAAAAGATAATCAACAACTGAAAAAAAAAAATTGTCAAAATTATTTGTAAGCACGTGCTTACAGTGCTAATAAGCAGCTACGCCAGTGCAATATCACATGAACCCAGTCACTTATCCTACTCGCTTCAATAGAGAGGCATGGTATATGAATGTTATTTTCACAATGATATCACTATCTAGATCGGTGTTTGTTTGCAGTTTTATGGTTTTGTCATTTGTCAATACTTATATACTTCCCAAACTCTGAACAAATGCTGACTTGATCATGTCTATATGATAAACATGGAGTGTCAGATAGGAAAAGACTCCTGGGCTACTTGAAGATAAAGTACGATTTTGTTTTTGCTTGAATTCATTGTTTACTGTATTTAAAAGACTACCTAAATGATGGTGTAATGGGGACTGGCCTGGATACATGTACATTCCATTTTGATTTTGGTTTTAGTACACCACACACAACAAATTTTCAGTTTTTTCATGGTGGCCAGTTTTTAATGGTGGAGGAGTCTGAGAGAACCTGGTTACAATGTACCTCAGGGAAGAGACCACTGACCTTCATCAAGTAAATTGACAAACATTCGAGACCACTGGTACATGTATCTACATTCGTAGGTCATTGGGTAGATCATCCACAGGGATTGTGGACTTAAGCCTGGGTTCCAGTACCAGTTTGGCTTTTCACTTTTTCCTCACGACATACATGTACATGTATTTATTATAATATGATTAACAAGAAATATCAGGTACATGTAACTAAGTGGTAAGAGCATTTGCACAAATTATGGGAAGCCTTGGTTCAAATCCAAATCTGGCTTTAGACTTTTTCCTCACCTGTTACATACATGTACATGTATTATATGATTAACAGGAAATATTGGGCTAGGTAGTAGGTGCTGTTATATATTTTCAATTTCCGATCCTTCAACTTTAAATCTCTACTCTGATTTTTATGTGGTACATGTATACACAGCATGACAGTCTTAAAAATTATAATTTTATGTCACCAGCCTCGGACACACCCCTTCTACATTTTCTAGATCTGACACTGTTGTATATGTTTATTGCATAATCAAAACACATATGGAAACATTTTTTTACCTCAAAAAACATTTTCATAAAGAAAATTTTGGCCCACCCCCTCACTTTTGATTTGCTTCCTACGCCCCTGAATGATATTGATTTAAACCTAAAAAATATTCCTATATGTGTATGTCTGAGAACTTCCTCACTTTGAATAATTCAACTGAGTATTCAGATTTCTGTAACCATGGAAACAGATAGTCAAAATCACCCGAGTTTCACCATTTATGGAGCATAGCTTAAAAAAAGTTCAGGATAACTTCATGAAACCTCATGTCGACATCAAACTTGATGCCTAGTAGTGCCCAATCTAATTAAAAACCGATCTCTAATCGTCTACCAGTAATCGTTTTCTGATACATGTATGTTGCATCTAGGATCTAACACAATCCACTATGGGGTCACATGCAGATGACCTCATAGCGTATTGCATTAGATCCTCTACCCGACATATCAGAAAACTTGAGCGATGAGAGATCGTTTTTTTAAAATAGATCGAGTAGTGCCTTTTTATCCTTTTAACATGGAAACACATAACCAACAGAACCCTTTGATTTTAAATCTTAAATGGAAATATTAATGTTCTTGTTTGTATTGACATACATGTATATGTATCTATATAAAATTATCTACATATAGAATATTGATAAAACTTCTTAAATTCATGTGATTAACCTAATCATTTCTTTTGATGTCTTTTTGTAACACCAAAAACATAACTGCAATAATTTCTACTGATAAATATGAAAGCGTTCACTGGTTTAAAGATTTTACAAGACATGCATCATTTTCAGAATGCTTGTGACTATACCAAATATCTATAAATAGAATTCAATTACAGTGAAACTGGTATATAATTATAAAGATCCTCTTATGGACCCCACAAAACCAGTCTTTATAGGGAGGTGCTCTATAAAAACTGGTTTTCTTGTTTCCGTAATACATAGAGGTTGATTTGTACACCAACGGTACTATTGGGGACCATGTGGTCCTTATACACAGGTGGTTGTTAAAGCGAGTTTTACTGTATATGTATACGTAGGCCTATTTTGTAAATTCAGGTGGTAGTCAATGTCTTATTAAATAGACAACAGAAATACTCAATATAATTACATACATGTACATGTATATTTCACTTTATGATGATTCATATTTTCTCAAAACTTAGAAATTTAAAAATTTGATGCACTTCTTGTAACCAAGTTACTGTAGTCTATGACTAATATATTATACATGTATATTCAGATCAGATTACACAGAGACAAGTCAAGGTTTAGTTAGAGAGTTTTAGTAAACAGAAAAAATGATGACACATACAGTTCCAAGAATAAATCTTTTGAAATTATGTCTGAAGAGAGCCAAAGATACTGATATATATATATATATATATATATATATATATATATATATATATATATATATATATATATATATATATATATATATATATATATATATATATATATATATATATATATACATATATATATATATATATATATATATATATATATATATATATATATATATATCAGTTTCTTGGCTCTCTTCAGACATATATATATATATATATATTTACAATGTATATATAATAGGCCTACATGCATTTAAGGTCACCTCTGTATAAAGGACACTCAAATGTAACGGTAAATAAAAATAACCTTTGTGAACTTTTGTTTAAATGAATAAACCTCTTTATAAAGACCACTGGGTTATAATGGCTACCTTTATAGACAAGTTTGACTGTATACAGTGAAACTTGTATATAACGACCTCCGTAGGGACACGAGTAAACTGGTCTTTATTGGGAGGTGGTCTTTATATAAAGGTTGATTTGTACAAAAGTGGTACTATTGGGGACAGCAAAAAATGGACTTTTTGACCAGTTGGTCTTTATACACAGGTGGTCGCTAAAGCAGGTTTTAACTGTATATACATATAGAGTATTTCAGGCTCCTGACAGTGGACTTTACTGTTCTATCAAATTGATGAGTCCGAATGTGGCTACAGGGGTCAGTGAGATAAAAGTTATAATGGTTGTATAGAATTTCAATAAAAACAATCAAAACAAAGGATTTCCACCCATAACCTACATTTTGACACTTTGAAGTATCAAAACATGTTTATGTGAAGAATAGTTGAAGGTCACATAAATGTGCGTCACAAATTGGTATGAACAAAATGCGCAAATTGTTATTTATTTTTTACAAACAAGTTGCATCAGTTATATAAATGTCTTTCGTTGGCTCAGATATTGGGATGAGGGAATGCTTGTTGTTGGAGGAAATGAGAGAATGTACATGTAGCTGTATATACATGTAAAACCCACATAACCAATTTGTGTACCACCTTATAAGTTATATACTCTGAGTCTCTGGCCAATCCTAGGAGACAATAATGATCGAACCATTCTGTGTCACATTAGCGAGAAGCGAGTTCTTAAACCACTGCACTTCTCAAACAATTTTACATCCATATTTTGTGCCAAAAGTATTGATTCACTATTTCTTTATATATATATATATATATATAATAATATATATATATAGATATACAAATAATGAGGATCCAAAGATCGGGGGTGTAATAAAATGCAAATATAAAAGATGTGATGTATGTGACAACATTATTGAAGGTCAGACAGTCAAATTTAAAAATTCCTGTTCATTATTTTATATCAAACAAATATTAAATTACAATTCGAAAAACGTAATATATGTAATTTTATGTGAAAGTTGCAAGGAAGAATATATTGGATGTACTCAGTCACTAAACCAAAGAGTATATCTCTACCACAAATGCAATATAAAGTTTCTTCACTGCATAATCCTAGTTTTTTTTTTTGGGGGGGGGGGGGTCCTTAGAATCATTCGTTTCTAAAACATATATTTCAGTGTAGTAAAGGGAATTTCAAAATCATGCCAAATTATCAAACAAATGACTATTCAAATATTACACTCAAAGAGCAATATTTTATTGATAACTTCAAACCATTACTTAACAGAACCTAACCCACACATTTCATATAATCTTATGCCTTCTTATCAGATTAATTAATTTGTTTATTCTTTGCATTAAGCTTCCTACATCTTATCTACTTCATCAACTTCTTAAGTGGGAAAGTTTGCCAGTTTTCTTGCGGAAGGTCAGTGGTCTTTACCCGGGTAGCCGGGGTTTCTCCTCCACCAATAAAAACTGGACGCCATCATATGACTGAAAGATTGTTGAATATGGCGTAAAAAAAAAATGAAATCAAATAAATCATCATATTCTTATATATGGATTTACTTTACCACTATGAGATTCATGATATATATTCAATACATTTTTGTTGATAACCATTGCCTGATGAGCATTTGTAACGTGAAACACATGTTGCAATGTCAGTTAATAAAACTTGAAACTGTTATGTGGTGTGGCATTCTGTATTTATATATATATCAAACAAATACAATTCGAAAAAACGTGTGTGTGTGGATGTATATATATATATATATAATATATTATATATATATATATTTCAGTATAAAGGGAATAAAATATATATATATATACAGTCTAAATATTTTATTGATAACTTCAAACCATTACTTAACAGCCATAGTGGTCACCTGTATATAGCGCGACCCCCAGGGTAGCCGGGGTGTCCATTGTTGAGCGGTCAATCTGAAGGATTTACCCGTTGTATTTTACTATATAATGACACCTTTATGGTGTGTGTATATATATATATATATATATATATATATATATATATATCAATCTGAAGGATCCCCGTTGTATTTTACTATATAATGACCCTTTATGGTGTGTGTGTGTATATATATATATATATACATTTGTATATATATTATAGGCCATTACAGAGCTTTTCCACTTCAATCTTTCTCTTGGACTGCTGCTACTGTTGTACTTTGTTCCAGGATATCTAGCCTCCCTCTTTTCCCTCTTTCTCCACAGTTCGCCTCCACATGGGTTTTTTGTTGTCGAATGTCCTCTTTCCCGTTTTTTTTCTGGGGCCCAGGTCATAGCCACATTGCTGTCGTCATTCTTATACTGCCTCATAGTGTGGCTTATCGTCCTCCATCTACGGCACTTTATCTTCTCGCTCAGTAACCTCATATTTGCTTTTTAGAATACGTCCTCTGATCTCACATGATCTTGCCCGTGTAATTTTAAAATTCTACCGAGGCACTTCTTGTAGAACACAAACAATTTATGTATTTTGCTATCCCCTTTATTTCTTTTCCAGGTCTCATGTGTAGTAAGATGCTATAGCTATTTACGCTTTTTACAATCTCAACTCTCTTCTTTTCAAGATGTTACAATGTATTCATGTTCCACACCAGTTTCATTACTGTTGGAATGCACCTCTGACTTTTAAAAGTCTTTCCAGGACTTTATCTTACCTTTTTAGGAACATGGAACTGGAATTTGGAATTTCACAGCAGTTTGATTCAAAATTGGGAATTTTTTGGCGTTAGGCATTTCATTTATTTTGCTATTTGCTTTTTTTTCCTTTTTTTTTTGTCAGGCTGCCATATTTCAACTTTCAAGAAAAACAATGTTTGAAGATATTACATGTAGCATACAAATGAAAAGATGTTATGTTATGTTCATAATTTGGAATTTTTGGCAAAAAATTAGGAAAATAATATTATATAATAATAATAATAATAATAATATATATATATATAATTTGCAGTGGGAATATAGCCTAATATCGGCTGTAAATTTGGAGGAAAAAAAGCTCTGCTTTTATACCACCTCCTTGTTTGCAAAGTCTTCACTAAGTATTTATCTATTACATGTAACATGCTGATATGATAAATCTCACATACAGTCAGTCGCATACCTGTTAAATGCATATTGTGTTAAAAATATAAATTATGATGGTGTTTTTTTTGGTATTTCAGTAATTCTACACTCCACGACAGACTATGTACAGAATGTATGCTCCATTCTGAATCAACAACAGTCGACAAATTTGTATTTATCACATCAACTCACAGGTAATAATAATCAATATTAAATGATTGAAATCACTTGGGGTGGGGGTCTTGTGGTAGACTGTTTGACTTGCAAGGGGAAGGTACTGTGTTGGATTCCCGGTATCTGGCGATAACTGTAGCTTCGCCAAGTGCGGCATACAAAGATAAAGTCACGGGTCTTTGGGATGAAACTTTCAACTGAGGTCCAATGTCACAGCAAGCGTGCCTGACATAAAAGAAACCTCACTGCACTGACGTCAATCCACAACACTGGTAAACGTTTGTAGCACTTCATCTAAAGCTTATGACATCTCCATAAATGTGAAAAATTCTCAGCGAAATATAAAACAACAATAAAAAAGATGTGAAAAATTATCAGCGGTACGTTAAACAACAAATAAAAAATGTGAATTATATTCTCAGGGGGAGGTAAAACAACAATTAAAAAATATATGAAAAATTCTCAGCAAAATTTAAACAACAGTAAAAAAAAATGTGAAAAATTCTCAGCGGTATGTTAAACAACAAATAAAAAATGTGAATTATATTCTCAGCGGGATTTAAAACAACAATGAAAAAATATGTGAAAAATTCTCAGCGAAATATAAAACAACAATAAAAAATAATATGAAAAATTCTCAGCAGTATGTAAAACAACAATAAAAAAAATGTGAAAAATTCTCAGCGGGAAGTAAAACAACAGTAAAAAAAATGTGAAAAATGCATAGGGGGAAGTAAAACAACAGTAAAAGAATTGTGAAAAATTCTAAGGTGGAAGTATAACAACAATAAAAAAATGTGAAAAATTCTCAGCGGTATGTAAAACAGCAAAAAAAAAATTTAACATAAAAAGCTGCTGTGTTTATTGCATCTTGGATCTGTTTGATATCATTAACATCATCACAGCTATAATTAAGGTGAATTCACAGAAATGTAACTCACAGTTTGTCTGTCAACTATAACTGTGGTGAATTCACATGTCTGCACAGCTACATTTGTATAATTAAGCCTTTTAATGTGAATTCACAGAAATGTAACTTACGGTTTATCTGCTTTGATATAATTACAGTGATTCACAGAAATGTAACTTACGGTTTATCTGCTTTGATATAATTACAGTGATTCACAGAAATGTAACTTACGGTTTATCTGCTTATGATATTTTTACAGTGATTCACAGAAATGTAACTTACGGTTTATCTGCTTTGATATAATTACAGTGATTCACAGAAATGTAACTTACGGTTTATCTGCTTATGATACATCACAGAAATTACACAGTGATTCACAGAAATGTAACTTACGGTTTATCTGCTTTGATATAATTACAGTGATTATGTAACTTACGGTTTTATCTGCTTATGATATTTTTACAGTGATTCACAGAAATGTAACTTACGGTTTATCTGCTTTGATATATACAGTGATTCACAGAAATTACTTACGTTTAGCTTATAATTACAGTGATTCACAGAAATGTAACTTACGGTTTATCTGCTTTGATATAATTACAGTGATTCACAGAAATGTAACTTACGGTTTATCTGCTTATGATATAATTACAGTGATTCACAGAAATGTAACTTACGGTTTATCTGCTTATGATATAATTACAGTGATTCACAGAAATGTAACTTACGGTTTATCTGCTTTGATATAATTACAGTGATTCACAGAAATGTAACTTACGGTTTATCTGCTTATGATATAATTACAGTGATTCACAGAAATGTAACTTACGGTTTATCTGCTTATGATATAATTACAGTGATTCACAGAAATGTAACTTACAGTTCATCTGCACTGCTATAATTAAGGTGAATTCACTGACATGTAACTTACAGTTTGTCTACACCAATTCATCTACAGATGAAGCTCATTCATGTAACCTCATTTCAACAGCAAGGTCATTTATGTCAAGTTCCAGTCTTCAGTTTACGCATAATTGAAATGTAATTAATCTTAAGCCTGCTGTAAGAAAACTTTTAATCTGTACCATCAAACACATTTAAGATTAAAAAGTAGGCCAGATGAACCTGTTTGTGTAAAATGTACCTGAGAATATACCCCTGGACTTCCACATGTAAAACTGGTAAACTCTCTCATATAATCAGCTTGGGTCCCAGCAGGTCTCTAACTCATGCTGATCAGAAGGGAGACATTTCATGGTTGAAGTGCAAAACTCAGTATCCACTTGGCTGTGGAGGCCCCCACCTTGAAGAAGTGGGAGATTATCTGTGTTTGTGGATTAAAAGAATATCGTACAGGTGCTTTTTCACATTCACACTGTAAAAATATTTGTAACAAGCTTTAAAAACAAAGAGCTGATACATAGCTCATTATCATGATTATATCATATCTATTTTTAGATCCAAGCAACAGTTCTGAAGTGGCCACTCAATTACAGGCTAGCCACAGGAAAAACTATATTATATTTCTAGATAAACAACTTTTAGAAATACTTGAAAACAAGAAATCCAGGAAATTATTTGCCACAATTGCAGGTAAGCTGTATCAATGCTTATACATCTCATTTTTATTATTGTAGCAAGTGTTCAAAGTAGTTCATTGTATTGAGGTGCATACAACAGTATTACCTGTCTTAAAATCCCACCCCTTCTGCCAGGGAAATATAGTCTTTCAAGACAGGTGTTCTCTCAAAACAGGTCATAATAAAAGAATCATTTGAACAAGATGTTTCCAAAAATGGTCTCTAAGGACAAGTGTTCTATTATGGTAATAGTCTCTGAAGATAGGTGTTTAACTATGGTAACAGTCTCTCAAGACAGATGTTCTATTTAGGTAATGGTCTCTGAAGATGTGTTCTATTATGGTAGTGTTCCCTCAAGACAAGTGTTCTACTATGGTAATGGTCTCTCAAGACAGGTGGTCTATTATGGTAATGATCCCTCAAGACAGGTGTTCTATTATGGTAATAGTTTCTCAAGACAGGTGTTCTGTTATAGTAATGGTTCCTCAAGACAGGTGTTCTTTTATGGTAATGGTCTCTCAAGACAGGTGGTCTGTAATGGTATGGAATAGGTGTTCTATCAAGACAGGTGTTCTATTATGGTAATAGTTTCTCAAGACAGGTGTTCTGTTATAGTAATGGTTCCTCAAGACAGGTGTTCTTTTATGGTAATGGTCTCTCAAGACAGATGTTCTATTATGGTAATGGTCTCTCAAGACAGGTGTTCTATTATGTTAATGGTTTTTCAACACAGGTGTTCTGTTATAGTAATGGTTCTCTAAGACAGGTGTTCTTTTATGGTAATGGTCTCTCAAGACAGGTGGTCTATTATGGTAATGATCCCTCAACAATGGTCTTCTTTCATGGTAATGGTCTCCCAAGACAGGTGTTCTGTTATGGTAATGCTTTCTCAACACAGGTGTTCTGTTGTGGTAATGGTCTCTCAAGACAGGTGTTCTATGATGGTAATGGTCTCTCAAGACAGGTGTTCTATTATGTTAATGGTTTCTCAATGCAGGTGTTCTGTTATGGTAATGGTCTCTCAAGACAGGTGTTCTATTATGGTAATGGTCTCTCAAGACAGGTGTTCTATTATGTTAATGGTTTCTCAACACAGGTGTTCTGTTATGGTAATGGTCTCTCAAGACAGGTGTTCTATTATGGTAATGGTCTCTCAAGACAGGTGTTCTATTATGTTAATGGTCTCTCAAGACAGGTGTTCTATTAAGATAGGTTGCCTATTACAGCAGTCAGGTCTCTCAAGACAGGTGGTCTATCATTACAGTTGTCTGTCAAGACAGGTGGTCTATCATTACAGTTGTCTGTCAAGACAGGTGGTCTATCATTACAGTTGTCTGTCAAGACAGGTGGTCTATCATTACAGTTGTCTGTCAAGACAGGTGGTCTATCATTACAGTTATCTGTCAAGACAGGTGGTCTATTATTACAGTTGTCTGTCAAGACAGGTGGTCTATCATTACAGTTGTCTGTCAAGACAGGTGGTCTATCATTACAGTTGTCTGTCAAGACAGGTGGTCTATCATTACAGTTGGCTGTCAAGACAGGTGGTCTATCATTACAGTTGTCTGTCAAGACATTTGGTCTATCATTACAGTTGTCTGTCAAGACAGGTGGTCTATCATTACAGTTGTCTGTCAAGACAGTTTGTCTATCATTACAGTTGTCTGTCAAGACAGGTGGTCTATTATGACAATTGTCTCACAAGATAGGTGGTCTATCATGACAGTCAGGTATCTCAAGACAGGTGATCTGTCATGACAATGGTCTCTCAAGACAGATGGTCTATCATTACAGTTGTCTTTCAAGACAGATGGTCTATCATTACAGTTGTCTGTCAAGACAGGTGGTCTTTCATTACAGTTGTCTGTCAAGACAGGTGGTCTTTCATTATAGTTGTCTGTCAAGACAGGTGGTCTATCATTACAGTTGTCTGTCCAGACAGGTGGTCTACCATGATAATGGTCTCACAAGATAGGTGGTCTATTATTATGAAAATGGTATCACAAGATAGGTGGTCTATCATGACAGTCAGGTATCTCAAGACAGGTGGTCTGTCATGACAATGGTCTCTCAAGACAGGTGGTCTGTCATGACAATGGTCTCTCAAGACAGGTGGTCTGTCATGACAATGGTCTCTCAAGATAGGTGGTCTATCATTACAGTTGTCTGTCAAGACAGGTGGTCTATCATGACAATGGTATCTCATGATTGGCAGTCTATCATGACAATTGTCTCTGAAGACATGTGATCTGTGACATGTGGTCTGTTATGACAATGGTCTCTCAAAACAGTTGGTCTATTATGAGAGTGGTCTCTCAAGGCAGGTGGTCTGTTATGACAGTGGGAGCGATCGTTCAGGTTACATGGAAGTTATGACAAATAAAAATCACATAACCTCCTTTTCGTTCTCGATGAATTTCATTTTGAAGTCTTGCTTATTGCTATTGTAACGTTTTAGTCATTCCTTTTAGTGTAACCTGTAAATGGGTAATGGCAATTTCTGTTATTTTGTGCCCTGGGTCTGTCATGGCAATGGTCTCTCAAGACAGGTGTTCTTTTATGACAATGGTCTCTCATGACAATTGGTCTCATGTCTTTTACATGTATGACAATTGGTCTTATGTCTTTTACATGTATGACAGTGGTCTCTCATGTCAATTGGTCTCATGTCTTTTACATGTATGATAATGGTCTCTCATGACAATTGGTCTCATGTCTTTTACATATATGACAATGGTCTCTCATGACAATTGGTCTCATGTCTTTTACATGTATGACAAAGGTCTCTCATGACAATTGGTCTCATGTCTTTTACATGTATGACAATGGTCTTTCATGACAATTGGTCTCATGTCTTTTACATGTATGACAATGGTCTCTCATGACAATTAGTCTCATGTCTTTTACATGTATGACAATGGTCTTTCATGACAATTGGTCTCATGTCTTTTACATGTATGACTATGGTCTCTCATGACAATTAGTCTCATGTCTTTTACATGTATGACAATGGTCTTTCATGACAATTGGTCTCATGTCTTTTACATGTATGACAATGGTCTCTCATGACAATTGGTCTTGTGTCTTTTACATGTATGACAATGGTCTCTCAAGACAGGTGGTCTGTCATGACAATGGTCTCTCAAGACAGGTGGTCTATCATTACAGTTGTCTGTCAAGACAGGTGGTCTATCATGACAATGGTATCTCATGATTGGCAGTCTATCATGACAGTTGTCTCTGAAGACATGTGATCTGTGACATATGGTCTGTTATGACAATGGTCTCTCAAAACAGTTGGTCTATTATGAGAGTGGTCTCTCAAGGCAGGTGGTCTGTTATGACAGTGGGAGCGATCGTTCAGATTACATGGAGGTTATGACAAATAAAAATCACATAACCTCCTTTTCGTTCTCGATGAATTTCATTTTGAAGTCTTGCTTATTGCTATCGTAACGTTATAGTCATTCCTTTTAGTGTAACCTGTAAATGGGTAATGGCAATTTCTGTTATTTTGTGTCCTGGGTCTGTCATGGCAATGGTCTCTCAAGACAGGTGTTCTTTTATGACAATGGTCTCTTATGACAATTGGTCTCATGTCTTTTACATGTATGACTATGGTCTCTCATGACAATTAGTCTCATGTCTTTTACATGTATGACAATGGTCTTTCATGACAATTGGTCTCATGTCTTTTACATGTATGACTATGGTCTCTCATGACAATTAGTCTCATGTCTTTTACATGTATGACAATGGTCTCTCATGACAATTGGTCTCATGTCTTTTACATGCATGACAATGGTCTCTCATGACAATTGGTCTCATGTCTTTTACATGTATGACAATGGTCTCTCAAGACAGGAAGTCTTTCAAGACAATGAATTTTTTTTAAAACAATTTTGTGAGGTTTCAAAAATGAAATATATAATAGATACTCTCTGCAATTATTGAAACAAGGATTATTCTTTTGAATTCACCCTGTTTCAAAGATGCCCAGTGATGATGAGGGCAAAAGGGGGGCAAAAATAAACCAGGGGTTGAAAATTTTCCTGTATACAGTATAACAATAATACAATATACTAACAACTCAACTTTCATTTCTTCAGGAAAAGTTAAAAGTGACCAATTTAATGTGGTCATTGTGAGATATCAGGCTTCAACTTGTTCAGATGACGAAATCAGGGAATTTTTAAATGATCTAGATTACAACGATGCCATTGTTGTTGATTTGGAAAACAGAGATCCCATCAGAACAATTACAGCAGAAATTGACAAGTTATCTGTACCAAGGGAAGCAACTGAGTCTGAAGGTAATTGAAAAACATTTTGTTTATTTTACATCCTGCCAAGAATTTTTCACTTATGTGGAGATGTAACAAGATATATATATATACCTTAACACCAAAGAAGGACAAATGGTATGATTTCAACATCCATGTTACAGGTGCCAGAAGTCAAGTAACAGGTAATTATAAACTTCTATCATTTTTTTTCTACCCTCCAGACACAGGCACCTATACCTTTACAGTTGAAAATTTTGTGGTTTTTCGAGAAATTAAAAAAAATCTAACATCATTATAAATACATTTATAATGAATATAATTTTTCTGAAATATTTCAGTATTTAATTTATTCAGATTCAAATAAATTTATTTTCATTTTCTTCTGTTTTTTTTTAATTAATCTCAATTTTTTCCTTACAGAGGTTAAAATGGGAATTTGGGAAAAATGTTATAATTTTGGAGAATGGGACCTTATACCTGATCTGCACAGAACCCCCACCCCCCAAAAAAACCCTGTCTGTGTGTATGTTATGTTACTGTGGGTTATTGGTAAATCTCAGACAGTGACCATTATCACCACACAGAGTACATTGAACTCTCTCTACAGAGGACACAGCTATGTGTACTGATAAAAGTCTGTCCTTTCTATAAACATCATATGGTAATTTAAAATATTTATAAAACTAAGCACATACATGTAGAAATGACTACTCTTTTAAACCTGCAGTTTGCTGAAGATATGAACTATGTGCACTGACATGAACTATGTGCACTGACACCATTCAGATGACCTTTAGTTCCATTGGTCCACTTTCTATTTGTTCTCTTTTGCTATTATTATTATTTTTTTTTTTTCATTTTCCAGACCCCGGAACACGATATTTAGGGGGCAACAACTCCTCAGAGATTCCACGTGGATACGGCTCTGATTTAAATTCCAGTCATTCCAGCAGTAATTGGAATCCTCTTAATCCAGAGTCCATCTTGAAATATCAAGTATGTTCACCCGTTGCTGGATCAGGTTCAAATCATATCAGTGACACAGGTGAGGGCATATACAGTTAAACCTGTTTTCAGCATCCACTCAGGGGAAATTGAAAAAGTGGCTTTATAGCATAAAAGACGGTTGGCCTTTGATTCTAGGTTGACAAAAATTACAAGAAAATTGGTGTCCATTATGCAGTGTATATTTGACTGAAATATTATGGGATTATGTCTGATTGCAATATTTTGGTTTTTATTGAAATAGCTTTTGTTTGCTATCCATTGCAAACTGCCATCATAATGGTTTGCATCATGTGTAAAACTTTCCAGCATTTTCAAATCATCTTCGTATTAGTTACCCCATAGAAAAGTGTTGGTTATGTTGTGATACACCATGGACGGGTGCATCATTTCACAAGGGACACAGCCTCAGAGTGAAGTTATGCAACCGGCCATTGTGTATCACAACATCACCAACACTTTTCTAAGTTACTTGTACCATACTATTGAAAATTACATTTTTGAAATAATATAAAGACTGACTGTGAAATTTAATGTTTTTAAAAAAAATGAAAAAAAAAAATCCAGGAACATTTATTTGCATATGGGTCATTGTGTACACTGAATAATCCAACGGTAAAGGTAGGCTTAGGCGTAAAGGACGTTCGCCCCTCCATTGGACACCAATGTATAGATGTATGCCGTACAGTAAAAATCAACTAAAAAGCACAGAAGTTAAAAGTTGTTTAGAACCTGTATATTTTAAATAAAAATTGGAATATTAATTAAAAAAAATACAAAAATATTTGCGCCTCCCTATGATCGACGATATAATTATATATACTCTTCCTTCCCTCTAACTTGAAATCCTGGATCCACCCTGGCTTTGTCAGTATATTTTGGAATTTATGGCTTTTGACCACTATTTCAGTTTCTTTCTAAAGCGTTTACCTTATAAATTAAATCATTGATGATATCCAATTATTTACACAATTTTGTCGTGTACAGCGTCTTGTTCCCCCCCAATAAAAGAAAAACAGACTTTAAGCCGTCTTTGAAAATTACTAAATCCACCCCAGAATATTGCCCTAATAAAGACCTATCAATTATTCTGCTTCCAGTAGGCCTACTGGAAATATGTGCATCATTTCAAATTGATCTTACAATGTTGAACACTAAATTTTTGTTATTTATATATCTGTTCATAGATCAAATAACTGCATAAATGTTTGATCAATCTTTAAAATTTATCTTTATTTTCATCTTTTTTGACATTTGCTCTGTTAATTAAAAAATGAATTTGATATATCATGTTTATGTATAGTATCTGCATACACCATGGGAAGCTGAACACATCACATCACATGGCATAGGACGAACATATCACATCACATGGCATCTGCTAAGCACATAACATCACATGGCATAGGACGAACATATCACATCACATGGCATCTGCTAAGCACATAACATCACATGGCATAGGATGAACATATCACATCACATGGCATCTGCTAAGCACAAAACATCACATGGCATAGGACGAACATATCACATCACATGGCATCTGCTAAGCACATAACATCACATGGCATAGGACGAACATATCACATCACATGGCATCTGCTAAGCACATAACATCACATGGCATATGCCAAACATATCACATCACATGGCATCTGCCGAGCACATTACATCACATACCATCTGCTGAGCATATCACATGGCATCTGCCGAGCACATAACATCACATACCATCTGCTGAGCATATCACATGGTATCTGCCGAGCACATAACATCACATGGCATCTGAGGAACATATCACATCACACAGCATGTGCTGAGCACATCACATGGCATCTGCCAAGCACATAACATCACATACCATCTGCTGAGCATATCACATGGTATCTGCCGAGCACATAACATCACATGGCATCTGAGGAACATATCACATCACACAGCATGTGCTAAGCACATAACATGGCATCTGCCAAGCATATAACATCACATACCATCTGCTGAGCATATCACATGGCATCTGCCGAGCACATAACATCACATGGCATCTGCTGAGCACATAACATCACATACCATCTGCTGAGCACATAACATCACATACCATCTGCTGAGCACATCACATCACATACCATCTGCTAAGCACATAACATCAAACAGTCAGCCATGCTGATGCTGACCACGCTAGCCACTGCTTAACTTCAGTACATAAATATAAAAATCTAATATCCCACCACAAAAGTTGGCTATTACTTTTACACCTGCATCACTTTTTATCATATTTAAAATCTAAAATATGGATATCATGCAGTGATAGAAAATGGTCTGTTGTAATTAGATTAGGCATGTAGCATGGTTGGGCTGTGGATGAAAATGAATTCTTGTTTCTTGAGTCTGGGGTTTTGTAAGATGGAGAGGGGAGGGGAGCTCAAGTTACTGAAAATGTTGTTTGTAAAACTTTTCAACTTTTGTTGTTGTGCCATTTACAGCAAGTGTGATATGTTGCATCTCAATGTCAAAATTAACAAAAACATTATGACCTTGGGGTCAAGTCCCTCTCAGACTTTTGTAACATTTTGATGAATGCATGTTCTAAGGTTTTACACAAAGTAATTACTTGTACATATTTCTTGTGCTGTTTTCGCCTTTTTAAAATATCCATTTCTATAATTTGATTTTCTTTTTTACAATTTTACAGTACGGTTCCTGCAGCCAGTAGAGTCTTACAATTCCTTTGACTCCAACTTATCCTCTTTTAGTAGTGACGAATTTGAAAGAACAGACTCGGAATACAGAAGATGGTCTCTTAATGATCTGAATAAAGGTTCAGTAAAATTAAATATATACACTGTAACAATTTTTTTTCTGAAGCTGCATGTCTCTTGATTCTTTCTGACCAGTCAATCTTTGTCGTCTGTTTTAAAAATTTCATTTAGTGAGATAAATATTGTATACCGATAACAATTTTAAATAGAATATGTTACATGTACCCCTCAACCCCCCCATTCTAAAATATTCCTGGATCCAACTCTTTTTGGGTATCCAACTGTTGGATTTGGCAAAAAAGCTGAAATTTGTATGTTTGTGTGAATTATAATTACAGAACTATATGTTCATTTGCTTTCTGATTAATTCTGATAAAATCTGATAAGTTTGAATCACTGAAACACCCCCACCCAATACACAAACACTTTTCCAAACTCACCGACACCACTTGCACAAATAACTAAAGGAAATAGTCAAAATTAGTCAATATCTGCTGTCATTTTACAATCTTTTTACTCACTAATTCATTGTTTTTATAGTTAAAGCAGCAGCACATTTTCCCGTACAACATCAAAAGTCAAAAACCTTGGATCCAAATATTTCAACATCGAAACAGATCCCCAGAGAGTTGTATGTGAACATTCCTGACAAAGGTGCACACTCAAACACTCCCTTCGCAAACACAGATCGCAGCGTCTCTACTGATACCCGGAATGATTCCACAGATCCTCATTCAAATCCTGAACAGGGAACCAATTCTGATAGTGCCTTAGATGATCTATCTGTTGCTATGAAGAACATGAATCATGGTAATAGTGACCCCATTCCGTTCCAAAGCAACGTGACATCATATGTACGTCAAGGTCATCAGTCGACAATGCAGGAAATGATTAGTAGTAATAAAATGTGCATATTTTGTGGTCGAGTCAAAGGTGATTTCAGTGTAAGACTGGGAAATGTTCCAAGCCCTTACACAAGCCCCAGTTCGTTTACGCATATATCATCAGGTCCAGAGGCTATGCCTTATTATTGTGGCAACTGCTATAATGGTAATAGCTTCATGTACAGTAGAGAAATACCACAGCACCACCATCCCGTACATGATCAGAGTCCTCAAGCTAACAAACCACTCGATGGTTCATTTAACATGAGCAATGTACCACAAACGCTACAGAACTCGATGCAAAAAAGTTGGGAAGAGGGGAAAAGGTTGAATAACTCATTCCATGTGGTTCCTCAGCAACAGGGACTGGGTCAAAACTATACCCAAAGACCAACAAACACCAATTTTCCTAATAACCATCAGATGCAAGGTAACCAGGCACACACGTGGAACCAGAATAGCACCTTGTATGAAAGAGTTAACAGTGAACCACCCCATTTTGCACAGAGACTTAATCAACCACAGCAGACATTCAGCACCTATCCAAATCTCTATGACAACAGAGTTATGGGGCCCCAACAACAATTAAACGATGTCAACAATGGATTACAGCTGCGACCAGAGATTTTACAAATGCAAAGACAGCAACAACAACCACCATTCAACAGAAATATATCTGCTGGATCATTTAGCAGCTCTGATACAAGTAAGTCAATCTTCTTTTAGCTCTTTTCAAAAACAAATGCATGTGTATTGGGTGCTTACCAGTAATCAATTCTTGTGGGAGTGAGGTCCATTGTATTGAATTGTATGAAGTCCTCAAAAGATAACGCCATATTTCTTTAATACCGTGATCAAGAAAAGTAGTTGAGGTCAGGTTTACCTGCTTCTAATGTTCATGCATAAAATCTAATTGCGCGGTATATGTATATACATGTACATCTTATAATTCTTAGCACAATTCATACTTCACATGCTAGATTGCAGGTCCTGATTTTTTTTTTTTTACAAAAAAGGACTGACTTTTTTTGTACTTTACAATTTTGGGACTTTAATTGTTATAATTCAAGAAAATAAAATTGACACGATAGGTGTATCTTGCGCCATTGGCATAGCTGATTATTTATTGATATGGAGATGTTACCAGCTCTATGTGATATGCCACAAATTTTTACCTGTGCTATTGCCTGACACCAATCCATTGAGATTTCTTTCATGTGCCACCCCAACCATTAGTCCATGACTTTCTCTTCATATTGTGAGCATTTGACAAAGTCACTACCATTTTTAGCTCACCTGGCCCGAGTAATTAGCGGCTTGCCCCTTATGTGAGTTATTTCCCCTTTTTTGTGAATTTTTATGTTTTTGGATGTTTTTTGACATTATCTTAAAAAGTATAATAGGTAGAGTAAAAGTGAAAGAACCATAAATGTTCAGCATGCAAAGATCTACAAAAAAATCAATAGGGCCTTATGGGAGTTTTTCCCCTTTTAAGTGGATTGTTCTTGTTTTTGGATGTTTTTTGACATTATCTTGAAAAGTATAATAGATAGAGAGAAATTGAAAGAAACAAAAATGTTCAGCATGCAAATATCTACAAAAAAGTCAATATTTTGAAATTGTCAGGTCGACCGTTATGGGAGTTATTTCCCTTTAAGTGGATTTTTCATGCTCTTGACAGTTTTGTCCTATTGTCTTGAAAAGTATAATAGATAGAGAGAAAGAGAAAGAAGCAAAACTTTTCAGAATGCAAAGATCTACAAAAACATAACAGGAATTAAATTGTCAGGTTAACCCTTGTTAGGATGATCTTTCTGAAAGTTAGTTCACCTTTTAAATGGATTTTGCATGTTTTCTACTGTTGTTGCACATTATCTTGAAAGATCTATCAAAAATATTGGCAAGACTACCCTTATGAAAGTTAATTCTCCAGATCAAAGAATTTTTCAAGCTTTTGGTTGTTTTTTAGTATATTGTCAGTAAACTACATTTCGCTCAGGTGACTATTAAGGCCCCCAATTTTTAGCCTACTGTTTTTCATGTTTATTAGCCATTTCATCTTTTACACGTTTTCTATGTTTTCTGCAGTGTTGACCAATTTTGCCAGGTGAGCGACTTAAGGCCCCTTGGGCATCTTGTTTAAAGTCTTTGATATGAATAGGTGCCAGGAAACCAACCCAAGACCTTCTGTATATCAAATATTCTTCCAATAGACCACCACTTGGGACAGCTTCAACATTTTTATCAGTTTTGGATGTAGAGATTAATTAAAACGTTAAATAAGCATTACGATCAAAAAGAATTCTTAGAAGGAAAATTATACATGAATGGCAACTCACAAAATACAGGGTAATTCCAAAAATAGACTCCAACATTAAGAGATAATAACTGTAGTGATAATTGATTAAGAAACATGGATCAGATTTATGATTAAATGATAAAAAATTGCAGTAACTTTTTCACTTGACAACAAATGCATTGAAAATTGACTATATTTATGGATATATCTGAAATGGATAACTCCAGTGAGTCAAAATGAGAATATATTTTTGGGAATATCCTGTAATAGTATTATAAAGGGAAATAATTACTGCTACTGCTAATTGAAATCTAATTTGATAAATTATCAATTCTTCTCTGGATATAAAACTGGCATAAAAAGTCAAGAGTTACTGGATTTTTGATATACAGTAAAACCTGCTTTAATGACCACCTGGTCATAAAGACCATTTTTTGCTGTCCCCAATAGTACCATTTGTGTACAAATCAACCTCTATATAAAGACCACCTCCCTATAAAGACCAGTTTTGTTGTGTCCCTAAGGGGGTCTTTATATACAAGTTTCACTGTACATTTAGGCCAGGGATCACTTTGGCCCAAGTAAGCTTGTCAAGAAAGCACATGTGTATTGAAGACAAATCAGACTTAGTGCTTGTATATTTCATATCCATAGGAAAAAGAGTTATTGTACCTATGTGATTAATGACGACAGAGTTCTAAGACATCGCTTCAGCATATTTAGCTTTAGCAAATATTTGAACATGCATGTTCCCCAAATGTTTGACCTAGAAGTCACTTGAATATTAGATGTAGGATAATTCGTGTACAGTGATATTTTTAATGTATTAGAGTGGTTTAGTGTTAATTAGATAATTCAAAAAAAAATTGCTCAAATAGCATTACTCATGTTGCTTAATACTACATGTATTACCTGGTTATTTTCACCCCTGGTTATTTTCGCCCTAGTTATTTTTGCCCCTGGTTATTTTTGCCCTAGTTATTTTTGCCCCTGGTTAAATTCGCCCTTGGTTATTTTCAATTATTTATGACAGAAAACATACTCATCCTGTCTTAGGTTCGCTCTAAATCACAATAATCACATAAATGTCCATGCTTCGGTTATTTAGATTGAAAATTTTGCCTTAATGACTCTATATTAAATTTGCCCTTTCATCTCAGGGCGAAAATTCAATGGGAACAAAAATTTCCAGGTTTTACATTTTTGGTATTACAATCAGGGGACATTCATTGATTCATCAACTATCAGAATGCCTGTTCAAATATAAATCACATGAATTCTCTTATATTTTTCAGACAATACAAGGCCGCAAATTCGTGGACTAGGATCAGGGCAATCATTTCCTAGCAACCAGATACCAAGCACCTATTTGTCCAGCCGGCAAAATTCCAATTCACGACCAATGTTTTTCATCCCTGGTCCACAGGTCAGTTCTGGTTCTGTGGTTGTTGTTGTTCTTCTTCTTCTTTTTGTTATGTTTTTGCTTAACTGAATCAAAAGCTCAAGGAATCTTTATTGATAAAAAATTGTCTATTGTCTTTGTTGTGATTGCCGTTGTTATTGTTGTAAGCAATTTATATTTATCACTTTTTCTCCAAATCCACTTGGCTTATTTTAAGCAAATACTATGGCATTAAGTATTCTTTTGTGAAGGAGATTCAAATTTGTTCAAAGAACAGGGTCATGGTTTTTTTTCAAAGGGGAAATGGTTAAGAAATAAGTGAAAATAAGAACGGTCTCAAGAATCTCTAAGCTATAAATTAAATCACACATTTTATGCAAAATCTTCATTATTTAGTACAGAAGCTAGTTTGTCCACTGTGTCAAGACAAATTTAATTGTGCCTTAAGAAAATACTTTACTATAGTCTGAGCTAAATTTCCCTGAGCCGCTGGTTTTGGCTGATTAAAAAAGAAATGATTGATACCTATAGCAGGTTTTACTGTATATATATATATATATATATATATATATAACTGGCCTTTATAGACAGGTGATCCTTATATAGAGGTGACCACTATAGCAGTTTTTACTGTGTGTGTGTATATATATATATATATATATATATATATATATATATATATACACACACACACACCAATTGATTAAAAGGACATTACCGGTAGCTGTATTTACCAACAAAAATTATTTCAATTTTTTCTACTTTCACTACTTGTACTTGATGTACGGTAACAAATAAGAGCTAGCCTACCCACAGGCATAAAGAATCTTATATTGCTCTATACTTTGTAAGAATAAGGTCAGGTCTAGTTTGGTATTCATATAAAAAAAATACATGTAGTAAGTTTGAGTTAATCAAGTGCAAGTGAAAAAGTGCCAAACTAGGTTTCTCAAGCAATCTTCACAAAATATATAGGAATTTCAGATTTTTTATGCCTATGTATATCTCTTTTTGTTATTGTATATCAATATAAGTAATAAAAAAGGACAGAAAATTTTTTTGAAAAAAAACCACAGCTGATGCACCTTTAAGTTTGACATAACTGGAACTTGGACTCATCCAATCCCGATGTAACAAGATTCCACTGACTATACATGTATATATACACTGTGTCTATGTGTAGTAATACCTCTATTTTGGAAAGGGGATATAGCTAGCTGTAGACATATATATGGCCAATGATAACAGATAACAACAAGAAAGTTATTAACTCTATCATATATCTATAGATATTAAGACAAGTTGTCTTGTGATGAATTTCATATTTCAGTTCATTCATTTTGTTACACACAGTTTGTTTCTCTTTTTAGAGTGATGAAGTTGGGCCATCGGGAGGTAGAGCCTACCCAGTGCCAAATATCAATGAAGCTGCCGGTACGTACAATGTAGCCTATATATACACATGAGACAGTAAAGTAAAAATGTAAAATACTTAGTCGCCATGTATCCTGTTAGTCCCCCTACTGGTGAAACCGGTCAATCTGTTCATCTGTCGGCCCATCCACCAGATGTAGGTTTTAGTTCAAGTTTCATAATTGCCGACCATTCACTTGATAATTGTTTCATAGGGAGGGTTCACGTATTGATTCATCAGTTATCTCAGAAAGCTTGTTTGAATATGTTAAGCATTGAATGTGCTGTTTATTTTATTATCTTTTTTTTACTTAACTACTTTGTAAGCATCTCCTAGATTATGTGAATATGTCATTTATCAAACTTCTGTTTATAAATGTTTATGCAATTTGATATGATGGAAACGCCCACATTTCTGACAGCTCTCTTGTTTTGAAGAATTAAGTCACAAAGGTTATATAAGTAAGTCATGTCATAGAATCAGAATTTTTGCGAGGATTAAATTTTTGCATTATTAGCAAGTGATTAAATGGCTAAAATTGCGTCTCCACTTATATGGTACAGCTTTAAAGTTTTCATCAAGAACAGTGACTGACATGTGAAGGAGAGGTTATTACACACTCACCTCATGACCTTGTTTATACATGTCTTTAGACCATACAGTTTTTACAGAGGTGAAATTATCTGACATGTGAAGGAGAGGTTATTACACACTCACCTCATGACCTTGTTTATAAATGTCTTTAGACCATACAGTCTTTACAGAGGTGAAATTATCTGACATGTGAAGGAGAGGTTATTACACACTCACCTCATGACCTTGGTTATAAATGTCTTTAGACCATACAGTCATTACAGAGGTGAAATTATCTGACATGTGAAGGAGAGGTTATTACACACTCACCTCATGACCTTGTTTATAAATGTCTTTAGACCATACAGTCTTTACAGAGGTGAAATTATCTGACACGTGAAGGAGAGGTTATTACACACTCACCTCATGACCTTGTTTATAAATGTCTTTAGACCATACAGTAATTACAGAGGTGAAATTATCTGACATGTGAAGGAGAGGTTATTACACACTCACCTCATGACCTTGTTTATAAATGTCTTTAGACCATACACTCTTTACAGAGGTGAAATTATCTGACACATCAAGGAGAGGTTATTACACACTCACCTCATGACCTTGTTTATAAATATCTTTGGACCATAGTCATTACAGAGGTGAAATTATCTGACATGTGAAGGAGAGGTTATTACACACTCACCTCATGACCTTGTTTATAAATGTCTTTAGACCATACAGTCTTTACAGAGGTGAAATTATCTGACATGTGAAGGAGAGGTTATTACACACTCACCTCATGACCTTGGTTATAAATGTCTTTAGACCATACAGTCTTTACAGAGGTGAAATTATCTGACACGTGAAGGAGAGGTTATTACACACTTGCCTGCCACAGCAAGAGACATGTACAGATCAATTACCTGTATATTTAAATCTTCATACCTGTAAACATTATTGATATGTTCTGTCCTATAAACATAAAGATAAAAATAATTTACATTTTTTCATTTCATTAAGTTTGTATAGTAATTTTTAAACAATTTTCAATGAGAAATGTTGAATCCAGATTGTTGTGTCTTCTACAACCTCTTATTTTCATCGCAGCTCTATATGGGGTCCAGGCCCACTAATATCTAGTTAAAAACCAATCTCTCACCGCTCCTGTTATCTGATATGTCATGTTGAGAATCTATTTCAATCTGCTGTGGGCAATCACTTCGATTATATGATTGGACAAGATTACCTTTTCCGCTGCACTGAATTGTAGGATAGCATCAAATCATAACAAACATGGTGCCCCCATACTCAGTCGATGTGATACAACAATTTACAGTGTATTATACGCTTGATGTATGCACTATTTGCACTCAATCATTGTAGAAATACATAATAAAGATCCCACAGACATAAGCAAATAGATTGTTTACTACATTTGCAAGAATCTGACGTGATTGCCTGTTTGAATACTGAGAATGGATACCACCATTTTCTCTGTTTACTAATACGGGCATGCGGATATCTATATCTGGTATCTTGGTCACGTGATAATTTTCAGTCCTGTTTTGTGCTGATAACTTGGTCACGTGGATTGTATTATGCCTGGCCCTATCGACGAAGTAAGATTGGGCCAGGAACCCAGGCTATGGGGAAGACCTCTTGTAAGTGTCTATGTAACTTATATTGTGACATTGTGATTTTGAATGTTTATCGAATGGCAAAGAGATGTAAACTGACAGTCTGCAGAATTCATTCGGGATATCTTTGGTGATTCGATCCTATCCAAGGTTATGAAAAAGAATATAAAAATTCTATATTTCCAGATTGTGTGTGTGTTCAGTGTTGTTTATAATGTTAAAAATGTTTACATCTCTTTCCCATTTGATAAGCTTACAAGACCGTGTAAGTCACATCTTCATTGGTTGAAAATGACACACCTACAAGGTCATCTACATGTGACCCCATAGCAGAATGCCTTAGATCCTATATGCGATATATCAGAAAGCGGAAGTGATAAGAGATTGGTTTTTAATTTAGATTCGGCCAACTATGACCCAGAACTGCAGTATTAAGTCTTATATCAAACACTCGTGACTTTTTGTTTTTTGTTCTGGTCCCAGAAACCCGGAGATAGTCATGTGACTGATGGCTCCCTCTATAGCAACCATTTCAGAATACCATGAGTGACATTGTTAGAAATTAGCAAGTGACAGGGGTTCTTACAACAATATTTAGGGCAATCTTATTTTTTTAAACAACTTGTTACTAGGCTCTAACAACAGACCATAAATTTTTGAGTTGTTCCATTCTCTTCAATTTTGTTAGAATAGTTTGTCCTAAGAACATATGATTTCAATAGAAAGTCTGTCAAGGTCATTTCAGGATTTACTGTTTACCTTGATGACAATCTGTGATATCTTGTTTCTGTTCATCTGGGGAGGAATACAAAGTTTAGATATACATGTACAAATGTGTAGGGCCTAAAGTTTAGATAAATTTTCTTTCTTGTAAAGATGATAAGTGACATCACTTTCTTACAGGCTACTTTTCAAATCTTGCCCTATTTCTGCAGGTCATGTACAAGTTTATGACATACTGCTTATTTGGAAGTACGTAATCATGGTAACGCTGCCCTACTTTTATTTTTGTAAGTGCATACTATTATGATGAACTGTGATGGAAAGGAACAAATCAAAAAAGGTCAATTTTGTAGGATACAATTTTAGCCTAGAAATTTTCTGATATTCCTCATACTGGCAGAAACTTATCAATTTTCTTACATTTTTGAAAACTTCTGTTCTAGGTGGCGCCTCTGCAGCCGATGCTGACGGTGATATCCCATTAATGGGTCTGTCAAAATATGTAATGGATTACATTCAGAACAGCATGGACTTTGCCTCGAGCCAGTTCAACTGGGAAACATTGGCGGATCTTCATGGGTGGAGTTTCGGAATGATACATCAGCTGAAACAAAAATGGCAGAAAAGGCAAATAGAAAGCCCCTTTATTGAATTACTGGGAACGGGACAGTTTCAAAATTATACCATACGACAACTCAAAGATGACCTTATCAAAATTCCAAGGAAAGATATTTTGGAAAAATTGAAAGAATTTGAAGATAATGGGATTTTGGTCATTAAATAAGGACTTATTCTTGTTATTGTTTAGTCTAAAGTGTGTGTGTTACATGTAGCATATGTGTGGTGTGCTAGAGTGTGTGTGAGCTTGTGTATGTGTGCATGTATGTGTGTGCTTGTGTATGTATGCATGTGTGTGCATGAGTATGCTTGTGTGTGTTTTAGAGTTACATATGTGTGTGTGTGTGTGTGCATGAGTATGCATATGTCGGTGTGTGGGTATTCTTACTGGAAGTTACACATTGACATCCTCCAGGCCATATGCTGATACAGAAGTCATAAATACGAGGATGTATAAATAAAGATTTCTGTTGTGATGTTGTTATATAGATTACATAAATCTAATTGGGGATCAGCAAAACAATATGATATAGATACATTTGACTATGGATAGATGTATATCTTATCGCTGACTTCAAATATCTGTGATTTGTTCAAGTTTCTTTGATTTTTTGATTTAGTTGGATTATTATTATCTACATGTGTATATAAATATATTATGTATCTCTTTATACTTACTATATTTTTATCCGCAATCATCATTTTCAGAATTTGATTCAATCTGCATGTAACAAGTATAATTTGCTACTATGTGTATCAATGCGTGGACTGGACACACAATTCTTGTTTTATGTTTCAGATATTTAAGTCACCTGTTGTCTCATTGTGACCTATTTTGATCAGTTTTTGTCTGTTGTCGTTTCACTATGGTAAATTTAACAAAATTTTTATAAACAGGTCAAGAGCCGGCCTGGCTCAGTCGGTAGTGTGCTCGACTCTTGATCATGAGGTTGTGAGTTTGAGTCTAGCCGGTGGCAGGTTGGTTTCCTGTCCTTCGGATGAGCCAGTAAAAATTGAGGTCCCTTGTCACAGTAGGTGTCAGCACGTTAAAGAACCCTCACTGCTCAATGGCTGAAAGTGCCGAGCATTGGCCAAAATTTGAAGCCCTTCACCAGCATTTGGTGATGTCTCCATATAAGTGAATGAGTGGGACGCTAGAGAACAATAAACAACCAGGTCAAATTCAGCAAAACTTGGTAGAATGTATCTCCCGTATGAGGCCATATCATGTGGGGCTGGTCTCTAATTATAGTTTTTAATAAAAAAGCCCAATTAGTAAAAAAAGAAAAATAGGTAAATCTTTTATAATCTTCTCATGAATCAGTTATCAGATTTCTATCAAATTTGGTGTATGTGATTGTTCAAAGTTGACAAATAAAAACGAAATCCATACATAAATGTGCCACTAGGGGTATGGTAAATGATTTTATATACAAGTGTATTTCTTTTTGAAATGGCTTATTAACTAATACCTCATTGGCTTTTTGTATACAAAGACATATGAGAAAGTTGTTAGGAGTTTTACCAGGATTACTGTGACAAAGGTCAAGGTTACAGGCACCCACTTAGTCACACAGATGGCATGTCCATCCAGGCTCCTGTTTGTTAGCATGAAATTTTTGCCTTCATTTTTATTCTGCCCTGGAATCTCAGGTCAAAATTTTATAAACTGAGGCAAAATTTTCAGGTAAAATGTAGATAGAGTGCTCAGCAAAGGATCAGTCATTGGCTATAGTTGACTGCTTGTAAGTTTCTTCTACTTTTGTAGAACATCATTTGTTGTGAAAAGTCTTAGGTGTAACTAGAATCATTGTTAGTGTGTGAACATGCAGTAATGTGACCAATATCTGCCACTAACATTACTCACTCTTGCTGTGAGATAATGTTGTTAATTGTAAGACAATCCAGTAGAAATGGGAGCTTCCATAATCCATCTATGTGTGGACCAGCAAGATATATAATTACACATAATTTCTGTTACATATTTCAGATATGATTTAGGTCATCTCAAGTGTCAGGGTGACCTATTGCGATCTTGCATTGAACCATAATACACGTATTGAGCTGCTTTCAACAAAAAACTGAAAGTATTTAATTCTTGTGAACATCTGTCATTCAGTAATACAGTTTTGTCCGACTCATATTTTCAAGCTTGATTTGTTGTATATACATCGTATTTGTATATTTCCATGTATTGAATTTGATCTTTTTCCTGGTTTCCATTACTTTTTGACAACTTAAAAGATGTTGAACCTGGTCATTTTTTCATAAACTTGTTTTTTTATTTGTAAATTTTTATCTACATGCACAAAGAAATGGCACTATAAAACTTGAGAATTTCACTCAAGTCTAAAAATATTCTCATCTTGACTGCTCAGCCAATCAGATTTCAGGATCAGCCAAATTTATTGAGTCAATTTTTTAGACTTAGGTATTAAATTCTTGAGTTGAGTTTTCATAGCATTTGTAATGGATTTGAAGGTGAATGTATTACTTTAATTTTTGTGAGGCATTTGTACATAAACTAACTAACCATACTGACTATAAAGCAAGGATAAGAAAATATTAGCAATAATTTATACAGTTATAAGTCCAAATTAGAGACAGGAGGAAAGGGTAATATGAAATGACTTTAAATGCCTTACTCATATTTCCTCATTCGTGTATCTCATTCTTAGTCACAATGTGGCTGATAAAAATGGCAATCAAAAGGTTTTACTAATTAAAACAAGAATTTAGAATGATAGCAGCCAGTTTAGAATAAATATAAAAGATTTTACTATAAGACAGTAAATACAGTGGAACCTCACTAATAAGACCACCTAACTGACTGACTCATATTGGCCTTATTAGTGAGGTGGTCTCCTAAGTGAGGTTCTGTACTGATACAGCTGTAATGAACAGACTGGAAATTCATGGTCTTAATTGTGAGGTGGTCTTTAGGTGAGGTTCCACTGTACAATTGTACAAGTTATGAACCCCTGAAAAACAATCATTGACTTAGACTAGTCCAAATGTGTCTTTAGGGGTGAATGAGTTAACAAGCTCTCCGACATGACACGGTGAGTAAAGTCGTACCTGGGTGTGGGTTAGGTAAGAGAAATTAGAATTCTAATGGTGGTCGTCTATTTATTTCATGTCATTTCATTGGTTGGTGAAGTTGAAAACTCGCAGGGGATTCCGATTTCACTGCTGTTTTTTTGTTATGTGAAATCACATGTTGTTGAATTTTTCTGTTTACATACTTTAATAATAATTATATCAAATCAGTTTTCAGTGTCTAGAATTGATTTCTAAAATACAAAACATTGAATACATATACAAGTGTATATTGTTTCACTGCTTATGACAAAAATTCAAATATATTAAACTTCTTAAATCAATACAAAATCAAGAGGCCCAAGAGTGCCTCAATCGCTCACCTCAGAACCATCTACAAATGTGAAAAGAAGACCAAGAAAAATATGTACATGTAGGCTGATCTGGCCAAGAAACATAAATATTGCTGTTTTAAGAAATTCATAAAAAATTCTAGAGATTAAATTTCTGTAAAATTCTTCCACAAAAACATTTCTTCACCTAATTACAAGTAAAACACATTACTGCATCATTGCATAATTGGGGAAATCATGCAAAAATGAATGAAAATGACAAAGTCAAAAAGACCTCAAAAATTCATATTTTGATGTCTATGAAAAATGCAAACTTGAATAATAAATCCATGTAGATCACTGAGAAACAATCCCTTTTTCAACTCCTGTTACGATTTTGGAGAAGAAGATTTTTAACTCATCAACCCCCTGAAAAACAATGGACTCTTCCATAAATCATTGACTTAGACTAGGACTGTGTATTGATTGAAATTTTTTGATACAATACATATTGAATATTTGTTTTTTCAGTACACAATACGTATTGATGTATTGGTCAAGTGTCAAAAAACAACAATTTAAGTATAATTTTAATTTAATCAAGTTTAATTTACGTCTTCTATGTTAAAATTCTACATATTTGTGTTTTCTGAAATCATTACCAAACATAGGCCAGATTTTCTGCCCCGATTTTAAGCGATTTTTTGGTGGTGAAATAAGGGGCAGAAGTCCTCCCATACACTTTCTTCGTAGCAAGACACTGTGACATTTTCACAGCAGTTCAGCAATTATTTTACCCGTTTATTTCTTATTGCTGACATCTGGTATTTGTTGATATTCTAGCTACCCATTGTTTTTTGTATTCACATCGTCTGTCTCCATTTTGAACATAAGAAAATGTAAGAAGTTCACTGATTGGTTGATCATAATGAAACAATGAATATGCATTTATGATCATCCAATCAATTTTCTTGACAAAAAGTAGGGTCTAGCATCAGGCTAAGATTTGTTGCTGTTTATGTCATAAAAATCCTAGTTTATAAGGTGTAAGCTGAATGGTGAAACATACATTCCTGACCCCTACATATATACTGTACAATCAGAAATGAAAAACCTTGAATCTATCATGATTTTTGCTTGTAAACTTTTAATACAAGTATAATGTATCAATTCATATAGACAATTTGTACCAACATTTTGTTTTAGCAATCTCATACATAGAGTTTTCGGTCCTTGCACTCTCTCTCTCTCTCCGAGTCTCTGTCAACGTCTCTAAAGTACACTGTAGTCCCAAAACCGTGATCATGTAACCAAAAGGATGAATAAATAAACCAAATTACTCAGGATAGGGATAAAGATTACAAAAATATAGTCCCTATATTTTTAGCAATTTTTAAAAAGTATTTTCACTGAATATAATATATATGTTATGTCAAAACTACGGATATAATACAAAAATGCAAATAACATATAAAGAATTAAATCTGGAGTAAAATTATATATTTTACAAGAATCTTGTAAAATTGAGACATTGACAAGAGATTGAGAGATAGTGCAAGGATCGACAACTGTATGTAAGAGATTGATATCCAGGCTTGTTTTCTTTAACTGTAGATATTTACCCTGTTGACTTACATTTTGTACATTGATCTACAAATAAAACCATTTTTGTTTTCAACATGTCTCAGTTATTTTTATCAAAAATGATGGAAAGAATATTTCATTAATGCAGTCCCACTGTTACATGTATATTACAATTTATTAAGTACTGATGTACTTGATCCTCAATGGAGTGAGGATCTCACTCAAACCAGATCAGCATATATTGCAGATTTCTTAACTTATCTTTCTCTGTAGTCACATTTGGACTCTCCCATTTCAAAGAATGGTAAAGTCCACTGTCAGAAATAGGGAGTAATCGATTTAGAATTAATCCAAATTCTACAATAATTTCATTCATTTACAAATTGTTCAACCCTGAAATATGACAGTAGACCATGGTATTGATTGATTTAGTCTTGCGATGGATCTTTTAAATGGATTAAACATTCTATTCAGACAAGGTCCACAACCTATATAAGTGGATATAGTACTTTACTTACACAAGTTCAGTGGATTTTATCAACTATGTCACAGTATAAAACTATGTCAAAGTATAAAGAGCTCTGCTCATACTATGTCAGTAGATAAAGAGCTCAACTCAAACTGTCAGAGTATAAAACTACATGTATGTCAAAGTATAAAGAGCTCTACTCAAACTATGTCAAAGTATAAAGAGCTCTACTCATACTATGTCAGTAGATACAGAGCTCAACTCAAACTATGTCAAAGTATAAAAAGCTCTACTCAAGCTATGTCAGTGGATATAGAGCTCTACTCAAACCATGTCAGAGTATAAAACTATGTCAAAGTATAAAGAGCTTTACTCAAACTATGTCGGAGTATAAAACTATGTCGGAGTATAAAGAGTTCTACCCAAACTTTGTTTTTGGATAAAAAGCTCTACTCAAACTACATCAATGAACACAGAGCTCTACTCATACCATGTCATAGTATAAAGAGCTCTACTATAACCAGGTCAGTGAATAGAGATCTGTACTCTAAGTAAGTTGAAGCAAAATGAATTATAAAAATAATTAAATACACACAGATGTAGATATCATCTTTAATCATAATTAATCCCTGAAAATAACTGACTCAACTTTCACATCAACAATGATCAGTGTCACAACTTATTCCAACATTACATCACATACATGTAAATGTCTTTGGGGAATGAATAAGTATATGCATGACAACTTTTAATGCATAACTTAAAATTTGGAATTTCCTAGTATTTAAATGTTATTTTTAAAAGTTTTGTGAATGGAAATAGTCACATTACTCATACTGGCATAGACATCTCGTCATGTGGTATCTCAATGTACACATACACCAAAATAAGCTACGGAAAGCATTCCATGTACATTTTTTAAATAATTGTTCCCATCAACCATTACATTTAAATTGTCAATCCCTTGTAATGACGCGTCACTTTCATCCAAATGATGTAAACTTGTATCGGTCTCAGGCTCCGTTTTCAACAGGCTGACAACATCTCTGCCTTACGCAATGTCACTTTAAAACAGGCAACATCGTACTGTGCGTAGGCCTACTTCCCACCAACAAGGCTACATTGCAGAAGAGTCTATAATGCATGACCTTCAGTTTTGGGGTTTCGTCCTTCCAAAGACCCTAGATAAAGTCCCTTGTTCCTTTTCTTTATCTAGAATATTAATTTCGTTCGCTAGAAATTCACCACACTGCTGGGCATTCAATCCCATTGTCCCTTTTTCATAAGGTTTCGTCAATTGATATTTCTTCTGATGAAAGTTGGTCTTGATTTTGTGAAGACTTGCATACATTTCATCACATTTCTGAGGGTCCTCAACTGAAGTTAAATCTCCTTTCTCAAACGCCTGAGCAACTTTCTTCCGCAAAAATTTACATAAATCATAATTTCGTTTTGATTCATCAACTGGCCACTCTTGACATAAACGGAGAAAATTTTTGTATCGCGTAGCCATTTCGTAATGACCTTGTTTCGAGCACGGTGTACAATTTACATAGTTTGAGAACTCTTCATGAGGGTATAACGTACCCGTACATGAAACGATCATACAAATTGTAAACATTATATTGATTTGAAATGCTACCAAGAACTTGGGATGTTAATATGTATATTGGGTATGAAAATAGGCTTAAAATTTCACTCACTCAGTTCATTTCACACTGCAAAACACAGATAGGGCACGCCAAAATCGTATCCATGAGTTAAACCAGGTTTTTTTCTCCAGTTAAACCTAGTTTTTCAAAAGTTTATAGGCCTAACTGGAGAAAAACTGGGTTTAACCGAGAAAAAGTCTTATTCATTGATATGTTTCGATGCGCCATACACAGGACAAACATAAGCCATTTTAAATAAGTTTATAAAAAGATCCTGAATTACTTACGTACAGTTTTCAAAAACATGTTTAAATGACTCGTTTATGATTCTATATTTTAAAAGTTTCTGCGGTCGTAATTATAACACATGTATTTCCTTTTCAAAACCTTAATTTTTAATGGTGTTTACGCAAAACTAAACAATATTTGGTTAAAATAGGCATTTTAAAATCGGGGAATCTTCACATCTATAAATGTACCAGCCCGATTCTTTTTTTTTTTTTTTTTTGCATACGTTGTTAATCTATGGCAGAAACATGTGTCTATACATGTATCTTTTGTGTGTATAATATAGCTGGTAAATCATAAGGGGTATGAAAATTAAATATGAACATATGTTTTCCATGGTTTATAATAAGTTTTTTTTCTCATGCCTTTTCATTATGCAATTTATTACATGTCTAATTACATTTGAAATAATTTGCTTATGTATTAATAATATAAACAATTTGCTTGTATATGACAAAATGTGGACCGCCCCTCCCCGGTTCCTACGTCTATGTATAATTTTATACACCCGGTGTGGTGGCTTAATTATCACGACCTAACGACTGCTGAAGTGTTAGATCCTCAGTAGCTTCTCATTTTGCTCTAAAAATATCATTTTTATTCCTTTTTATTTATTGGGGTGTTTGTGTGCGCACGCGTGTGTGTTTGTTCTTGTTAGTTTTATAGGGATTCACATTGTTAATTATCCTTGAAAAACCCAAAATTTGTGATTTAAAGGGAAAAATGCAACTGATAAATCATAAACTCTAACACGATTAGGTAGACAGTTGGTGCATGTACGTGTAAATCATCAGTGCACGTGTTTAAATAACTGACTAAACCTCACTACATGTAGAAGTGTTCACGTGCGTGATTCACTCGGGGCAGTCTTGATATTTATCATAAAACTTCAAAATAAAGACGGATAAGGTTACCCCACAAGAAGTCCTGAATAATGATCAGTATATAAATGGTGGATCTAAGTTGGGTGTGTGCGATACTTCTCGATGAATGGAGGATATATCATCCGGATAAACCCTAAACGGAAGAGAGTTTTTTTTCATAATGTTACATTTGTTGATTAATAATAAAAATTTTATGATAATTAGGAATAAACTGTTATAGAAAAAAATAATAAAATGCTGTATAATACGATTTGCACATGTAAGAATAACTCGAAATTTTGTGCGTACATGCATTGTCATAAGAGTATCCTCTTGAATACGTAAACCTGATTATATATATATATATATATATATATATATATATATATATATATATATATATATATATATATATATATATATATATATATATATATATTATAGTGAAAGCTCACCTAAAAACCCTTTCCCTTTGGAGACCACCTTGCATTTACTGAGACCGCAAAGATAAAGTTAGTCTTGAAAATATCCTTAGAGATATTTATTCAGAACAGACTAAATAGGCCACCTCCGTAATCAGACCACTTTTAGTTAGACAGTTTGGTGGTTTTGATAGCAGCATGTTTCACTTTAATGAATATATGCCTAAACCAATAAAAACTTTGTTATATCATATGAAGGGACACATCATAATCTCTCTCTCTCTCTTTCTCTCTCTCTCTCTCATATATATATATATATATATATATATATATATATATATATATATATATATATATATATATATATATATATATATATATATATATATATATGTATGTATATATATATGGCAATTCTTGATTAGACTATTTTTTGCTACAGAATTAATATTAATTTGTATATCTGCCCAAGGAGTACAATACCGTTTGTCCCGTTCCGCCTTTTTCTCTCTATTTTTAATTAACATGACGAGGAAACAACTCCCCCTGTGTCACTGCCTTTGTCAATTATATATAAATCGAAGTTGTAGAAGAATTAATATTAATTGATTAATTTTAAATGCGACGCTATTGCGATGTACTTTTTCAATGGGAAAGTGGTCGACAGATCAAGCTGTACCCGAAATGACATATTGGCAATACAGAAATTAATTGCATTGTGCTGGGATTGTGACGATCTCAAATGTATGCAGTCCATAAGTTTACAGTTTCACAAAAGAGTTCTCGATATCCATGGGTTCCTAATCCCAACTTACAAAAGATTAAAGACCCTTTAAATCGCTCGCTAAGTAAAAAATAAGTAATTTTGTATGCGCGGAATTGTCCAGATTTAGCGTCTATTGATGGGATTAGTTTGTCTTACTTAAAAGCTATATGTGTTATAAACTAAAGCAACATTTACCTACAATCAACGACAAATTATCTGAGACAGTCAATATGTAAAATAACGAATATTTGGTGTTTTTCCACAGCGGATTGTTTACAGAAAAATGGATTTTGTCTAAAAGAGAAACAGTTTTTTAATTAGTAGGTATACACTTTTATTTTTATTCTGTTTTGTGCGATTTTCTGAAAATAAGAGCTATACATATAATCCCCATACACACATATACTTGTCAAATATATGTGTGTGGATTTGTATAAATTTGTATAAACACATGTAAAACGTACTTGATACTTAATCGATCAGATGGTAGGGAGAAAAAACAGACATGTATGTCTAGATAAGGCAGGGTTTAAAATCTAAATAAATGTTTCTTAGGCACACATTGGGGAATTAATACACACGGTCATTTCCAAGCACCACAAACACAGAGTACTTCTGCGTTCAATTTTATCTTCGTGGATGCGGTTTCAGTTATTCATTTATTTATTTATTTATTTATTCATCAATTTATTTATTTTTTATTTATTTGTTGATTATCTAAACACCGTGAAGAACTCGTCCCGTGCTGTGTGCGCCACGTTTTTTTAAAATCACT
This sequence comes from Atrina japonica, assembly GCA_030159075.1. Classification (NCBI taxonomy): domain Eukaryota; kingdom Metazoa; phylum Mollusca; class Bivalvia; order Pterioida; family Pinnidae; genus Atrina; species Atrina japonica. The sequence goes on along the minus strand of BROG01000603.1, from coordinate 72,304 downwards.
TTTCAGATTTACTTTTCTAATGAAAAAATATTCCCCAACGAAGTCTGGTCGTTTGAAAATAAGAATCATTTTGATCCCTTTTGGCAAATAAAAAAATATTTAATTATATTCATATAGTGTCACATAAATGGTAGCGCTCTGGTAATAATTAAGGTTGGGTTTTTCAGATCGGATTTGATAAATAATAACAATGAATGAATTAGAATAAAAAGACAAAAATATAGTACATGTAATTGAAATTTTATAACCCTACTCCATTTACTAAATTCCACCCCCCCTTTAACCTGTAATTACAGAATTTTGCAGTCTCTTGAAATGTGTGGTTTTGTGAGTTTTATGCTTGTTTGTGTGTGTGTGTTTGATTGTTTGTTTGTTGACCTGTATTTTACCCATCGACCTTTGTCCATTGTTTAGTCAGTATCAAAATGAAATTGTATATACCCTTAGTTACAATCGGTTACAGCTGTTAAACAACCGAAAAAGTTATTCAACATTCAACAATTGTAGATATATAATATAAATGAGAACAGTCGACACCTCACATCCCTGTGAAACAACAGAACACCAAGTATTCTGCCTCTCAGAATGAAATGATCGAGCGCTGAGTGACTTACATACCGAAACATCTGGGGAAACCCATGTACATTTTGCTGCCGAATAGGGGTATTACAAATATTATTCTCTCTCTCTCTCTCTCTCTCTCTCTCTCTCTCTCTCTCTCTCTCTCTCTCTCTCTCTCTCTCTCTCTCTCTCTCTCTCTCTCCAGGGAAACACTTGGTAGTTTATAATTGATATCAAATCACAGATAAATTATATTTTACAACGCACACTTACTTGTTATAATTTTTCTCACATCAAATTTGTAAGAATCTAGTTTCTTGCTTTACTTATTAATTTATAAGAATGTTGATATTTCTAAGCCAACGGTTGGGATACTTATTCCTCAATGGCACCTGATCTCACATCTGGATTTTCAGAGGTCCGTGTCATTTAACCATTCGTAATTGGTTGAATAGGTGTACGAACGTTTGCCTTCCAGAGGACGGTTCTGTGTTCTGTGATTCTTGGTACCGGGTCATACTAAAGACTTTAAAAATGAAAGTGGTCAATGGTAATTTATAAGACAAGTGCTTAGCATAAGAAGTGATTGTTGCATGTGTTTCGTATGACACTTGAAACCATGGACTGGTCTCTAGAGTTCATAGCACAAATGAAAAAGGGACAATTACATTGTATTTCATTTATTGTTAAATAATGCTTTGTCCCGTGTGATTTAGTTTTGCTAATTTTTAAATGAGGTATCCTGGGACGAGATGTTAAAACAATGCCGAGCGCTTAGATACTAAACAATCACGACCTGTATTAATAGATCACCTACCTGATCTACCTATGTTAAAAGATCACATACCTGATCTACCTATTTTATAGATCATATGCCTAATTTACCTGTATAAATAGATCACATACCTGATCTACCTATTTTAATAAACGGAGTGTCTATTTGTCCGGCTAACCGGACAAATAGCTCTCTGACTATTTGTCCGGTCACACAAAATGCGCATGTCATTTGTCCGATCACACAAAATGCGTATGTCATATCTTATCTCCAGCAGCAGGAGCCCGCGTCAGAGCGATGGCGGAAAACGGAGAAATTGGTATTGGGGACAAATTTTCTTCATACGAAGAGCTAGAATAAAAAATTCGTGTGTACGAGTTGAGCAAAAATTGCGAATTTTATAAAAGATTCCCCGGAAATCATCGGCAAGGAAAAGAGGAATAAGGAGAAGCCCGATAAATAGCCTCACAGATATATATTCGGTTAGCCGGACAAATAGCCTCACAGATATATATTCGGTTAGCCGGACAAATAGCCTCACAGATATATATCCGGTTAGCCGGACAAATAGCCTCACAGATATTTGTCCGGTTAGCCGGACAAATAGCCTCACAGATATATATCCGGTTAGCCGGACAAATAGCAACTGCCTTTAATAAATCACATACCCAATTCACCTGTGTTAATATATCATATACCTGGTCTACCTGTATAAATAGATCATGTATTTGATCTACCTATGTTAAAAGATCACATACCCGATCTACCTGTGTTAATATATCATATACCTGATCTACCTGTGTTAATATATCATATTCCTGATCTACCTGTCTAAATTGATCACATAACTGATCTACCTGTGTTAATATATCATATACCTGATCTACCTGTCTAAATTGATCACATAACTGATCTACCTGTGTTAATATATCATATACCTGATCTACCTATGTTAATACATGTATATCAGAATCTTGATCTACATGTGGTAATAGATCACATACTTGATCTATCTGTATAAATGGATCATATGCCTGATATATATGTGTTAATAGATAACATACTTTATCTACCTGTATAAAAAGATTACATACCTGATCTACCTGGGTTAATAGACCAAAGGTCTGATCTACCTGTGTAAATATGTCATTTACCAGACCTATCTGTGTTACTAGTTCACATACCTAATCTACCTGTGTTAATAGATCATATACCTGATATACCTGTGTTAATAGGCCAGAATTCTGATCTACCTTTTTTAATAGATCATATACCTGATATACCCGTGTTAATATGTCAGAATCCCGATCTACCTGTGTTAATAGATCACATACCTGATCTACCTGTGTTGATAGATCACATACCTGATCTACCTGTGTTGATAGATCACGTATCTGATCTACCTGTATAAATAGATCATATACCTGATATACCGTGTTAATATGTCAGAATCCTGATCTACTTGTGTTAATAAATCACATATCTGATCTACCTGTATAAATAGATCATTTACCTGATCTATCTGTATTACTAGTTCACATGTCTGATCTACATGTACCTGTGGTAATAGGTCACATGTCTAATCTATCTATATCAATCGATCTCTCTGTGTTGATAGGCCACAATCTTGTGTTAAAGTGTTAACAGGTCATGTACCTGGTCTACCGTGCTAGTAGGTCATAGACCCAATTACCAATATTTACAGGTCAAAGGCCTGATTTGTGTTTTAAAAAGGTCACAGGCCTAATATGTGTTTATATGCCACGGGCCTTATCTATCCGTATATACAGGTCACATACCTGATCTATATAGAAAAATAGGTCTCAGACATGGTTTATCTATGTTAATAGATCACAGACATGATCTATCTATGAAAATAGGTCACAGTCCTGATCGGTGTTAACCTGGTGTCTAACGGAAAACCTCTGTCATGCAAGGCAAACTATATTTTATTGAACCTGTTCGAGTAGCTATTAGATAAACTTTTTTAAAAAATTGATGATGATGATGATGATGATAAAATTACAGAATAAGTTGTGTAAAATGTTGATTTATACATCGATAGAGGCTTTAGATAAATTTTGTTGTGGATACAGCATTTTCAAATAGGAACCAAGCCTAAAGAAAAGATTCCATGAAAATGTTATTTCAGTCACATAATTACGTTTTTAAACCGAATCTGTGACCACGCGCTTTATACATGAAGTTCAGTCTCGCGTCTAAACAGCACGATTTTGAGTCCAGCTGGAACCATCGTCGTAAAACCACGGTCCGGAATCGCTATGCTCAGTAGGAAAGAGCATAGCGATTCCGGACCGCGGTTTTACAACGATGAGCCGGAACGTAAACCTAAGCTGATTTTGTGGAAACATTTGCCAGTTTCCTTGTGGAAGGCCAGTGGTCTCTCCCATGGTACACTGTAATCGGACTCTCTCCTCAACCATTTAAAAAATGAAATATAAATGAAAATTATTGAGTGTGGCCTAAAACACTGTTTAATCAATCGAATTTACTACAGAACAGAAAAAGGAACTCCAGGAATTTTCAATTGCCATTTCACTATTGAAAATTTACTGAACTGAAATGCTCCAGTTCCTCAAATCCATCATCCTGGGCTCTATATGTATTTAAATGTAGGTGGTATTTCTATAGAATACGAACATCAATATTTAAAAAAGAATTATTCCCACCCCTACCGGCGGATTTAGAGGGGGCATGGGGGCGCACACCCCCCCCCCCCCTAAAATTGTCTTTTTTTAGAAAAAAAAAAGAAAAATGGTGAATCAAGTTTTTTAGTGTCTGGAAGCTAGGAAATAGCCTCTCAGAGCTTCTAAAATCAAATATTTTTGTAGACTGGATTCATAAAAAAGGCCCAGATATTCTAAAATTTTCTGGACCCCTCTTGAATTGCTCTTGTGATATTTGTGTTTGTTGAAACTTAAGTTATTTTGGGTAAAAAATAAGTCTGTCAGTCTAATGCATTATTTGGGATAAAAGGAGTCGCAATGGGGTGATTTACTCTTTGGGTTTTTGAAATTGAACATTTCTGGGAAGTAAGCCCTGAATCACGGGGCTAACGTAGTCCTTTAACGGAGGACCTTGGGTGGCGATATTTACATTTTCTGTTATTCTATTTTCTTTTTAATTCATATTGCTATATGCAATACTGTTCTTATTTATATTTTTACGATCAAGCTGTCGCATTTCAAAAAAAAAATAAAAAAAATAAAAATATCAGCATAAAAACATGAAGTTATGAAAATACAAATGCAAAGGCATATATTATAGCAGCGAAATGTAAAACATAAGAGTTAGGCTTTATATATTGCTGATTATAGGACGAGGGAAACTGACAGCGGTTTTATGTCTGGAAGCTAGAAAATACCTCATCGGGCTTCCGATTAATTGAATAATTCCAAAAAGTATCCCGATAATGTAGATCCACCCCCACCCCCGCATAAAGATTTCCCCGGAAGAACGGACCCGGGCCCAACTTTCCCCGGCAAAATGGGCCCAGCATAGATAGAATTTCCCCTAGGAAGAATCAACCCAGGCCAAACTTTCCCCCTAGGAATAGGCGCCCCAGTATAGAGTTTCCCCCAAAATGAGAACACGCTTCCCCCTTATCGCAGGTTTATCTATCCGTTTCCAGTTCTATCAATCAATTTTAATTTTTGGTTAAAAAATATAATTGAAATCGTGAAATCTGGTATTAAAATTCATTAAATACACTCAAATTTTGTCGATTTATTTCATTGAAACATTAAGTTGAGAATAAGCAAATATTTTTGAAAACATATCTCCGATTTGTTTGACCAATACATAAACAAAAATATTATAATCATTATTGTACTTTTATTTATGAACATTATACCAATATACATGTATATATGTGTAATGATATACTGGGACGCTTTTTCTCCCCATGGGGCAAAGTCTAACACGGGCCCGTTTTTCTATGCTACAACAACGGGAGCTCACTCCCTGAACCCCTAGCCGTCGCCTAATTCGAATTCACCTCCAGAATCTATCAATGAAGTATTTTTAAAGATAGAGAGGTATAAAGCAGTGTCTGGAGGCTACTAGTCCGAAAATCTGCTGCAGTTGAATCTACCTTCCTTTGAGAGGTGTATTTTCGTGTCTGGAAGCAGAAAAATGCGTCTATACGGACTTTCCAAATTCATTTCCCCCCTGAAAGATGCGGAACACCTGATCATATTACAGAATATTGTCTTAATATTATGTGCAGTGACCAGAGAAAGATTGGGGAAAAAGTCCCAGCGAAATGTAAAAACTTTCCTTTTTTCTTATAAAAAGCCGTAAAATTAATCCGCTCGGCGACGAAATTCAAAATTTGCAACCCCTTCAAGCATTGAACTGATGTCTGGAGCTTCCGAATCCTAGAATAATATTGATATGGAATGAGGATCAATTTAATCTGATCCTCACTGGGAAGTAAAATTTCAAAGTTTGGAAACCATAAAATCAAGGCGTCAGACTAACAATTTATGTAATTGTATTTTTTCGTTCAGCTTTATTTAATCTTTGATCAACATATAAAAAAGACAACATAATTATCATTTAACACACCAGTCCTGACGCCCAATGTCTTCCTAACAATAACAACAACAACAACATTCAATATGAAACACATTTAAGACTAAGGCTGTCAACGAAATTCTGAATAATCTGCAATCCTTTACTTGGATAAAGATTGTTGTTTTTCCGGGGAAGAAAATCGACACTTTTCATTCAGAACGTTTGACTTTATATCTTATACCTTTGTTATGTGAAATTTGATAGATTTACTATTACCATTACGATTGTCATTACTGGTAGCTTTGTTGACGCATTGAAGATAAATTCTTCTTTATTTGTAGGTTGTCTGAGACGTACACGAACAGAATGGCGTCAAAAGTTACACCGTATTTTATTCTTACGTCAGAGGGCGTTGCTATACCGGATGTAGGGTCTAACAGTGACGTCACACAACACGACACAGATACTGAAAAGACAACGTCGAGTAAAGATGGACTTCAATTAACACGCTCATTAACTACCATGACAAGACACCAATTGACTAGAAAACGCATGGACCTTATTCGTCAGAAGCTTGAAGAATCTCGTGCAAGGCATGCAGAAAAACAGAAGAACTCTCCTACGTTGACTTTTACAAAACCTGTTCCAAGGATTGGAGACGCATTTATGCCGTATGGCCCACACACGTATATTTCTCCCGACGTTCCTCAGAAACCACCAAAGGACACAAAACGGAATCTGGAAATGGTACCATTATCTACACGACAGCCAGGAGCAAATGGTGATCTTCCTTATGTTTACTTTGTTGTATCTGTCGATCGCTTGCCGAAATCGAGGTTGACATCTCAGTCCCTAGATGAAAGTTCTGCTAGTACATACAACAGTATGCCCGTCAAAAAGAAAAACAAAAATTTGACAAGAACCCAGAAAAAGTACAGAGTCGATAAAAGTGATTCTCCGGCGATGGTTTCGAAAAGCGATGGAAATTTAAATGGTAATTCGCGACAAATACCACAGAAAAACATGGTATTTCCATTCCAGCATCCGAATGACCCTGTTAACCCACCGGCGACACCTGCCACCATTACAACGTTTGTTTATGACAAGAGCGATGATGATTTTCTCAATGAGAATAAAATTTCAATGGAGGATCTCGCTGCTTTCCATGCAGGTAGGTCTTACAATCAAGGTAAAACCTCGGCAAGATTGATCGAACTGCCATATATTTCCGCGGATCAACAACGTAAAAATCTTGGATCGTCAAATTCCTCTATGGAGGGGAAAGCTATGGAAGTATACAGAAAGACTGTTTCACAAGATTCTTCAAATAGGAAGGTGCATTTCGCGGAATCGTTTGATTTACCCAGCATAACTGGTAGTAGTCTAAGTTTTCCGAGGGGGCTTTTAACACACAGATTTGGGCCAAGACCTACAACTATGCCCGCTATCATGAGCTGCCGAGAGGAGGAGGAAGAACATAGACAGAGGTATGAGCATCGTGATCTTCCTAAAAGAGCATTCGGAACGCCTCGTGGCAAGAAAAATGTTCAGCCACTGAATCTTCCAAAGATTGATATAGTGTCAGGAGTATATGATGAACTCATTGTTAAAGCCATTGAGTCTTATATACAAGAATTTCGTCCTGGGTCTAAACAATTTAGCGTTGCACGCCAGCTATTGAAACAACTACAGGAACGGTCACTGACGGTGAACGACTTGGCCCAGATGGAGAGGAAAACTAGAACCACAGGAAAAGTTACCATCAAGGAGCTGGATCCAGAGCCCATGAGGAGTAATGATACTTCTCCGAGCGGAAAGACATCACGGGGTGGCCCAAGGCGCCCGGTGAAACCAAAACAAGATAAAGAATTCAGCACTCTCGCTCCAACTTGTTTCCAAATGATTCCACCTGGCTCTCAGTCTGCGCGGAATGAAATAACTATCACATCGTTAAAGTGATTTGGATTAAGTGAATTCAGCTAAAACAGTGCTCTTCTTAATTAGTGCCAAATCCAGTACATCCAAGTCGTGTGGTAATCTACAACGACATGAACTGTGCCACGATATTTAAGTGTTGTTACCTAAAATTGTTACCTACAGAAATGTATTACATCGTGGTGTAATTGACATTATTTATTAATTGTAAAAACATGTTTCTTTACAGTATATTGATCTATGTTTTTAGGAATTTATCATTTCTATGTCCAGGTCAAATTCACCTGGAAGGATGGAGTTTCATTCATGGTAAACCCTCCCCCCCCATTCGGGAGAGTCGATTGAAATGAAGGTAGATTAGTTTGTTATTCAAATACAAATTTGAACCCAAAATTATGTTAAACGTGCCAAAACTTCGGTTATGAGTTTTGCTGTCACCCATTTTGTTAGTGAACTGTTCCGTAATTATTGTTGTATTAGGTCGGATTCATCTAGAGATGAATTAACTGACCATTGATCTATCGTCAATGTAGTGCTAAATATAGTAAATTCTGAAAACGTGAAAATAATGTTCAACTTGATAATCATTGGATAAACTATTATTTATTTTGTATAAACTATTATTTATTTTGTATTATTACATTAATTTTCCTGTAAAATATTCACATGTTTAAGTAATTGTAATGGTTTAATTCATAATTAATATGTTTAAAATGATATTTCATTGTTCCAAATCTTTTATTTCAAATGAATTTGCCAGTGAGGGGCAAGTCCAGTTGGTTTCCGAACGACATAAATTGCTCGTATTGCATTTTTCATTACATGTCATTATGGAGTCTGAAATAGATTTCTTAAAATAGATGTTTTATCTATCAAATTGAACACATTTCGATGCGAACATGCTTACGACAAGTAGTGTAGCAAAACCATTGCTCAGTCCCACACACGGAGTTGTCGGTGTTTGGCTTTTACTGTCCTTTGGGTGAGACGGTAAAAAACCGAGGTCCAATGTCACAGTAGGTGTCGGCACGTTAAAAATCCTCACTGCTCAATGGCCGTAAGCGCCGCCGAGCATAAGCCAATGAAGCCCTCCGCCGGCATTTGGTTTGTTTGTTTGTTTATTGTTGTTTAACGTCCCACTCAAGAATATTTCACTCATATGGAGACGTCGCCCAATACCGGTGAAGGGCTTCAAATTTTGGCTTATGCTCGGCACTTACGGCCATTGAGCAGTGAGGGTTCTTAACGTGCCGACACCTACGCCTTCGCATGGGGATATTCCTCGCTCATCTCACAAACTTTCTTAGTTAAATGCAAGTAATGGAATATATTTTGTGACTTTCATTTATTTTCGCACAAATCCTTGACGAAAGGTATCACTTAGAAAAATCGTAAAGTTAACCACCAGCGTAGATATTCAAGATCATAATATGATAACTATTCCGTGAGTTTATATGAAATATGTAAAAAGAAAAAACTTTATATCAGGGTAAAGATTTGTATAAGACTAAATCTTTAACCTTATCATTTTGACCATTTATAGTGGAACCTTACTATTAAGACCATCTAACCAACTCAAATTGGTTTGAATAGGAAGGTGATCTCTCAAGAGAATGTCTGCACTTTAATATTTATCACGAAATGTTGAAAAGACTCAATAGTTAATTTCTGGTCGTAATTGTGAGGTGGTCTCAAAAACCAGGTGATCTTTTGGCGATGATCTACTGTAGTTGATTCGGGTATGGAAATTTGCCTTAAATTGAGGAATTTCGCCTTTTTCAAATCCTGCTGCAATGTAAAATCTTTATTTTTACCTTTAACCCTCCTACAAATGAGCCATTTCCCTCCCTTTTCACCATTATGGAATCACACCCCTGTTGCATGGTGGCCGATTTGTGCCATCTCGACTTTTTGTCTAGAAAACTAGCGAGTTTCACTTGGCGAAAAGTCGAGATCTCGCAAATCAGCCACCATAATGTTGATTGTAAAACTTGTGGATATGACTCTCAGACTAAGAAATACATCATTATTGTTTCCCATTCACATAAAAAAAAAAACAATTATTATATTTCAGAAGTTTTCCTCAAAAGCGCCAACTTCCGTCATTATTTAAGACTGCATTAATGTTTTTAAAATACCAATGATATGCTTTCTTAATGCCAATGCAGGATGGTTCCTATATAAAAAAATATATCGGAACCATCCTGCTTTGGCATTAAGAAAGCATATCATTAGTATTTTAATAACATTTATCAGTTTATTGTAGAAAGAATCCAAAGTGATGCAGTCTATTGGCACAAAAAATGCATATGAAATATTTGGAGGAACGATACTTAAGAAAATAGGAAATGAGAAATATAATCATAGAATATTCAACCAAGATGCAAATACGGCTTCTTTATGATAACAATTATCGTTTGTCCATATTGCTATCGACATAAATCAAGCAATTGTTTAAAACAGTAGTGGTGGTCATACTTATTAAGAATAGAGAAGTTTTTGAACGTGATAACAAACAAGTATAAACTCTGATTACTGATTATTCAATTATACAGGACTTTTCACATATATTAGCAGGGGAGGGGAGATAAAAAAGATATGTTCTTTGGTAATTACATGGCGAGTTAGGTATACCGATGGACATAACACTATAATCAGTGAGAAAAAATAAAAGTGCTATTCGATTTTTTCAGCATGAGTCTATAAACAGAATTCCATGCTCTTAGATGCCGTACATCTTCCTATTTTTGTCCAGATCCCTCCAAAACACCCCCTTCAATTATTCCCACCTTTTCTCCCCTATTTCTCCCCTACCTCTAACTTATCAAATTTCCCTCTATAAAAAAATTCTTGAGTTTACACAATTATTGTAAATTATCACATTACATGTTATATATATGTATGCAACCGTGTTCTGTTGTTATATGTAAACTTATATGTAAAAGAAAATAATAATAATAATAATAATTAATAAATAAATAAATTGATAACTATTATTTATGATAAATTTATTATAAAAAAAATCAGTATAATTTTATGAAATTACGCTGAAAGAGAACATTTAATAAATTCACCCATAGTGCTGTTTTAAACTTTTCACACAGGGTAAGAGAGAATGAAAAAGTTGACCCGATATTTTCGTTACTTCTAAATTTATTTCTAATTCATGACTTCAATTCGTTCGACATAACTACAGTTAGTCCAGCGATTTATTTCTAAATGTAACTTACGTTTGAAACAAACGATCTTAATTTTGAAATTAATAATTCGTCAGGTTTTTTAGGTTAATATTTTAAGTATATATAATTTAGTATTAATGCGATCTTACATGATTTAAATACCTGTTCCGTGCCAGATTTGTGATTAAGTGTATTTATGCGATAAACAGAAAAAGATATTGCGTTGCTATTGTATGTTAATATAATATTTAAGCCTTGTCCACACACTCGGTACTGTATTCACGCATACTTGACACAGAAATCACTTTGAACTTTTTCACTTATGTAAAATATATGTATATATACACGTTTGTTTGTACTTTATCACCATAGCCCAAACAGTCATTATACGTGGAATAAAAAGGATGGACAACGTACCCTTATTTAAGATTCGCAGTTCATCCACAATAAATCAACAACAAGAACAACAACAACAATTGTATCACGTGTCAATAAAACAACATCAAATGTATCACGTGTCAATAAATTGATACAAAACGCAAAAAATACAGTTGAACATCGCTATTTAGACACCTATTTGACCGATTCAAAGTGGTCTGATAAATGAAGTTCTGTATCAATCAAAGATACAGAAACTTTAGCCTGTGGTCTGAAATGTTGGATGGTCTCCTAAGCGAAGTGGTCTTGACATTTAGACGAGATTCCCGTGACTTTACGCCAACAACTCGAAAATGTTTCTACTGTCTTTACTTTACATTGTGCTACGTTTTCCAACATGTCGAAAGGTATTGTCGGAGAGTTATATTCGAAATTTAAAATGTGTCGGAGACAGAAGTGTTATTATGTCCGACGACAAAGTAGAACGCTTCAATCATACGCAGTAACCTTTTTTCCAATTTTAAGTCCCATGGATGACTCGGGTTAGGATTTTTTTTGCTGTATTGCCACCCATTGTCGCCTCAGATTATTTGTTATAATCAGTTATCCATTTGCAATCCATTGTCTCCCAATATCCGTGTTGTGATCCATTCATGTTGTATTGCAACCCATTGTTGTCCCTGGTCGTGTTGTAATCAATTGACCTGTCGCCAAATGTCTGACACTTAGGCCTAGCTCTCAAAGTGCATTTTGGCGTAATTAGATTGTGACGTCACAAAATGTGTTACGGGCCACTTACTATGTCGAAATTGGCCGTCGTTCGTGGCGTGTATGTCCGCGTAAACTGATCAACTCTCTTCAACCCTTTTGGTCACTGTTTACATTCCCGTGCCAACATAAATTTAACTACACGACATGGAATCACCTTGGATTTCTACATATTGTTCAAATAAAAAAAAAAAACTTTGGTGGGTCTAGATTGGGATGCAGTCTAAAACAGTACAAAACGAATGTTATTTCTTCAGTAAACAGAAAAAAAATTAAAATAGCATATGAACATATTTTAATGAAATTCTTTTAAAGGAAGCCTTTATTATTTTTTTTCTTGATATTTTATATCAATACAAAAGCGGGTTGATTGCCAAGAACGAGACTAATTCCGGTGCATCGGACGGCGTGAGAACTGGAAATTTGGCAATGTTTATGTAGATCGATGTGCATGTAATAGGCCTACTTTGTCCTTGCCAAGTTAAATTGTAAAACGCATACTTGAATCACTAGCCTGGAATATTTTGATATATATTATTTTCTAAATAAGATTTTTGATGTTTACGAAGAGTAAAAGTTGACTCGCAGATGCTCGATTTAATTGAAAAAAACATACAAAGAAGTAAATACTGGTCAATTTCCATAAATGTATATTTGTAGTAAGTTTGAACGTATAGCTACTAAATGTGAGTGAAATTTTCATACCAGAACACACACGTGTGCGCTTTTCGTTTGGTAGTTTTTTTTAATTTTTATTATTTTGAACTATTGCTGTTGTTGTTGTTTTGTTTGTTTTAAAGTTATTTTGCGCCACACCCGATAAATTGCCAGTGACCATGTGTTGGAGGGGAAGTAGTGGCCGGTTATGATATTCCCTGAAACAGGTCACCAGGTAGCCGCTAACTCATTAATTGCTGAAATTGTGAATTTTGTTTATTTGCCTTAACACCAACATGTTATTCTTAAAATTAAATTACATTTAAACTACATAGCATATGAATATGTATTTCATGGCCGAGACAATTCTAGCTTGTAAAATACATTTTAACTTCTGTAGTATTCAATAGTATTATAGCGTATTCAATTTTGTAAAAAGGGAAACAACTCTCATAACGATGTTGTGTTCTTGAAAATATTTCCAATGGGTTGATTTTTTTCAAACTCACTAATTCGTAAATCTGAACTCGTGATATAATGTTATAACTCATGAACACATTAATTTTATTTTGCAAATTTCAAACACCTTAAGTCATGGCACATATACGTTTCCATAGCATCCCCGATTCGTGGTTCGATATTATTAAAAGTAAAAATAAACATCCTATAAAAGCGTTAAAAGCAAACTGTTTGAACCAACGAAGCCTATAATATAGTATACACTGATTTCCTGTTGGATGCATCCTAAAAATTTTACAATTTTTGAGTAAAGAAAATGCATCTTTCAGTTTGACCTAAACGTCAGGCTTTCGAACAGAAAAAAAATCAAATGGTAAAAAAAAAATTAATATGCGAAAAATTTCGTAATAAGAGACAAAAATCCAAAGAAAAAATTCGTATTAATTTTGTTTAATTATGCAATGATCTTTTATTTTGATTTACTAATTACACATGTATACTAATTATATATACCGTAAAACCAAACTTGTCTCAGTCGGCCGCCTCGATGAAATGTTTGATGATATGATCATTTGCAACACTGTATCCGATCCGGTGGTTACAAAAGAACCAATAAGAACTTCGATAACAATCCGAACTCACGTGGTCCGAACACCATACGCGTGCACAGTAATTACACGTCCTTTGCATGATGGATCTGAGTTTTAATTCTGTTCTACACCGACAGTGGTTCTCGTGCGGCTGCACAATATCTCGTAGACGATTTTTTATATTATCCATTTTCTGTTTAACAACGTTCAAGTCTTCGGTATTCCTTTCGAGATGAACTAATCGTTTTTCATAAACACTAGCTTTGACCTCCGGGGTGAATTCCTCATCCTCTTTCACTAGTTTCCAAAGAGATTTTGACAAAGAACATTTATCAAGGCAGTAGGACATTAGATCGCTAAGATCGTATCTTTCGGCGAGTTTGATACAACGGACAATGAATTCTTGTGGAGTGTTCGCTTTAACTTCTGTAAGCAAAGCATCTTCACATTTCTTTTTTAGTTTTGTCATTTGGTACTCTTCTGCAAGTGGCAACAAACGAATAGCGGACTCTTTTCCATCCTCGAGTTCATCTTCGTATCGGGGATGAATGAATTTCAACATCTCGGATATAACTTGCGCACATTTTCCCGGGAGATCAATTTCAGTCTGATGCCGTTCTTTAAATTCTGACGTGAACATGCGCTCAAAAACTGGAGAAGCATAACCGAGCAGAGATTTGCTAGTGTTAAAATGTTTACCTTCAACGATCAATGCTACATCTGATAAAAGATCATCACCCGAACAGAAATCCGAATTCTCCCTCGCATCCACGCTCATATTTCTTCAAAACAAACACCAACTGTGACGTTTTGTTATTGTGATGTCATAGACGATGTTGAAGAAAAAACAACATTGTAAATCTAGGTCATATAGTAGAAATTATTCATATAATTCGACCCCAGCAAAACATCAAATTTTTTCCCTCCACAGTGCAACTAATGATAAAAAAATTCTTCACCTAAACAGATTATCCGATTTTTTTTGCGTCCACACTCATATTTCTGCAACACAAATACCATCTTTGTGACGTATTGTAATTGTGACGTCATAGACGATGTCGCAAACAAAATTGTAGGCCTAACCTAAGTCATATCATATGCGATCCCTGCAAAGATGGATTTCTTTTCACCCACAGTGAGTTTAATCGGAATGGTTAGTGGCGAAGTAGACGCTAAACCATCGCGCTTTCAACTACACAGTCTCAACTCTATTCAGCGCGGGTTCACCGGTTCACCTTTACCGGATTTGGTGACGTCTCCATATAAGTGAAAGATTCTCGATTGGGACGTTAAACAACAATACAACAACAACAATAGAAGTAAAAATCAGGGGTCTTTCAGATGCTGAGAATTAAAGCATTTCCTTTGTAGAATTAGTCAAATAACAGTTACGCAACTGAAATTCAATTAAAACTTGATAAACATTGAAAGAACTGGCACTTGAGTCATGTAATCCCGGATATTAATATCGCCATATAAAATCGGGGATTGCATGAAACAGGTGCCTGTGGGTGGTATACTACGGAGCCCGGGAGCTGACATAGTGGTGAAAAAAAAATTCCTAGGCGTGCGAACGGAATAATTGTGGAGAGAAAAAATTATTCCGTTATTCCGTTCGCCAGAATATTTTTTTTTCTCTCGATAATTATTCCGTTCGGACGGAATGATTTTATTCCATTCGCACGGGATAATTTTGTTTTCTCTCAATAATTATTCCGTTCGCACGCCTAGGAATTTTTTTTCACCACTATGTCATCTCCCGGGCTCCGTAGTATCTGTGTGGTAGTGAATTATGTACAGAACCGTCCAAAATTATGCACCCACCCCGTCGACTTCGAAATCTTGTGTATTTTATGGCATAAAATGTGTAAACGGAGAATCACGAGAAAGAAAACATATTTATGTGAATAGACTTGAACGTTTTGATTAGTCATTCTTTGCTTACATTTGCCACTCAAAACCTATAATTATGAATTAAACCTCGGCTTTCCTAGTCGAAATTAATATTTCTTTGTTCAACATACTTTTTCTTCATGCAGTGCGAGTTTCGAGAAAAAATAGAGTTAACTGGAGAAAAATAGGCTTAACTCGCAATTTAAATTAACGAGTAATACTAGGTTTAACTGAGAAAGCCAAGTTTAACACATTAGGTCTAATGTGATTTTGGTGCACTGAAACCCGATTTAAATCGCTCAAAGAACAAAGACTAGAGGCTCCCAGGAGCCTGTATAACTCATCTAGACTATACTGACCAAGTTTAGTTTCAATTTGCAAAGCAGTTTCAGATGTGTTTCCCATAGGAAACGTTATTAAACAACGTTACCCACCGGGAGACTTCTTGGTTGGGATATGAACCTGCTGAACACAATTTTTACTTGCAACCGACCAAAGAATATTGTGATTAAGTTTAGTTCCAACTGGCCTGGATATTTCAGAGGTCGTGAAGATCTTTGAATATGTTTCAACATTGGGTTCAAAGTTAAACCATGTTTTGCGCTGGCGGCCATGTTTTTTTAGTGGATCGAAAAATTTTAGCAATCTTACCAAAGGATCTTAAATGCATCATTCCTGTAAAGTTTCGTTCAACTTGCTTGATCGGTCATGTTTTTTTTTGTAGGTCGGGAAAATTTATACAATATTACTAAAGGACCATAAATACACCATTCCTGTAAAGTTTCGCTCAACTTGGTTTAGTGGAGATGATTAAATTCTGTTTTCCCATAAGTTCAAATGGTAAAGTATGGTATGTCCTGCACTGGTAGCCTTCCATATATCATTCCTGCAAAGCTGGGTTCAGCTTGCTTCAGTAGTTTCAGAGTTTTTTCCCATAAAGTCCAACGTTGGCCTATGTCCTACGCTGGCGGCCATTTTTTTTTTTTGGCAGATTGGGAAAATATATGCAATGTAGTAAAGGATCTTCCATACATCATTCCTGTTTTTGTTCAATTTGCTCTAGTTCTTTCAGCGGACGTAATGGAAATATTTCCCCATAGGCTCCAATGTTAAAATATGTCCTGCGCTGACGGCCATGTTTTTTTTTTTTTTTTTTTTTTTTTTTTTTTTTGGGGGGGGGGGGGGGTCGAAAAATTTAAGCAATTACAGTAAAGGATCTTCCATTTATCATGCCTGTAAAGTTTCGTTCAATTTGCTCCAGTACTTTCAGAGGAGTTAATCAAAATACGCTTTTCCCCATAGGATCCAATGATAAACTATGTCCCCCGCTGGCGACAATGTTTTCTTGCGGATCGAAAAACTGGGCAATCTTAGTAAAGAACCTTCCATACATCATTCCAGTAAAACTTGGTTCAATTTGCTCCAGTAATTTCAGAGGGCATAATCAAAATATGTTTTTCTCATAGGTTCAATGTCCTTTGCTGGCGGCCATGTTTTCGGCGGGTCGGGAAAATATGAGCAATCGCAATAAAGGACCTTTCATACATCATTCCTGCAAAGTTTGGTTCAATTTCCTCCAGTAATTTCAGAGGAGTTGATCGAAATATGCTTTTCACCATAGGGTCCAATACTAATCTATGTCCTGCGTGTTTTGGGGGGAATGGAGAAATTTGGGCAATCTTAGTAAAGGACCTTCCATACATCATTCTTGTTAAGTTTGCAAAACTATGAATATTGCCATATGATTCAGACCGTTTGACCCCCCGAAGGTATACATAAATCAAGTACCTGGTATTTCGGTACCAGCTGATAATCTTATATTAAAGTTATGTTTCACACTCGAGCTCAACTGATGAAGTCTAATTGACACAAACGACTGCCTTGAGCATTATAACTTTGGTATTATATTTATAAAATTCAAAGATGTTTTCGATGACGTTCCAGATTTTGTACAAAGCACGTTCCGGATTTTGTACAAAGCATGTTCCGGATTTATCTATTTTGTATGTGTTTAAGTTGACGTTATTGTGAATTTTTCATTAGTTTTCATTATTCATCAGAACTGTATAGAACATCATTACTCTGCTAACAAGTGCATCATTATTGTAATATATATCGGCAGCGTTTATCTATTATCGTCGGTGTGGTTCCAAATTGTCGTAAGTCATTTTATCTCACTTTTCAGGAGAAGGAAAAAACTATTACAAATGACCTACAAAACTCTTAAAGCTATGTACTTTTGAACGTTTGCAGCTAATTTATGTTGTTTTTGATTGAAAGTTTTCGCAAAAATCTTCAAGGCAACTTGGGTGTTACTGGACATACGACATTTTGGATCTAAATTTTGTCAGATATACAACTTTTTGGCCTGAAAGTTTTTTTTTTAAAGAATGCATAAATATCATTAAAAATTTTGAAAGACACAATATCTAGGGCAAACTGATAATGTTAATTCAATAATTACATAAATACATGCATTAAGGAGAAATAAATTTTCGAAATGGCCTTCCAGGTCATTTAAATTTATTATAGTTGGTGTTCGCATGTTTTATAGTCTCATGTGAATTTACGTATCTTTACTTAAATAATTAAGACAAAGCAGTACGGATTATATTCTGTTTTATTCATGTGATGTACAAATTTTTGTTAACTGTTTTTCTTAAAGGCAGCAGTAAATAGTTAGCTAAAAAACTACAAGACATTTTTTCTTCAAGTTTGTTTTCCATTTGAGCATAAAATAATTTTCATGTGATACGTGTACATTGTAATATATAGAGACTCACAAGCTTGTTTTACTAAAATTTCTTTTATCGAATACCGGTACTATTAGTACTATAATTAATCAATTGAAACGGAACAATAACAAAAGTATGCGAATTTCCCTTTCACATTTAGTAAACCAATAGAAAAAAATGCAATCAACAATAACTAAGAATGAAATCAAATAATGTTAAATTTCAATTCAACTCAAGCAAGTAGGTAAGTACGTAATAAGTGAACACTGTCATAACATGTATTGTAAGTTCACTTAGATTGTTCATTCAAATAGCGTTAAGTCCCATTTCAAAGGTAATATAAAAAGACATCTCATCATCCATGTGGAAGATTGTCATAAAATGGATGAAAATCGACCGGTATTACAGCTTTCAGTTGCTGTAAATGATTCCATTTTGTGGTCTTTATTGGTAAACGAGCATTGTACAGATTGTCAACAGTGTCATCTACAGATGGACATGACGTTTTAGCTCTCCTAGGAAACTCCTTGAATTCTGTGTATCGTGATGAAGTTGATATAAGGATTGTTCCATCAGGTAAGTATGAATCACACGGAGATCAGTTACTACTGGTTCCCCAACACGACAGCCAGGTCGAATAGAAGTGAAGTACTTTAGAGATGTATAGTCTTTAAAAAAATCATGGGCTATGTAATGAACTGTGTAAGGTTGTGAAGGTCTCACGGATTTGATAATGTCAACATAACTCTGGGGACTATAGATAGGTTTGTTTCTGATCTTCCTTACAACCACACTATGGACCGAATCACACTCCATTTGTGTGTGCCCTTTTTTCGAGATCTTTTGAATAATTTTTATGCGTCGTTTACAGCAAACAAGAAGTAACGCATTTGCGAGAATGACATTCCTATTTTGATATTACAAACCATCGCTGTAAATTATAACCTCTGTTATTTCATCACTCAGATTCATTAAATAGTCTACTAAACACGAAACAAATTAACTAGCTTGTAAGTCACCCTCGGGATCATGCCAGAAGTAAACAGGTTACGAAATAATAAGGTCGAATATAGTGAAATTATGACAGGCTAATTTTGTTTTGCATATAGTGCACTTGCTTTAAGCATTGGGGATAATAAAACGGCTTGTAAGTCAATAGTTATAACTTTCAGATTATTTTCAACAGATAGTCGGTCTTTATCTTTCGGTTTTTGCATTCCGAGCAGTATCTTTCATTCTAATGTGTTCCTGGTACTCTTCTTCAGTTTACATTCTTGGTTTCATAACCACAACAAATGTCACACTGATCTTTCTTTGGTTGATATATAGAAAGGTTCAATCTGTCAAAGACCTCTTTAAATGTACAACGGTGTAATGAAGGCTTGTTATTAGTATCACAACTTGTTTTGTCACAGTATAGTTCGCTAAATGAGGTGAAAGTTGGTTCTAAATACTGTTTAGTTGTAGAGGAACGACAATAATGTGATGGCATCTTGGGTAGAATATTTAAAAAGTCTTCAGCATAAGTTATCTTTTCAGGAGCTCGAGCATTCATTTGTCGCTTATTTTGTCTTCTAGGGATGCCATTCTCAGATTTTACCCAGCAACGTTCACCAACACCTAGCGTAAGAAGAAACATGCTTTTACAAACTCGAATTGGACTCTCATCTTTCTTTAAATGGTACAATAAAGTTTGGTTTCTCCTGCTTTCCCCAACCTTTTTTCTTTCCTTCACTTCTACTTTATCTACCATGCTTGTGATGTATACCTTTTTCTGATTCCAATCCATATGTCCCCAAAATGATCAAATATTGATTTCCTGTCCTCTTTTGTGAACTGATAACAGTTTTTGCATTTTTTCGTACACTTAGTATCTTTCATTACTCTCTCACCCTTTTCTGTGTTATACTTGTAGTGTCCCTCGTCATCCTTTGTCATCCCTTTATACTTTTTCCCTTGCATCCTTAAAGTTTTGTTCTTATTCTTTTCCCAGTTAGTAGGATTACTTTTCTTTTTCTGGATTGGCCCTATCTCATTTTCTACTTCTGGGATGTCGTCAACTAATATATTGTCTACATTTTCTTGCACTTGAATGTCTTCTTCACGTGCATTCTGTCACTATATTATTGTCTCCATCGAACGACACACCTTCGTTGTCATCATGTTCTGAATTTGAACATCGGAAGTATTATCTTGGTTAAATTCATATGTTCTGTCTCTATTTTCAAGTTCTTTGTCTCTAAGCTTGCTTACAACATTTTGTTTGTAAATATTCTTTATTCTTATATTCTCTGTTTTATTTTTTTCACAATTCTGAGTTTTACGTTTCTTTATTAAACGTTTCTTTTTCTTATTACAATTCTCATCAAAGTACTAGAATCTGAATCAATAGTTCTTTTCAATTCCTTTTGTTTTGGTTGATATGTAGGATCTTTTGTTGAATCATCTAGATCAAGATCAGAATCTGTGTATAAATCATCAGATTCGTTACATGTAAGATTTCTTTATGTTGTTCATTAATTGTTTCGGTAAAAAGTTACCCTGAATTCTAAAATTAGTCATATTGCCTTGTTCCAAAGACATTTTAACAAGCATTTGCCCCCTCGATAAATTCATTTTTATATTTCAAAGTCTTGAATAAAGTGTTTATTCTGTTGCCCTTATCATTGACCAACCGCAAGCATGACAAATATAAATTTGAAATTGAAAGTCAGATTCTTCTACACTTTTAGGCAAGTTTTTAACACATTTGAGATGATATTTTCTATCACAAATTTCACAACGTAACCATTGTGTGCCATCATCAGCGTCTTTTATTAATACATTTTCATTTATTATAATTTGGATGTCCAATTGATTCGAATCGTGTGCTGTTCTTTTACATATTGAGCATTCCCATTCAGGCCACTCTTCGAATGAACATGACATTATCAAACCTGTTAAAAAGAAAAAAGAACCATTATCATAATACAAAATTAGTCTCCAGCATATTAATGAACAATCATGATTCATTTACAAATGACGAAAATCTGATTAATTGTGACACCAGTTTACTGCATTCATAGTTTTTGATAATTGATGATCATAGAAGTAACAAGTATGTGTTTCTGAACGTAAAAAGTGTATTAGCACAACATAATGATACTATTGTCAGCATAATGTCTAAAATTTCCTCTTTAAATATATTCCAAATTGTCGTATATCATTACCTGATAATTCCAAATCATGATCTCGGACATGAGTTGGCGATATCTCCTCTAATATAGTGAAATTGGTAATAAAATGTACTGTGCTTGATGTATGTATTACATTTGGAACTTTAGTCATAAAAAATCAAACCATTATATAAAATCATGAATGATTGAAGGCTTTTATAAATATTAATAAACAGTTCCCTCTCTTAATCTGTCGAATATCAATTTTCTGGCTTTGAATGGTGAATTTATTGTATAATTATGATCAATTTGATGGTTAACTTTGTTTATATTGTATTCAAACTACAATTATTAAAGATACTATTTACTCACCTCAGAAATGTTTTCCAAGCTCTTCTTGGACATACGACGTTTTGGAAGAAAAATTATCATCAAATCAAAATCTCAAAAAATATCACATGATAAATTGTTGGGGTTCTGATTGGCGGAGATATACGATTTTTTGACACAATATGTATTCAGCATCAGTGATTCCAAAACGGGGGAACAAAATTTTTGCCCATTTTTGACATACGACATTTTGGAAACACACCGACGTTATGTCGTTATTCTTCTGAAAAAGGAAATATGGTGTGAGGTTGGGTAGTTCTTCTAGCTATGGTTATCAAATTAACCATCATCCATTCTTAATGTTACAATACGTTGTCAATAGTCCACTGACAGTTAAAGGAAATTTTGTTGAACGTCAGTACAGTAAGTAATACTACTGGAGTCTTAATCACTCTATATGTATCGAAATGGATATGTGAACTCGATGTCCGTTTCTCTAACAATGAGAACTGTTAACGAGCTAACTTTGTGGTCCATTATGCTGCTTATCGATAATTGTCGGTAGGTATTAGGGAAAATACTTCCAGAAAACCACCAGTGAGGTTTTTTTAGCACCAGTAAATTATTCAGAAATAGTACAAATGTTAAAAGTAATGTTGTGTGGGAATGACGGTCCGTGAAATAATTTTATCTTATATCATTGCATAAAATTTTATGCCTTGTAAAGTACTAATAATTATCATATTTTATGAAAGATAGGTAGGTCCCATGTAAAGATATAGGGGATCAACTATCAAAAGCGATGACACATCTTGTATTTTAAAGTTGGCAATTAATTGTCAAAACGCTAAGAGAATATCTTAATGACTGTTATAGAACTGTGTTCCTACTAATCTCATTTTTGCACTTAAGGGGAAGAAGGGTACCATTGGAGATACAAAAATATCATCAATTGTTTTCTTAATTTTTGCATACTTATTCATAATGAATGTTTGAATTAATAGAATGAATAATCTGCCACATTTATGGGTATATAAGGGATATTTACATATCCAAGAGTTATGCTCCTTTCCAGAATTTGTTATTCTTTTCATCAAATATTATAAACATACTACCAAAGCTATAATGCTCAAGACGATACCGTTTCTGTCAATTAGACTTCATCAGTTGAGCTCCAATTTAAAAGTTATGTGTATTTTCTAAAGAGAAAGTGGTATTATACAAGACCAAACAATATCTCTAAAAGTATAGCCGAAATCCATTTAAGAGTAACCACTGTAAAAAGACTATCTTAGCTTTAGAAAAAAATTGAATTTAAATGATGTTAACAGTGCCAAATATTACTTTAGTATAAGATGAACAGCTGGTACCAAAATACCAGGTACAAGGTTTATGTATACCCTCGGGGACTCAAATGGTCCAACAGCAGTGGCAACGACCTAGTGGTTTTAAACTGTCCTATTCATTATTACACTCATTTATTTACAAAACTCATATTTTTCTGGCTAACTTGGTAAAATTTGATCAAACGCCATGGTATCAATGTGTATTTATGCTTTTATTAGACATGGTGGATAAAGAGGACAAACGATAGAAAAATGTGACCCCAGATTACCAAATTTTTGTAACACTTAAATCTTAAATTCGGTCACTGTGAAAAATTTAGTCATTAATTTTTTTTATTTCTTCTGTAAACGATCAATTCAGAGTCAATAAAACAATGTGGGCATATAGTGAAGAAATAACACCTGGAAATATGCCGTAACTCATTTTTTTAACAAAAAATCCTTTAATGTTTGTTTATGTTTGTTTATTGTTGTTTAACGTCCCACTCAAGAATCTTTCACTCATATGGAGACGTCACCAATGCCGGTGAAGGGCTTCAAATTTTGGCCTATGCTCGACACCTATGGCCATTGAGCAGTGAGGGTTCTTTAACGTGCCGACACTCACTGTGACACGGGACCTCGGTTTTTACTGTCTCAGTCCGAAGGACAGGAGCGTATCCGGGTTGGTAACCATTTCACATACTTCCCTGCCCAATCCGAGGATCGAACCCGGGTCGTATTGGTGAAAAGCGAGTGCGCTAACCACTGCGCTACATCCTTTAAGAGAAGACTGATCACCATTTGACCTTGCGTGTGACCTTGAACATGACCTTGACTGGACGATGCACCTCATCACAATTAACCTTTCCTGTAAGTTTCACAAAAGTATCATATACAATGAGAAAGTAATGATAATTTATGTTAAAATGTGACTGTACCCAGAAAACAGACAGTAGGACAAACAATTCCAGAGAATTTGAAGCTGTGTTTCATAGCTGACACAAAACGCATGTTAAATTTATTTTGTCACAAAGAACAACTTAATTTATTTCATGATGTGACGTTACCATTTAATTTATGCCTTTTGTGGACAAATTAGTGTCATCTGTCATTTGTGTTTAAATTGCCAACATTAGTTCCAGTTTATATTACTATATTGACATTCTGGTCACGTGACCAGGTGTCCTTCTTCCCCTATC
The DNA here is from genome assembly GCA_030159075.1 of Atrina japonica. Classification (NCBI taxonomy): domain Eukaryota; kingdom Metazoa; phylum Mollusca; class Bivalvia; order Pterioida; family Pinnidae; genus Atrina; species Atrina japonica. Next base: position 47,823 of record BROG01000603.1, on the reverse strand, counting down.
CACCAACATATTCCTGTAAGATTCTGTTTATGATAAAGTCAAGCAGCTTAAAGGTGTATGCACCTTTGAGGTAAGGTAGAATGAATATTTTTTGGAGTAAAAACATTTCGGAAATACTAATCTCGCCAAGACCGAAGAAGTGGGAGGAGTGTTGATTTTGACTGTCCCTCTGTCAACACTAATCCCCTTGTAATTTATCGAACAGAAAAGACAAAAAATCATGATATCTAACAACAATAAAGAGAATAGGTTTGTTTATTATCAATATTAGAAATGTTGAGAAAAGATTAATATATGAAAGAAAATTAAATGTATTTGCAAAAATAGACCTTTTTCGAAGTTGTTACGTTCCGTCACGGTTCGTCATGATAGTATACAGTTCCACAACAAAAAATGTAGGTTAGAATAACTCCAGATCAAACAGTTTATATATGACCAGGAATATGGATGTTATGCAGTTATAGCCATATTTGAAAAGCAGCCTACAGGGAAAGTAAATGTCATCTGTCATCCTCGCAGATGAATTGAAACAAGATGTCATTGAATGTCGCCAATGTAAAAAAAGAACAAAAAACAACACCCCCCCCCAAAAAAAAAAGCGGAAAAGGCCTTTGAAGACTTTGTGTTGGAGTCATGTTATTTGATTACAAATTATTCCAACAAAATTGAACGGAATGGAACATCACGAAAATGGTCTATTGGAAAAATATGGTATTTAACTCTGGTTTCTGTTTATATCTATTTATTCTGGAAGTCATTTCCAGTAAACCAACACATAATGTTGTACTTGTTATTCCATTTTTACCTCATTCTGCAATCAAGATAAAAGTTCATTGCAGTTTGATAGTTCCTCAAATTTTATTTAGAAAATATTGACATGTTAAATCAATATGGTCAACATCATCTGACCATATTTCATACAGTTTTCAAGGTAACAAAATCAAAGTTATCATGTTGTCGTTAGTGAGTTTAATTCTTGTGAATCATCCGTCATGTCTGCTTCCTATAACTGAGATATGATATGTTTCTCCAAAGAATCCCAATGTTTGCAAGTCCTTCCAATTTGTAGGTACGGCAGACCAGAGTAAATGTTGGGTCCCAAGCAATAGTCATTAGCACACGCCATCATATCCTGGTCCTGAAAATATAAAAATCAAAGATGCCAAAAGGATTACTCGTCAGGAAGTTCAGAAGACAAAATACAAATATAAAGTAAGCGTTCCTGCAAGTCCACTGTCTATTTCAAATTAAAAATAAGTGAGAAAACATCGTTTCTTATGACAACAACTTACAATTAAGTAGTTTGTCTCTGTATATATCCATTTGTTTGAACATACTCGAGCATATCTGATCATCTGCGAGATAGGCCTATGAGCACTATATACAGGCGAAAAAGCGTGTAGAAATGTAAGTAAAATCAACAAACGAATAGTTCCTATTTAGGGGAAAATGCTGATATAACTTTAAAACACATGCTGATCATGTGACGATAAACAGTACAGATCTGTTGTAGAATGGTTACACTCAACGTGGCGTTATTTTAAAATTTTAAAATAAGGGTATCGTTGAGAAATGGTGTGTTTTTTTTACATCTTTTTGTTGTTTCAATCAGTTCTTATATAACATTTATTTATCTCTTTGTATCAGTGTTTCACAATTTTCTCGTTTTTAATTTTATTCAAATATACTTACGTTGTCATGGTAGCATATGTTACAAACAAAAAGACAAATATCAGGGTGATCCATTCGGGAAAGTCTTGCGAGAGGTGGAACAGCCGCCGCCATAAGTCCTGACACACAAATAGCAACAATCACAGCAAAAGTGTATCCCTTCATTGTTAAAAATTGAGAATGGTATATATATCCTGCAAAATATATGAAAAAATATGCAAATTTTGCATGATAATAATGTGTGTAAACAAATCAAAATACAGAGTTTTACAAAAGTTGGAAACATTTATGTGAACACAGAAGGTCAAGTCTGATATAAAGACTACTGTATGATGTATACAGGTAAATTTTTGCCTCAATTGATTTTTCGCCCCATTTGCCATTATCGTCAGTTGTATATTCGGTAAATTCATCAATTTTGAATAAATGTAGAAAGTATATATTATATTTTTCATTTAAAATAAAATACAAAATTGCTTTAAGAAACTTTAATGTAATCTATCAGAAACCAGACATGTACAAGTTTCAATCGTTAAATAAAACCATATTGGAATTTGAAATTATAACGAGTCTGGGCGAATTTAAAATGGGCGAAACCGATTGCAAGTGTAGTAGCGAGGGGCAAAAATAACGCTGGCGGGACGGAGTAACCTTTTGATTATCATACGGTCGACTCTACTCATTTTCGGTTTGGACAATTTTCACAGGAAAAGTGTTTTATTTCCAAGTGAAATTCTAATGTTTTACCAAAAGGTAAAAAAAAATTACCAAGACACCGCCCACCAGGTCATATTGATTTTACTATATAGAGCTGTGTATTCAAGTTCTGGATTTTATGAATGAGAAAACAAATTATTTTTCAGTAACATAAACAACCCCGGATAAAAATAATAATTTTTTCACCAAAAGTGAAAAACAAATACTTGATTTAAACATATTTTATTGAAAATGATCAAATGGATTGGGCAGAAGTTCTTGCAAATTACTCGGCCTTCTCCAGATAATACAGTATACAATAAGTATATGTAACACGTGATGGTATGACTGAAACATATGTACAATTTATGAAAATCAAAAGATGCCTAGAATAGCGAGGAAAGGTAAAGGCTGGGAATATAGAAAAAAGAAAGAGTATAGTGGATAGGATAGTAGAGTGGAAGGATCTGGTTGTGATGGTTGTCCCTAATTCGTAAGGAACTTTTTTAGGCTTTAATAAACGAGTGAACAGCGAGTATTATTTGGACATTTGTCTGGTAGATTAGAATCTCCCCATAGAAGAGTATTGATCAGGTTAACATGCTGAATCCCAATGTTCGCCAGAGTATTTAACAGTATAATTCGCGAAATGGAATATTGCGGACATACAAGGAAATAATGATATGCCTTTCCATTACCGACACCGCACTGACAGGTAGGTGTGGGGCAAATTCCTACACGAAATAAATCATTTTTAAAACCACTACAATTTGCCTAATACTCGATAGGAACACTGAAAGAAATTGATTCCCAATGAAAGTATTTGGGTAAAACAGGTGGTATAGGTGATATTTTCATATTGAATGCAGAAGTAGATGACGAGTTTTTAACAGAATCATCGAGTCCATTCCATAAACTTATAGAAGAGGGAATAAATGATCTTTTTACACGTATCTACTCGACATCTTGGCATTTGATAGTTATCAGGGTTACGGAATCATGATTAAGGTCACTCCGTCTTGGAGGCAGTAAACAATGAAGATATTCTGGAACTAGCCTATTGTGAAATTTATGAATAGTAGATAATTTAGATTTCTCACGTCTGGATTTCAAAGGTACCCACCCAGTTTCTAGGTATAGTGAATCACGACAGGCAGGCAGGATTGAACTGCATAAGCCATTGTTTTGTCCAATATTGTAAACATTGAATATCATGTTAATATTTTCTTCAATTGTATTTAAGTCAGTAGAGGATTCTTGAAGAGAAGAATCATCGACAAAGAGTCGAACTATTGACTTCATGGGATCAACAAGACCGTTTCTGTAAAATAAAAATAGGAGAGGACCGAGGACTGAACCCCGTGGTACACCAGCGGTGACATATTTAAAGGATAAAGCAGCATTTCCGTGGACAACAGATTGTTGACGGTTAGTTAAATAGCTAGAGAACCAGGACAGAAGGTTTTCTTCAGTTCCGTACCGGCGGAGTTTGAATAACAACCCTTTGTGTCAAACTTTGTCAAATGCCTTGGAAAGATAAAAAAACACAACATATGTATATTTTTTCCTGTCAATCGCAGACGTGATGCTATGAAAAACAATTGAATGACCTGGTAGAAAACCTCACTGGTATTTAGAAAAAAACATCGTTATCCACTCTGAAATTGCATACATATTTAAAAACATACCTTTCCATAACTTTAGAAACGAAAGCTTATGTTGATAATATTAAGTATAGCTTAATAACGAAATAGGCCTGTAGTTAACTGAAAGGTGGCAGTCACTTTTATTAAATACGGGTTAAACATGAGCTTTTTCCCCATTTAGCCGGAAATGAACATTCACGAAGTGAACGATTAAAAAGTGTTGCTAGAGGAGTTGCAAGTGCTCCGTCTGTAGCTTTTGACATACGATGACTAATTTTGTCCGGTCCTACCGATTTCTCAATGTCAAGATACATCATTTACACTGATAACTACTTCACTTCAAGAATTTTCACAACTTTTAAGAAATTCAGGTAAATTAGTATTAGAGTCATCAATGCTGGGTATGGTAGAAAAATGGTTGTTAAGTACATCAACTTTTTCATGATCACTATAAGCTGTTCTAGAGATACCAGATTTCAAGTATTCAAGAGGAAGAATTAATATTGTTGGGTGAAATCGAGTCAAACCATGGTTTGTCTGAAGGACGGATGATTACTTTGTGGTTTGGGATTCATAAATTATTTAACTTTCCGAAATAGGCCGTTCTATAGTTCCAAACTTGTCTTTCGTATGCACTTTTACAGTTGTATGAGAATGTCATAGACATATATGTAGCTTTGTGATCGCTAACCGCCGTGTCCACCTCAACAACACCACTGTCAAGACATTTAATAACACGCAAGATAAAAATAGGATCCAGCAATGTGACTGAGGTGGGTGTTGCACGTGTAGGTTCTAAAATAGTGTTTCGGAGTTCATAATTATGTGTCAAACATTCACGAATAGAATTTGGGTAACTGATATCGACATTAAAATCGCTTAGAATAACTATATCCGAGTTATAATCACATACAAATTCAAGGGCCCACCCTAGATTACGATAAAACATTACTAGAATTGGGGGGGGGGGGTGTATTTTAGCATTTTTTATTGTGACATTGTACCTCTGCCCTAATACATTCGATAGAATCGGGCTCGAACTCGCACTTTCTCACAGCTTTCAGTGTGTCCGAAAATTTAAATATGCACACCACCTCCGTGAGAATTTCTATCTTTACGAGAAAACAATGAATAATCGGGGATATGTAATTGATTAATGAGTACAAGCTCGTCAAGGTGTGTTTTCTGTGAAACACAAGATATCAAAATTAGTACATGTATTGATATTACCAATGTCACTCAACTTATTTCTAATACTTCTAACGTTTAGCAACACACTTACTGTGTGTCCAAGCAACTTTGGAAAGTGTTTTTTTTTTATTTATTATTATTTTTTTTGTAAATATTTCGTACAAATGCTGTTGTGAGGGAACTTTATCCAAACAGTCATTAAATACAACCAGGTCATAAAGTCTTACCCCTATTGATTACGTTTCAACATACAGTAAATCTTAAGTAATCGTGAATTCCTAAATTCTATTCATTATCTTTCTTGGAAATTTTATTGATAATTTGATGGTTTCGGGTGTGCTGGGACACACAGTGGGTCAAAGTTGTAACTGTGAGGACCGGGATTCACCTCTATATCACCACTCAGTAACAGTACTATAAATAGAAATGGAAAGTCGGTATTGTAAATGTCGGATTGATATGAAAGGAGGATGCAATTCAGGAATTTCACCGATGACCTGAAAGTTGTCCCGAATTGGATAATTAATAATACGCATAAAAAGGATAATAACAGTGAAGTAAGTGACAGATAATGATAAATAATGTTTACTCTAAACGTCTATACAATGGTAAATATAACACGGTGTAAAAGTAGTAGGTATAACATAGTTTAGGTTTATATTATAGTATAGTATAACGTAGGACTATACGTCAGTAAGTATAGCATAAACTACATTTATACGATAGAAGTATAGCATAGTGTAGGTCTAGAAATGGTATCAAATATAGCATGGTGAATGTCTATACAATGATATGTATAATAGTGTAAGTCTATGTGATAGTAAGTATGATAAAGTTTAAGCCTATGTGATAGTAAGTACGATATAGTGTAAGCCTATACGATAGTAAGTATAGCGTAAGTCTATACCATAGTAAATAGAGTATAATGATAGTGTAAGAGTATTTAGCGGTGAGTATAGCATATTGTGAGACTATAAGATAGTACAGCATATTATAAAGAACACTTCAATACAGTGGTCAGTAAATACAATCTGCGTTATATACATCAGTACTTTATAACAAGGTGAATCTAATTACATACATGTCTCTTACAGTGAACATTTTAATCAAGTGGAAACACAGTAAAATGATGTGGAACGATAACAACAGTTTGGAAGACAACGAGCACTAACTTTGAACAGAATCAGAAGTAGAATTGAAATCGCAACCAAGATATTGCAGTTCAAAGTCGCTTCTAATGACTCACTTTGGACTTTCCGAAGTCTATTTGACAAAGATTCTCTTTCTCTTGTCCAAAAAGAGTCAATGGTCTTTAAGTAGTGATTACGATTGAGGCTATTAACTAAACGTTGGCGATTCGTGGTGAGGGCTTCAACAATTATCACCTTATGATGATTGCTACTTTACGATCTTGGGATATGGTGCCAAGAATATGACAACGAGAAACTTGAGATTCTTCCAGACTGATTCCTAGTTTTTCATTACAAGTATGTTGAATGGCGCGGACTGGTTTGAAACTTTGGTTGTTTTCACCCTGAGTTACTGGCACGTTAAGGAATTTCAAACAAGTGCGCCGAGAATATCGCTCATCATCGTCAATGGTTTCAACAAACTTCTGCTGTATTGATTCAAGGTCAGCAATCTTGGCGTTTTTTATATATATATCTGATAATTCTGTTTCTCTATGTGTTGATAAGTCGTACATTAGCATAATTGGCCACAATTTCGCTAACTTTTTTTTTCAAAAAATGAGTGGAATTGTTGGGTCAGCATGTCTCGGCCACGGGAGTAACTACAGCCTCTGCCATTTGCTTTATGAATGTTGGATTTTGAACAGGTGCAATAAAGTTATCAGTGATTGATTTACTGGTTAATTCCAAATTATCGGGTGATTTTTCCATTTGTTTTTTGAGCGGGGTTTCGAGATCAATACCAGGGGGATTAAGTAACCACTTACAAAGTGACGTGCCTAAAACAGGTGCATTAAAAGATCTGACTTGCTCAGGCGTGATGTAACAGGCTTGACCATTGAAGTCTATCATAGGATATACCTGGCTGTTAGCTGCGTTGGTAGAGCACTTACCCGTGACTTCAATAGACATTATGAACGCAAATAGTTTTATAAAAAAAAAAATAATAATAAAATAAAAATAAAAAACACTTTTCAGTAAGGGCTGATACAAATTTTGTAAATATATTGGACATTGATACCTTGAAAGAAGCCTCCGCTGAAATACAGATACTTCCACTGTCAAAAACACCATTAATTATTAGAAAATATCGGAGCTGAACCCGGTTGCACAACACAATGTTAAATTTAATCTACAGTTAGCCGATTGGTTTAACATTGGTTAACGTTACGTTAGATTTAACAACGTATTGTGCAACTCGGTCCTGTTCATTAAACGCTCTTACAAATACACCATCAGGTGACATATAAATACATAGGTTTGATGCTCACATTTTTGGATATGCATTACTGATGGAATGAATTTACAAAATTATCCAGTTGCATTATAAATTCCGTGTGTACTCATCCTGTTGATTTTACAAATGCCGCCAGCAGTGTTCTAATTTTAACCAGATCTTATCGACGCTTAAATATAACAATATACGGTATCTGTTCAATCAACAACATTTGATAATTATTTTTAAATCGTTATCATTTAAACATGGTGTCCCCCAAGGCCATTGTCGCCATATATATAATATTTCTATACGATAACTGCACTTGTACAAACAATTAACGTTAATTTGCTTTTTATTTGTACATCAATTTATAAGATAATTTTATCGATGATCTTTATTCCTAGTTAACATTTCATAAGCAGTTAATTCACCTTTGAATTATAATTACAAATTGATGCAAATTTGCTGTATAACATTAACCGAATATCATGGATCTTTGTCAATTAAATGCATTGTTGGTTAATAATTGCATACTAAATCGTATGTGTACATGCTAAAATTAAATGACTTAAAGGGTCAGTAGCTACGTTTTGTTTTATTTTGTCCTTTTTACATAGAATGATATACAATAACAAAAAGGAGCTATACAAAGCCACAAAAATCTTAAAATCCTACATATTTTGTGAAAATTGTTTTAGTAATCCGTATTTGGCACTTTTTCACTTGCCAATGATTAACTCAACCTTATTATTTGTATATGAATACTGGACTTGACTTTATTTTTACAAAATATATAAGAATAAAAGATTTTTTATATACCTATGTATAGCTTTAATTCGTTATAGTACATCAAGTACAAGTATTAAAAGTAGAAAAAAAATTTGAATACTTTTTTTTCGGTAAACACAGCTAATGCCCTTTTAAGCAATTCATCTTTTATTTTTTAAGCCAATAATCAAACATGGAACCAGAGTTTTACTTTGAATTGTTGTGGCAAGGATATAAGGAATATAATATTTTTTACAAAATTCATCATAATCATCATCATTTCGGTAATGTGATCATTTTCATCGTATTTATTATTATTATTACTGTTCATTAAGTTCAGTATCTTTGATTAAACTTTCATTGTTAAACGGGGAATTAACCAAGTAATTGATATTGATTATTTTTTCCTTTTATATATCATTATTGCACTCTCTTTTTCTAGTAAATGAAATTTGTTCTCAATTACATTTCATATCTAAAATGACACTTCAACATCAATTATTCATTTTACAATTTCATTTAAGTATTAAAATCAATCGGAGCTTCCTTCACAAAATTCTGAATAATGCCCTTGTAATTACAATCAGAGAAAATTGTTTACGTCTAGTTTTTCCAGTAACTATTAAGATAAACTGGTTTGATGCTTATAGTTATTAGATGTCGGTTTACATTGGAATGTAATACATGATAATTGTCAATAAAATAGTGTGGAAAAATCACAATCTAATTTAAAATCGATCTCTCAACGCTTCGATTTTCTGATATGTCGCGTAGAGAATCTACCGCAATCCCCTATGGGGTCAAGTGCGGATAACCTGTCTAAGGTGTGTAATGTTCGACCAATGAAAATGCGACTAACAAAATCTCAACGTATATTGAATGGAAAAGAGATGTAATTTATGTTATAAAAAGGAAACCGTAAGTCAGCGCAGTTTTATCGGAATGTATATAGTGATTCGAACTTATCCAAAGTTACAAAGAATTCTAGACATCCGGATTTTGTGTGCTCTGTGTTGTTCATAATGCTAAAAATGTTTACATCTCTTTGCCATTTGATCGCGTACACGATTGTGTAAGTTGCATTTTCATTGGTCGAAAATGACACACCTACGAGGTTATCAACACGTGAAGCCATAGCGGATTGCGCTAGATCCTATACGCAGCATATCAGAAAACGGGAGCGATTAGAGATCGGTTTTCAATTAGCTTGGATCAATCACCGCTGCATAATCAATACAGGATGTAATTACACTGATTTGTCTTGTTTCAGTTCTTTGACCATTCCTTAATTGAATATAAGACGAGTAATGAACCTCCAGAAATTGTGTATTTAAATGTCTGAACGAATTGTTAGTATTTAGGTTGATGATTATAATTGAAAAAAAAACTATTTGTTTTTTCTCCAAAAACATATTACTCTTTATCATCATTTTGAATAGTGTTGTATTAGGTTTTTACATCTGCATGATCGATTTAAGTAAAAACCTCCAGACTTGTCTCATTTAGCTAGGATAGCCATCTTTTTACAGTGGTTACTCTAAGACGGATTTTGATTATACGTTTAGATTTATTATTTGGCCTTGTCTGATACCACTTTCTCTCTACAAAATCTATTTAAAACTGGAGCTCAAATGATGAAGTCTAATTGACAGAAACGATCGTCTTGAGCATTTTAACTTTGGTATTATTTTTATAATATTTAGAATAAAAAATGGTATTGCTTACTTATTTCATTGGAATTTTACTACGGCATCGCGGCAGGTGTGGCATGTCAAAAGAGGATGCTTACTCCTCCATGACACCTGATCCCACCTCTGGATGTCCAGAAGTCCATGTCCTGTTAAATGAACACCAGATTTGTATATTGTCGCATACAGATCCTGAAGATCAATACTTTGGTGTCTGTGATTTTCATATAAATAATAGCTCGTGTCGCGAAATATCCGAAAATTATGCAAGTATATACTCAAATTTTCAGTACTGTACACAAACTATTTCACATTTTATGGGAAAATCCTGAAGTTGGTTCAAAGTGTACTCAGTATTTCGCAGTTAGAAAGAAAAGGCTTCCATTTCCCGTGACATCCAGAGTATGATAAGGAACTCAATAGTAAAATAAAATTTACGTTGGTGACTCCGCACCCAAAAGAGAAACTGTCCTTGAAACTCGTCAGTACAATAAACCAGAAATGGTAGAAAATGATATACCGAACACTATTTGTCCTGTAAGGGATGGGGAAAAAAGTAAATCTAATCTGTGGGCAGAGTCTGGCCCATAAAATTTATCATTAACAGAATATCATAAATTCTAGTTCATGTCTCCAATGCACTGCAGTGGGCTTCAATTCTAATACAATGTAATGGATGTTGTTGTCAACAGAAAACTTTATTAATAATATGTTTGTTCTTTTCTTCTTCTTTTTTGCAAAAATTGAAGAGAAAATTTTATTGTTTTGTTATCAAAACTTCATCCTGAGCAGGCGAAGTGGTAAATTGAGATATAGGAAACTTTGTGAGTGTCATATGTAAACTTTCATTTGTTTCGTTTTATAGGTATTTTAAGCCACACAATTGTTCAGTGTATAGTTGCCGCAAGTTTTTAATGATGGTGGAGAGAACCTGGATACAATGTGTACGGAAGGAGACCATTTGCTTTCCGCAACCAAGAAAACTTTCTCACAAAACCAAGGTAGGATCCCGCGTCGAATCTGCACCGACCAGAAATGAGAGAAATCTTGGTTTAATGGAACTAATTTATATACCACGTGATAACCGATAACGTTTGTGTTCAACTAGTATCATCAACTGTGATGGAGCGTAACTCTACGTAATCTTCTGGCTAAAATGACTTCACTGCGGGATATCGTCTGCTAGCGTCATTCCAACAATCAGTTACTATAACGACGTCTAGGACCGCAGTTAAAGTGAAAGGGTCTATAGAAAAAATAGTCCTGTACAAGCGTTATCGGGTATCACGTGGTACATGAATTAGTCCCAATCGCGTGGCCACGGAGGCCCATATATAAATTTTAACAAAACTCATGCAAAAATCATAGGATTTTTCGGTTATTAATTGTGACTGAGGTGAATGTAGTTATGTAAACTTTATTAAGTAATAAATAAATATCACACGATTTCTTTGCTTAAAAATGAAAAAAATAATTTGGATAAATTCTCAATAAACTGAACGCTAACCACCCACGCCCAATGAGCCTGCCAATGGCAGTTACCACAAACAACGCAATTTATGTGTGACAGTTTAATATGTTTGTGTAAGTTATTGAAAATGAAAGATATATACAACAATTTTAATATTTGACGTTTTATTCGTGAAATCTAACTATAAGTATAAATTCTATATCTTTCCCGGGTCGTTGCGAAATGACCTGAATGAAGTCTGTGCAAGTCTTCCAAGTTTGTGGAAGAGAATGGGTACATTGGATTGTGTTTGTATAGGTGCTAATATTTATTACTGTAATAAATCATTCATGATAAATGTTTTTTTAAAGGCTACAATAAAAACATACAGCAATTTGTGTACTTTGTTTCATGTATCTCACTTCATACTATATATTTCAAGTTATACGATGGCGGCCAGGTTTTACTAATGAAAGAAAAACCCCTGGAATAGATCACATTACTATCAAACTTTCAGAAATCATCAGCTGAGAGGTTGATTCTGTGCTTAGTAGATATGAGAAAAGTTGGGGTATAAAGCGCAATGCACTAGTCACGGAGGCCACCATTACAATAAAAAAATATAAAACAAAACGAGTCAAAGGTTGTGGGTTATGAGTTCAATAAATTGTAGATTTAGCAAATTTTCGCTTATTTGCTGAATATATATACATGTACACCACTTTCCTTTTAGAAAATATATATTAAATTGCAGCTCATCTGATTCTGTCTTACCGACAGAGAATAATAACTTTGGTATTATGTTGATATAATAATAATAATAATAATAATAATAATAATAATGGCTAATGTACAAATAAACATATCAAAAAAAATCTTGAGATTTTGAACTAACTTGTGTTGAAATGTAGTTGAAAGTGAGACTGATGACCTTGACCTTTATGAACGGATGACCTTCAAACTTTCCACAATCTAGTCTTCAGCGCATTGAGTCCTACAAATCTCCTTCACAACATGTATACAAAAGTATCTATAACTAATGAGCTTATTTGAGAGTTGAAATTTAAAAAATGAGCTTGACCTCTGAGAACCTTTACTCGGATGACCTTGACACCTCATAGCATTTGTTTCTATCAAGCTCATTCCTTACAAATCATTAACACTAACCAATATAAAACTTTCTATATCTTTTTGAGATTGAAATTTCAATTTGAGCTGTGACTTGACCTCATCGGATGACCTTGAAACTTTCACCATGTAGTTCTTTAGCTCATTCCCTACAAATCAACAGCCACTAACCAATATATAAAAAGTTCTATAGTTTTTGAGCTAATTTTGAGTTGAAATTTTCAATTTGAGCTGTGACCTTAACTTCATCGGATGACCTTAAATTAACACACGTATGTTCTTCAGCTCGTTTCCCCTACAAATGTGCCAACACTAACCTATATATAAAAGTTCTATAAGTGTTTTGAGCTATTTTGTGTTGTAATTTTTTTCCAATTTGACTGTGACCTGACCTTTCATCGATGACCTTGAAATTTCACACATATGTTCTTCAGCTACATTCCCTACAAATCTGCAACAATCAACCATTATATATATAAAAGTTCTATATGTTTGAGCTATTTTGAGTTCTGAAATTTTTCAATTTGAGCTTGACTTGACACTTCTGCTCATGATGGATGACCTTGAAATTTCACACACATGTTATGCAACCATTCCTTCCTACAAATCTCTCACAGTAACCTATTATAAAAGTTTTTATTGTGTTTTGTTCGATAGTTTTTTGAGCTATTTTAGTTGAAAATTTTCAATTTGAGCTGTGACCTTGACCTTCATCGGATTGACTACAGTACTTGCAAATCACAACGTATGTTTCTTCACTCATTCACTACAAATCTTCAACAATCTAACATATATATAAACGTTCTATATTTTTGAGCTATGTTTGAGTTGAAATTTTTCAATTTGAGTCTTGACCTTGACCTTTCAGTCGGATGAACCTTGTAAAAAATTTTTCCACACAATAAGTTTTGTCAGCTCAATCCCTACAAATCATATCAGTACCTTATATATTAAAAGTTGTATAGTTTTTTAGCTATTTTTGAGGTTTGAATTTTTCAATTTGGAGCGTGACCTTGACCTTGATCCAACGACCTTGAAACTTTACATCAAAATTTTCTTTCTCATCGACATATCCTACATATCTTCGAACGAGTAAATAGGAATAAAATATAAAGTTTCACCGTTTCGAGCTATTTCAATTGAAATTTTTTTAAGAAATTTCAAACTCACCGTGTGACCTTCGACCTTTAATCCGATGACCATGAAATTCGTATAACATATTTTTTTTATTTTTTTTTTTATTTTTTTTTTTTTATTTATCAGCCTATTCTCTACAAATCACTCATGTATATATTTATACTAAAAATAGATATTTCTAGATATATTGAATTTAAAAATTTTAAAAGGTCTTTGTGACCTTGACCTTATATCTACCTGACCTTGAAAAATTTATTTGAGCTTCCGCAACTCATGAACTGACAACTTCTCTCATGCATATTCTATAGTTAAAGATGTGTCGTCTTCCTAGATATTTTGACTTTTCTCTCATTTTAGCTGAAAAAAATAAGAGACCCTTGTTTCACCCCTAGCGAGCTTTTTTCAGGACACTTGGATCCAAAATTGAAACCCACATCGCCACTTCCGTCTTGCTCTACCAGAAAAATTCAAACAGATGTGCTCTAGCTTCAGTAGTTTTGGAGGAAATTGTGCCACAAAATGTGACATGAAAAAATGAGAAAGGGCGATAACTCGGAAGAAAAGGATGATATTGAAATAAATTTCAAAAACCTATCTGTAGAAGTTCCCTGTGCACAAACGCTGAAATTTGAGCAAAATCAACTGAGGCCGTGTTTTGCTCTAGAGAGCTGACACAAAATCAACTAGGAAAAAAAGAATACTATAATAATAATAATAACAGAGCTGAGCTTTTTGCTGAAGCAAAAAAGGGGTCATCACCGACCATAGCTGAGCGACAAAGCTTTGATACATGCTCAGCGTGAGCAAAGAGCAAAGCTCAGAAGCTATGTGACCCTGAGATCGAAGTCTCGATCCACAAAGACAATTTTTGATATTGAGTTGAAATGATGAAATTAGAGTTGTGATCCCATTGACTTATTGATATCGATGACACATTGGAAACTTGCAGACATAGTGTTTTCTTGAGCTCATTCCCTAGAAATCAATCAACAATATCCCTATATATAAAAGTTCTATAGTTATTTGAGCCTATTGTTGATTGCAAATTTTCACATTTGAGCCTGTGACCTTGACCTTTCATCCGAATTGACCTTGAGATTCATACGTATGTTCTTCAGCTCATTCCCGTACAATCTCACACTAACCTATATATAAACAGTTCTAATATTTTTTGAGTTATCTTGAGTTGAAATTTTCAATTTGTGCTGTGACCTTGACCTTTTATCGGATGACCCTTCAATTTCACAACGTAGTTCTTTCACTCATTCCCTACAAATCAACAACACTAACCAAATTTAAAAGTTCTATAGTTTTTGAGCTATTTTTGAGTTTAAATTTTCAATTTGAGCTGTGACCTTACTTTCATCGGATGACCTTGAAATTCACACATATGTTTTCAAGCTACATTCCTCCATATCATCAACACTAACGCTAAATAAAAAAAGGTTCTATAGCTTTTTAGGCTATGTTGAGTTGAGAAATTTTCACATTTGAGCTGGACGCTGACCTTTCACTCGGAGATGTCCTTGAAATTTTCACACATATATTATTGCGGCTCATTTCTACAAATCCAGCAACACGAAACTATATATAAAAGTTCCTCTAGTTTTTGAGTTATTTTGAGTGAAATTTCATTTGTACTGTGACCTCTGACCTTTGAATCCAATTGACCTTTGAAAACTTCACATAAAACTTCCTCATAAAATTTATCTACATAGCTTGTACATAACAGGTATATAAAGTTTCACCGTATTTTCGCGCTATATTCAATTTAAATTTTTGTAGAGAATTTTCAAACTCACCTGTGGACCTTGACCTTACATTCGATGACCATTAAATTTCGTAAAACAATTTATCAACGGCTATTCTCTACAAATCACGAATGTATATTGTCTAATACTATAAAATCAGAACAGTTCTAAGATATTGAATTTTAAATTTCAAAAGGTCTCTGTGACCTTGACCTGAAATCCTGTGACCTTGAAAGTTATTTTAGCTTTTGCACCTCATGAAACTCGAACAACTTTCTCATCGGCATATGTCTCTAGTAATAATGGGGGCTTAGTTTCTGAGATATTTTAACTTTTTCTGTCTCATTTGTATAGCTGAGCAATATTATGAACTCCCTTTTTCAGCCCCTAGCGAGCCTTTTTCAGGGACACTCAGATGAAATATGAACAAAGCTGCCAACTGCAGCCTTTGCTCTTTCAGAAATCCAAACAGATTTACTCTAGCTTCAGTATTGTAGAAACGTGACCCACACAAAGTACATGAAAAAGTGATAAAGGGAGATAACTCAGACAGAAAAGGAATTAGTTGGAAAAAATTCAAAACTATCTTAGAATTATGCCTGTCACAAGCGCTGAAAATTTGAGCAAAATCGGCTGAGCCGTTTGCTCTAGAGCTGACACAAAACTACTAGTGAAAAAAAAAAATAATAATAATAACTAATAAATAATAATAATAAAAATAATCAAATAAACAATAGGGTCAGCCGACCTAGAGTCGGATGACCCTAATAATAAAATAAGAGGCGAGTTGTTGCAAAGCAACAACGGGTCATCCGATCAAGTTACGGACCAAATGTTGAAAAGAAGTTGAAAAAGAAATGATAAAGAAAGAAAGTTGTTCAATCTGAATTATTGAAACTTTCGAAGTTCTCAAACAAAAATTTAAAAAGCATTTGAAAAATGAATTGAGCTGTGACCTTTGTGGTATACCCCCCCCTCCTTTTGAGACCCCCCAAACCCAAATCTATTTCAGCAAAATTGCTTACTAAATCGTCAACTCTAGACATATATATGAAACAATTTCATAGGTTCTCGAGTATTTAGAGCCTGAAAATTTTTAATATAATTTTTCTGTCACTAGAGACTTTGACCGTGATCTTTGACCCGATACCTTTTTAAACTCCAGACTAATATGTCAACAATTGCCACACTAAATCTTCATCAGTAACTTATATATTAACAGTTGCATACATTTATAATCTATATATGAGGTGAAAATTTCATTTCGGCTGCGACCTTGACCTTTGATCCGACACACTTGAAACTTCACACAACTAATTCTTGCGTCATTGGTCGATAAATATATTTTGCTCATCTAATATTACTTGAGGGTAAGGAAAGTTTTAGAACTGATATTTGAGTTGAAATTTTTTCACTGATTTTTTCCAAATTTAGCTGTGACCCTTGACCTTTGATCCAATACCTTTGAAACTCAAACAAATAATCATTAGCATGTTTTCCTACAAATCTCAACACATACTACATTATTAAAGTCTATAGTTTTTGAGACTATTTTTGCGTTGAAATTTTTAACAAAATTTTCAAAGTTACCTGTGACCTTGACCGTTGATTTGATGACCATTCAAACATCACAACAAATATTAATCAGGATGCTTCCTACAAATCTTCAACACTAATACATATATATAAAAGTTCTATAGTTTGTTTCAGCTTTTTCGAAGTTCTGAAATTTTAACAAAATTTCAATATGCTGTGACCTTGACCCTTGATATAACGACCTTGAAACTACACACATATTTTTCTACAGCATATTTCCTACTAATCTTCAACACTATACATGTATATAAAGGGATTTTAGTTTTTCAGCGCTATTTTGAGTTGAAATTTCAACCGAATTTTCAAATAGACCTGTGACCTTGACATTTGGATCAGATGAACTGATACTCCACACGACACACAAATATTTTAGAATATAATTCCTACAAATCTTCAACAATAACATGTAAGTAAAAAATTCCATCCTTTTTTTGACCTATGTTAAAGTTGAACAATTTTAACACCGAGAATTTTCAAATAACCTGTAACCTTGACTTTTGACCGATTGACCATGAAACTTTACACAAATATTCCTTGCGTTCATTGTCTATAGATATCTAAGTCAACACCCCCCCTCTACAACTTACCCCGAGGAGGGTAAATGCGCTCTTTGAGAGCATCTAATTTGACAGCGTGTAGAAATTAACTGAATTTTCAAATTCACTGTGACCTTGAACTTTAGATCCACGACCTGTTGAACGTTCACAACAAATATTTGTCAGCAATTACCCACAAACCGCCAACAAAAAACTAACATAAATATAAAATTTCATAGTTCTTACTATTGTCAGTTGAAATTTCAACTTAATTTTTAAAAGGACGCTACGACCTTGACTTTTGATCCGATGACCATTCTGAAACTTCACACAAATATTTTTCAGTCAATTCCCTACAACACCCCCTAAAACACTAACAGTATATCAAAAGCTTCTAAAGTATTTAGACTATTTTGAGCGTTGAACATTATTTAACAAAATTTTTTCAATATGCCCGGACCTTGACCCTGGATCCACACCTATGAAACTTATCTACACATAATTTCTCACATATTTTCCTACAAATCTTCTACACTAACTATATAAAAACTTTTCATAATTTTTTGAGTTTCATAGTTTTGTGAAATTCTCGAAATATATACAACGAATTTTCAAATAGCCTGGACCTGACATTTGAATCCGATTGACCTTCACACTTCCACACATATATTTTTCAGATAATACCTACAAATCTTCAACAGTAACATATATATAAAAGTTCCATAGTTTTTTGAGCTATTTTCAGTTGAAAATTTAACTGAATTTTAAAATAGCTGTGAACCTTGAACTCAAATCTGATGACCTTTGAAGCTTCGATCATATAGTCTTCGATGGCGATATGCCACAAGGCATCCATGTATATGTCTGTACTAAAGTCCTAGTTTTCTGAGATATTGGACTTGAAATTTTGAATTACTGTGTGACTTGACCTTCAATCATGTGTCCTTGAAACTTTGTCATGTTGTGCAACTTGTGAAACTGAACAACTTTCTCATGCATATGGTTATTCAAATAACTTCCTTAGTTTTCGAGATATTTATGAATTTAATATCTGATTTATTTGCCTTCAAAATTGACCCCTTAGATATCAGCCCCTAGCGAGCTTTTTACATAGGACACTCAGATCAAATTTGAAACCGATGTGCACAGCTATATATTATCGGCCTTCCCAAAAATCAAAAATAGATTTAACTCTAGCCTTCCAGTTTTACGAGCGAAGGTTGTGTCACAAATCAGTCCAAAAAAAGAGAAAAGAGGAGATAACTCGAGAACAGAATGAAATATACGCAAAAATGAAAAAAAAACGGCCCCAGATATTTTGAAGTTCCTAAAAGACCGTGAAAATTTGAGCGAGATTGGTTAGACCGTTTTTTGAGCTATGCGTGCACAAAGTTTTTGGGAAAAAGAAAAATAAAAATAATAATAATAATAATAATATTCACAATAACAATAGGGTCATCCGACCTGAAGTCGGATGACCCTAATAATAACTAGAGCTGAGCTTTTTGCTGAAGCAAAAAGGGGCTTTCCGACCATACTGAGGCTACAGCTTTGATAACCGCTTCCAGCTGACAACAGAGGAAAGCTCAGAACTATGACCCTAGACCGAAGTCCGATCCTCAAAGACAATTTTTGATATTTTGAGTTGAAATTTGAAATTGAGTTGTGACCTTGACTTTTGATCAGATGACCCTTGAAACTTCACACATAAGTTCTTGACGAGCTCATTCCCTAAAAGCCTCAACAATAACCTATATATAAAAGTTCTATAGTGTTGAGCTTATTTGAGTTGAAATTTTCAAATCGAGCTTGACCTATTGACCTTTCCATCGGATGATCATGAAACTTTCACACATTCTGGGTCTTCATCGCATTCCCTACAAATCTTCAACACTAACATATATAATAAAATTCTAGTAGTTTTTGAGCTATTTTGAGTTGAAATATTCAATGTGAGTCTGTGATCTTGACCTTGTCATCGGAATGACCTTGGAAATTTCACACTAGGTACTTACAGTCATTTCCCTACAAAATCCTGCAACAATAACATATATATAAAAGTTCCTATAGTTTTTTGAGGCTATTTTTGAGTATGAAATTTTCAATTTGAAGACTGTGACCTTGACCTTTTATCGGATGACCTTGAAAATTTCACACAACATGGTTATTCAGCTCATTCACAACAAATCTTCAGACAGTAACATATATATAAAAGTTCTATAGTTTTTTGAGCTATTTTGATTGAAATTTTCAATTTGAGCTGTGACCTTGAACCTTTCATCGGATGACTTGAAATTTCACACGTTTGTCTTCAGCTCATTTTCTACAAATCTTCAACACTAACATATATATAAAAGTATCTTTAGTTTTTGAGTTATTTATGAGTTGAAGTTTCAATTTGACTTGACCTTGACCTTCATTGAATGACCTTGAAATTTCCACACCTATTTTTTTCAGCATCAATCCCTACAAATCTGCAACAGTAACATATATATAAAAGTGTTTATAGTTTTTTTGAGCTATTTTTGAGTTGCAATTTTTCAATTTGAGCTGTGACCTTGACCTTTGATCCAACGACCCCTTGAAACTTTACATCAAAATTCCTCATCGACTTTCTACAATTCTTGTACCATAACAGGTATATAAAAGTTTCACAACATCAACCGTTTTTCGAGCTATTTTCAATTGAAATTTTTTGAGAAATTTCAAACTCACGTGTGAACCTTGACCTTTTATCCGATGACCAAGAAATTTCGTATAACATTTATCAGCCTATTCTCTACATTCACTCATGTATATGTCTATACAAATCTGATATCTCTAGAGATATTGGAGATTTTTAAATTTCCAAAGTCTCTGTGACCTTGAACTAATTCACATACCTTTGAAACTTTTTGAGCTTGTCACTCCTCAAACTGAACAACTTTCTCATGCAAAGTTTATAGTAAAGATGCCTTAGTTTCTGATATTTTTTAACTTTTGTCTCATTTTTAGCTGAAAAAATAAGAGCCCTTTTTTTCACCCCTAGCAGCTTATTTTCAGGGGACATTTGGATCAAATGTTGAAACGCACATGCGCCCCCACGTCAGTCTTTGCTCACCAGAAAATTCAAACAGATTTGCTCTATGCTTCAGTAGTTGTTGAGAAAATTGTGGCCACAAAATGGACATGAAAAAGTGATAAAGGGCGATAACTCGGGAAGAAAAGGTAAATTGAAAAAATTTCAAAACCTATCTGTAGAATGTTTCCATATGCACAAACCTGAAAATTGAGCAAAAATCCGTCTTAGCCTTTTTGCTCTAGAGAAGACAACAAAATCTACTCGGAAAAAAAGAATAATAATAATAATAACTAGAGCTGAGCTTTTTTTGCTGAAGCAAAAAGGGTCATCCCGCTTACAGCTGAGGCCTAAAGCTTTGATACAGCTTCAGCTGAGCAACAGAGCAAAGCTCAGAAGGGTACAGCTTTGATACAGCTTCCAGTTTGACAACAGAGCAAAGGTCTCAGAAGCTACAGCATTAATACAGCTTCAGTCTGAGCAAACAGAGCAAAGCTCAGAAAGCTACAAAGCTTTGATACAGCTTCAGTTGACAACAGAGCAAAGCTCAGAAGCTATGACCCTGATATACGAAGTCCTGATCCTCAAAAAACAATCTTGATATTAAACAACATTGAGTTGAAAATTGTTGAAAGTGAGGCTGTGACCTGGACCTTTCATCGGATGACCTTCAAACTTCCACAAATAATCTTCAGCGCATTGTCTACAAATCTCCTTCAGCAACATGTATACAAAAGTTCTATAACTAATGACTTTATTTGAGATGAAATTTAAAAAAATTAAGGCTGTGACCTTGACCTTAACTCGGATGACCTTCGACACGCTCATACATTGTTCATGCACTCATCCGTACAAATCATTAACATAACCAATATATAACGTTCTATATTTTGAGTTGAAATTTTCAATTTGATCTGTGACCATTGACCTTTCATCAATGACCTTGAAAACTTCACACTAATATGTTCATACAAATAATTCCCTACAATCACCAGCACTAACCTATTTATAAAAGTTCTTAGTTTTTGAGCTATTTAGAGTTGAAAATTCAATTGAGCTGTGACCTTGACCTTTCATCGATGACCTTGAAATATTTCACACATAAGTTACTTCAGCTCATTCCCTACACAGCATCAACCCCAAATCTATATATAAAAAGTTTTATAGTTTTTGAGCCTATTAAAGTTGAAATTTTCAATTTGAGAACTGTGACCTTGACCTTTCATCGGATGACCTTGAAACTTCAAACAATGTTCTTCAGCTCATTCCCTACCAATCATCAACACTAACCTATATATAAAAGTTCTATAGTTTTTGAGCTATTTTGAGTTGAAATTTTCCAATTTGACTGTGACCCTGAACCTTTCATCGATGACCTGACACTTTGCACATATATTCTTCGCATCTTTGTCTATTAATGTGATAGTTAAATCAAATTTCCCCGAAGGGGAAAGTTTTGTGCTATTTTGATTGAAATTTTCCAATTTGACGCTGTGACCATTGACACTTCATATCGATGACCTTGAAGAATTCCAACATATATATTCTTCTGTCATTCCCTACAAATCTTCAACAAAACCTATATAATGAAATTTTTATAGTTTTTGAGCTATTTTGAGTTTGAAATTTTCAATTTAGCTGTTGACCTTGACCTTTAAACCAACGACTTGAAACCTCAACCACATAAGTTTCTTCATTAATCCCTTACAAATCTTCAACACACCTATATATAAAAGTTCTATAGTTTTGAGCTATTTTGAGTTGAATTTTTCAAATTTGAGCGTGACCTTGACCCCTTCATTGGATGACCTTTAAACTTCCAACCATATGTTCTTCAGCTCATTCCCTACAAATCTTCAACACAAACCTATAGTATAAAAGTTCTATATTTTGAGCTATTTTGAGTTGAAATTTCAATATTGAACTGTGACCTTGACCTTTGATCCATCGACCTGTTGAAACTTTACAAAAAAATTATCTCATCGAATGATCTACATACTTGTACAGTAACAGGTATAATAAAAGTTTTCAACCGTTTTTCGAGCTAATTTTCAATTGAAATTTTCAGAGAAATTTCAAACCTCCACCTGTGACCTTGAACCTTTATCCAATGAGCATGAAAATTTCTATGTACATTTAACAGCTATTATCTACAAATCACACATGTAGATGTCTAGACTAAAATCTGATAGTTCTAGCGATATTGATATTTTAAATATTCAAATGTCTCTGTAAACCTTGACCTTTATCCTGTGACCTTGAAAACTTTTTGAGCTTCTGCAGCTCATGATACTGAACAAACTTTCACATGCATATATCTATATAAAGATCTTAGTTTACTGAGATATTTTGACCTTTTGTCCTATATTAGGCTCACAAAATATGAACCCTTTTTTCAGCCCCAACGACTTTTTCAGGGAAACTGAGATCAAATTTGAAATATTCCTGCACAACTACAGCCCTTTGATCTTTCAGAAAATCCAAACAGTTTCGCTGAAGCTTAGCTGTTGCTGTGAAAAATGACCCACAAAATGGGACATGTGAAAAATGAAAAGGGAGATAACTCTAAAAATAGAGGGAATTTTGAAAAAAGGAGAAAAACGAATCATAAGATTTTTTGACGATGCATAAGGCTGAAAATTTGAGCGAAATCAGATGAGCCGTTTCTTGCCTAAGATGACACAAAATCTGGTTGGAAAAAAAAAAAAGAAGAATAACTAGAGGCGAGGTTGTTGCTGAAGCATCAACGGGGTCATCCGATTCGGCTACGGGGACCCAAATGGTTGAAAAGAAGTTGACAAAAGAAATGAGATAAGAAAGTTGAGTTTTCAATGTAATTTTGAAAACTTCGACAGTTCTGAAACGTATATTTGAGAAACATTTGAAAACTAATTGAGCTGTGTTTCAGAGTTGAAAATTTGACTGAATTTTTAAACTGAGCTGTGACCCAGTGACCTTTTAACCCATGACCTAAAAACTCCAAACACAAAATATCTTTCAATAAATTGGCCTACAAATCCTCAACAAGAAACTCATTGATAGACATGCAGACATTTTAAGTTTTTTTGATGGAAATTTTGAATTTTAGGCTGCGACCTTGACCATTGGCTTCCGACGACCATTGAAACTTCAACACATATTCTGGCGTCCACGTCCCCCCCCCCCCTTTAGATACATTTGTCGGCCCCATCTACATTTCCGGGGAGGGAAAGTTTTGAGCCATTTGAAGTTGAAATTTTAACTGAATTTTCAAACTGAGCTATGACCTTGACCTTTGATCCGATGACCTTGAAACTTCACAGATATGTTTGTCAGCGAATTACCCACAAATCGCCAACACTTACATATATATATAAGTTTCGTAGTTCCTAAGCTATTTCCAGTTGAAAATTCCACTGAATTTTTAAACTGAGCTACGACCTTGACTTTTGACTTGATGACCTTGAAACTTCACACAAATATTTTTCAGTCAGTTCCCTACAATTTCTGAACAATAACATGTATATAAAAGTTCTTTAGTTTTTGAGGCTATTTTGAGTTGAAATTTAACAACATTTTCAAATATGCCTTGACCATCGACCTATCATCCAACGACCTTGAAACTTCACCACATATTGTTCTACAGCATATTTCCTACAATCTTCAACACTAACATATATATTAAACTTCCATAGTTTTTAAGCTATTTTGAATTGAAATTTTTACTGAATTTTCCAATAAATCTGTGACCTTCAAATTTGATCCTATGACCTTGAAACTTCACACAAATATTTATCAGTACAATACCTAAAAATCTTCAACAGTAATATATATATAAAAGTTTTATAGTTTTTGAGCTATTTGAGTTAAAGTTTAAACAAAAATTTTCAAATATAACCTCTGACCTTGACCTTTGACTCTATGACCTTGAAACTTCACACAAGTATACTTTAGTATAATACCTACAAATCTTCAACAGTAACATATATATAAAAGTTCTATAGTTTGTGAGCTATTTTAAATTGAAATTTTAACTAAATTTTCAAATATACCTGTGAAAACCTTTGACCTTTGGTCCTATGAACCTTGAAACTTCACACAAATATTTTTACTATACATACCTACAAATCTTCAACCATAACATATATATATAAAAGTTCCAGAGTTGTTGCGTCTATTTTCAGTTGAAAATTTAACGTGAATTTTCAAAATTAGCTGTGACCCATTGACCTCAAATCTGATGACCTTGAAACTTCTACCAAATATTTTTCATGTCATTTGCCACAAGTCTTCCATGCATATGTCTATACTTAAGTCTCATAGTTTATGAGATATTTGGACTTAAAATTTTTGAATTACTCTGTGACCTTGACCTTTGAACATGTGACCTTGAAACTTTTTCACCTTGAGCAACTTGTGAAAGTGAACAACTTTCTCATGCATATGTCTATAGAAATAGTGCTTAGTTTCTGAGATATTTTGATGTTAACATGATTTTCAGCATCAAAAATTGACCCCTTGTATATTTCATGCCCCTACGAGCTTTTTCACGGAAACTCAGATCAAATTGAAACAGAGTGCAAAACTAGAGACTTTGGCCTTTCAGAAAATTCAAAGAGATTTACTCTAGCATCTGTAGTTAGCGGAGGAGATAATGGGAACAAAATGGTCATAAAAAAGAAGAACAAAGGGAGATAACTCATGAAATAGAGTGAATTTTGAAAAAATGAGAAAAATGGATTCTAAGATCTTTTGAATCCGTTATAACTCCTAAAACTTGTGGAGCGAAATCGGTCCAGCCGTTTTTGCTCTAGAGATGACATCAACCAAATTATACGAGAAGAAAAAAAAGATAAAAATAATAATAAATAATAATATTTTACAATAACAATAGGGTCAATCCGACCTGATGTCGGATGACCCAATAATAATAATAATAAAATCGCAAAAAACAATAGGGTCAACCGACCTGAAGTCGGATGAACCCTAATAATAATAATAATAATAATTGCAATAACACTATGTCAATCCGACTGAATGTCGATGACCCTAATAACTCAGAGCTAGCTTTATAGCTGAAGCAAAAAGGGTCATATCCGATTACAGCAGAGGGTACAGCTTTGATACAGCTTCAGCTGAGCAACAGAGCAAAGCTCAAGAAGCTACAGCTTTGATACAGCTTCACAGTTGAGCAACAGAAGCAAAAGCTCAGAAGCTATGAACCCTGAGACCGAAGCCGCTCCTCAAAAAACGATCTTGATATTTTGAACTACTTTGAATTGAAATGTTGAAAGTGAGCCTAAAACTTGACCTTTGATCGGATGTCCTTCAAAACTTTCCACAAATAGTCTGCAGCGCATGGTCTACAAATCTCCTCAGAGCAACATATACAAAAGTTTCTATATAATCGAGCTTATTTGATTTAAATTTAAAAAAATGAGCATGTGACCCATTGAACCTTTACTCGGATGACCTGACACCTCATACATTTGTTCGTCCAGCTCATTCCATACAAATCATTAACACTAACCAATATATAAAAAATTCTATAGTTTTTGAGGTTGAAATTTTCATTTGAGCTGTGACCTTGACCTTTCCTCGATGACCTTGAAACTTCACACATATGACTTTAGCTCATTCCCCTACAAATCATCAACACTACCTATATATAAAAGTTCTAATAGTTTTTGAGCTATTTTGAATTGAAATTTTCAATTTGACTGTGACCTTGACCTTTCATTGATAACCTGAAACTTTCACAACATGTTTTTTCACTCATCCCTACAAATCCCAACACTAACATATATATAAAAGTTCTATAGTTTTGTTACTTTAGTTTTCGATTGTAATTTTCAATTTGAGCTGTGACCTTATGACCTTTGCTCCGATGACCGTGAAACTTTGCACATATATTCCGTGCATACTTATGTCTATTAAGATGCTTGTTAAATTGAAATTTGCCCCAGGGAAAGTTTTGAGCATTTTGATGAAATTTTCAAATTATCTGTGACCCTTGACTTTAATCCGATGACACTTGAAACTTCACATCATATATTTTTCAGTCTCATTCCCTACAAACATGCTACACTAACCCATATATAAATGTTCTATAGTTTTTTGAGCTATTTCCGAGTTGAATTTTTCAATTGAGATGTGACCTTGACTTTTGATGGATGACCTTGAAAACTTCACACATTTATTCTTCACTCATTCCCTACAAATCTTCAACACTGAAACATATATATAAAAGTTCTAATAGTTTTTGATGCTATTTCGAGTTTAAATTTACAATTTGACTTGACCTTGACTTCATCGGATGACATTAAATTTCACACATATGTTTCTTCAGGTCAATCCCTACCAATCATCACACAAGATATTATTAAAAGTTCTATATTTTTGAGCTATTTTGAGTTGAATTTTTCAATTTGAGCTGAGACTTGACCTTATATTCCAACGACCTTGAAACTTACATAAAACTTTCTCCATCGAATTATCTACATATCTGTACAGATAACAGTATATAAAAGTTTCAACGTTTTCCAGCTATTTTCAATTGAAATTTTTAGAGAATTTTTCAAACTCACCTATACTTGACCTTTTTTCTAATGACCAAGAATTTCGTAGGAATATTTTTTCACCTATTCTCTACAAATCACTATGGAATAGGCTATTCTAAAATCAGACAGATCTAGAAGATATTGAGATTTAAAATTTTCAAAGTCTATGTGACCTTGACCTTAAATTACGTGACCATTGAAACTTTTAGATCTTTTCCAGCTCATGAAACGAACAACTTTCTCATGCATATGCTATAGTAAAGATCTTAGTGTCGGAGATCTTTTGACTTTTGTCTCATATTATTAAACTGACAAAAAATGAACCCCTTTTTTCAGCCCCTAGCGAGCTTCTTTTCTGGTGAACAGTGAGATCAAATTGAAATATTCCTGCACAACTTCAGTCTTTGCTTGCTTGCCAAAAATTCAAACAGATTTACTCTAGCTTCAGTAAGTTCCTCGAGAAAAATGTGACACAAAAATGGGACATGTGAAAAATGAAAGGGGAGATAACGTCTGAAAAAAGAGGATTTTTTGAAAAGATGAGAAAAATAGGGTCCTAAGATTTTTTGATGATGCATAATGCTGAAAATTTGAGCAAAATCGGCCGAGCCTTTTTGCTCTAGAGATGACACAAAATCTGGTTGGAAAAAAAAAAAAGAAGAAGAAGAATAATAATAAACGCAATAACAATAGGGTCATCGCGATCCTAAGTCGGATGACCCTAATAACTAGAGCTGACTTTTTGCTGAAGCCAAAAGGGTTCTCCGACAAAGCTGAGGCTACACTTGATACAGCTTCAGCTGAGCAACAAGCAAACTCAGAAGCTATGACCCTGAGACGAAGGTCCGATCCACAAAAGACAATTTTTGATATTTGAGTTGAAATGTTGAAATTGATTTGTGGACCTTGGACTTTTGATCGGATGTCCTTGAAACTTCACATATTTGTTCTTGAGCTCATTCCGTAGAAATCATTAACAATAACCTATATATAAAAATTCTATAGTTTTTGAGCTATTTTGAGTTGAAATTTTGAATTTGAGCTGTGACCTTGACCTTTCAACCGGATGACCTTGAAATTTCCACGTATGTTCGGGCAGCTCATTGCCTACAAATCGTCCAGCACTAACCTATATATAAAAGTTTCTATAGTTTTGTTGAGCTAATTTGAGTTGAAATATTCTATTTGAGCTGTGACCTTGACCTTGTTCATCCGGATGACCTTGAAACTTCACAACATGTCCCTTTTTTTCAGCCCATTTCCCTTCTAAATCATCGGCAACTAACCTATAATAACAGTTCTATCGTTTTTTGCCTATATTTGAGTTGAAATAATTCAATTTGAGCTGTGACCTTGACCTTCATCGGATGACCGTGAAACTTCCACACATGTCTTTTTCAGCTCATTCCCTTCAAATCATCAACACAACCATAATATACACAGTACTATAGTTTTTTTGAGCTATTTTGAGTTGAAATTTTCAATTTGAGCTGTGACCTGACCTTTAATCCAACGACCTTGAAATTTCCACACATAATTAATTCAAATTAAATTCCCACAAATCTATCAACACTAACCTGTAATATAAAAGTTTCTATAACTTTTTGAGAGCTATTTTGAGTGAAATTTTTCAATTTGAGCTGTGACCCATTGACCTTTCAATCGATGGCCTTGAAATTTCACACATTTTTTTTCACTCAATCCCTACAAATCATCTACCTAACCTATATATAAAAGTTTATGTTTTTGAGCTATTTTGGGAGATTGAAATTTTCAATTTGAGCTGTGACCTTGACCTTTGATCCACGACCTTGAAACTTTACATAAAAATTTCTCATCAATATCTATATCTCTTGTACAGTAACAGTTATATAAAAGTTTCCAAACCGTTTTCGAGCTCTATTTTCAATTTAAAATTTTTAGAGAATATTAAACTCCCCGGAGAACTTGACCTTTCATCCGATGACCATGAAATTTCGTATGAACATTTTTAAACAGGCCTATTCGCTACAAATCACTCATGTATATGTTGTATACTAAAATCTGATATTCTAGAGATATTGAGATTTTAAATTTTCAAATATCTCTGTGACCTTGACCTTAAATTCTGTGACCGAAAGTTTGTTGAGCATGTGCACACATGAGAACTGAACAACTTTTTGATCATATGTCTATAGTAAAGATGCTTAGTGTTTTCTGAGATATTTTGGACCCTTTTGTCTCATTTTTGAGCTGACAAAATATAACCCTTTTTCAGCCCCTAGCGAGCTTTTTCAGGGGACACTCAGAGCAAATTTGAAATGCACATGCCAAAACCATTTCCGTCTTGATCATTCAGAAGAATCCAAACAGCTTTATATCTAGCTTCAGTAGTTCCCCGAGGAAACTGTGCCACAAAATGGGACATTGAAAAATGAAAAAGGGAGATACACTCTGAAAATAAGAGGGAATTTTTGAAAAAATGAGAAAAATGACCCTGGATCATCGGATGCATTAAATGTTGGCTGAAAATTTAGCAAAATCAGGCTGAACCGTTTATGAGCTACAGCCAGTACAAAATATGATGCGAAAAAAAACAAGAATATAATAATAATAACTAGCTGACTTTTGCTGAAGCAAAAAGTGGTCATTCCGATTACAGCTGAGGCTAAAGCTTTGAGATACGCTTCAGCTGAGGCACAGAGCAAAGCTCAGAACTACAGCTTTGATACAGGCTTCATTGACACCAGAGCAAAGCTCAGAAGCTATGACACCTGAGATCGAAGTCCCGAATCCTCAAAAAACAATCTTGATATTTTTGGAACTACTTGAGTTGAAATGTTGAAAGTGAGCTGTGACCTTGACCTTCTCATCGGATGACCGTTCAACACTTTCCACAAATAGTCCCTTCGAGCGCATTGTCTACAAATCTCCCTTCAGCAACATGTTATACAAAAGATTCTATAGCTAATGAGCTTGATTTGAGTTGAAATTTAAGAAAATGAGCTGTGAACCTTGACCTTTACTCGATGACCTTGACAACCTCATCACATTTGTTCGTCAGCTCATTCCATACAAATCATTAACTCTAACCACTTATATAAAAGTTGTATATTTTTTGATTATATTTTGAGTTGAAATTTTCAATTTGAGCCGTGACCTTGACCTTTCATCAGATGACCTTGAAACTTCACACATATATATTATTCAGCTCATTGCCTACAAAGCTTGTACACTAACATATATATAAAAGTTCTAATAGCTTTTTTGACTATTTGAGTTGAAATATTCTCTTGAGCTGTGACCTTGACCATTTGTCCGATGACCTTGAAACTTTACACATATGTTCTTCTGCTTATTCCCTACAAATCATCAACACTAACATATATATAAAAGTTCTATAGTTTATGAGCTATTTTGAGTTGAAATGAGCAACAGAGCAAAGCTCAGAGGCTATGACCCTGAGACCAAAGTCCGATCCTCAATGACCAATCTTGATATTTTGAGGCTAATTTTGAGTTGAAATTTTCACATGAGCTGTGACCTTCACCTCTGATCGATGACCTGAAACTATACACTACATATATTCTTCCGCTTTTTCCCCACAAAGCATCAACACAACCTTTTATATAAAAAGTTTCTATCAGCTTTGAAGCTAATTTGAGTTTGAAATTTTCAATTGGACCTGTGACCGTTGACCTTTTTATCCGATGACCATGAAACTTCACACTATGTTTGCTTTAGGATCATTCCTAACAATCATCAACCAAACTATACTTATATAAATAGTTCTATAGATTTTGAACTATTTTGAGTTGAAATTTTCAATTTGAGCTGTGACCTTGACCTATCATCGGATGACCTTGAAAATTCACACATATGTACCTCTGCTCATTCCCTACAAAACATCAACACTAACCTATATATAAAAGTTCTAGTTTTTTAGCTATTTTGAGTTGAAAATTGTTCAATTTGAGCTGTGACCTTGACTGTTTCATTGATGACCTTGAAACTTCACACCATATGTTCTTCATCTCATTCCCTACAAATCATCAACACTAGCCCAATATACTATAAAAGTTCTACGTTTTTGAGAGCTATTTTGAGTTAAATTTCAATTTGAGGCTGTGACCTTGACCTTAATCATAACCGATGACCTTGAAATTTCACACATGTTTTTCTTCAGGTCATTCTCTACCAATCTGCAACACTAACATATATCTAAAAATCTGTAGTTATTTGAGCTATTTTGAGTATTGAAATTTTCATTTTGAGCTGTGACCTTGACCTTTCATGGAATGACCTGAAATTTCACACATATTTTTTCAGATCATTCCCGACGAAAATCATCAACACAACCTATATATTAAAAAGTTCTATAGTTTTTGAGCTATTTAATTGAAATTTTCAATTTGAGCTGTACCTTGACCTTTGATCCAACGACCTTAAACTTACATCAAATTTCTCATCGAAATATCTACATATCTTTGCTGGAACAGGTTAAAAAAGTTTCACCGTTTCGAGCTATTTCAATCGAAATTTTACGAAATTTCCAACTCACACTGGGACCTTGACCTTTTATCCGATGACCATTAAAAAAAATTTTTTATGCGTATAAACATTATCAAGCCTATTTTTCTACAAATCACTCATGTATATGTCTATACTAAAATCTGATAGTTCTAGAGATATTGAGATTTTAAATTTTCAAATGTCTCTGTGACCTTGACCTTAAATTCTGTGACCTTGAAACTTTTTGTGCTTGTGGCAGCTCATGAAACTGAACAACTTTCTCATGCATAAGTCTATAGGTAAAGATGCTTATAGTTTTCTGAATATTTTGACTTTTGTCCGCAGTTTTAGCTGACAAAATATGAACCATTTTTTCAGCCCCTAGCGAGCTTTTTTCAGGGGACACTCAATCAAATTGAAACACCACATGCACAACTTCATTCTTTGCTCTACAGAAAATTCAAACAGATTTATCTAGATTCAATAGGTTTTGCTGAGAACAATGTGCCACAAAATGGGACATGTGAATAATGAAAAAGGGAGATAACTCTGAAAATAGAGGGAATTTTGAAAAAATGAGAAAAATGAACCTGATCATCTGATGCTTTAATGTTACTGAAAATTTGAAAGCAAACTCGGCAGAGACCGTTTTTATAGAGCTACAGTCAGTACTAAAATCTGTTGAGAATAAAAAAAGAATAATAATAATAAACAAGAGCTGAGCTTTTGCTGAAGCAAAAAGGGGTCATCCGACCATAAGCTGAGGCTCCAGCTTTGATAGCAGCTTCAGCTGAGCAACAGAGCAATAGCTCAGAAGCGATGACCTGAACCAAGACCGGATCCACGAAGACAATTTTTGATATAAAGAGTTGAAATGTGAAATTGAGTTGTGAACCCTATGACTTTTTGATCGGATACCTTGAAACTTCACACATATGTTCTTGACTCATTCCCTAGAAGTCATCAACAAATAACCTATATATAAAATTTCTATAGTTTTTTGAGCCTATTTGAGTTGAAAATTCAATTTCTGCTGTGACCTTGACCTTAGTCATCGGATGACCTTGTAATTTCACACGTATGGTCTTCACTCAATCCTACAAATGATCAACACTAACCTATATTATAAAAGGTTCTATAGTTTTTTGAGCTATTGTGAGTGAAATTTTCAATTTGAGCTGTACCTTTGACCTTTCAGCGGATGACCTTGAATTTCACACATGTTGTTCTTCAGGCATCCCTACAAATATGCACACTTAACCTATAATAAAAGATCTATAGTTTTTGATCTATTTGAGTTGAAATATTCAATTTGACTGTGACCTTGACCTTGATCCAACGACCTTGAAAACTTACATCAATATTCCTCATCGAATTATGTACATATCTTGTACAGTATCAGGTATATTAAAAGTTTCACAACCGTTTTCGAGCTATTTTTCAATTGAAATTTTTAGAGAAATTTAAACTCACCTGTGACCTTGACCTTTATCCGATGACCATGAAATTTCGTATGAACCATTTAATCGAGCCTATTCTCTACAAAACAATAATGTTTATGTCTATACTAAAATCTGATAGTTCTAGAGATATGAGATTTTAAATTTTCAAAGGTTTTCTGTGACCTTGACCTTAAATTCCTGTTACCTTGAAATTTTTGAGCAACTGCAGCTCATAAAACTAAACAACTTTCTCATGCATATGTCTAAATAAAGATGCGTAGTTTCTGAATATTTTACTTATTGTCTCATTTTTAGCTGACAAAATATGAACCCCTGTTTTTCAGCCCCTAGCGAAGCTTTATTTCAGGGGGACACTCAGATCATATTTGAAACCCACATGCAACCGCCACTCAGATCTTTGGTCTACCAAGAAAATCCAAACAGATTTTATTCTAGCTTCAGTAGTTCCCTGAGAACAGTGTTGCCACAAAATGGGACATGTGATAAATGGAAAAAGGGAGATAACTCTGAAAATAGAAGGAATTTTGGGAAAAAATGAGAAAAAGACCCTGGATCATCTGATGCTTTAATGGTTGCTGAAAATTTTGAGCAAAATCGTGTGAGCCGTTTATGAGCTACAGCCAGTACAAAAAGCTTGTTGAGAAAAAAAAAAGAATAATAAAATAATAAAACAAAATAATAATACTAATAATAATCACGAAAAGACAGATAGGGTCATCCGACCTGAAGTCGGATGACCCTAATAATCATCTAATCACAAAACAATAGGGTCATCCGACCAAAAGTCGGATGACCCTAATAATAATAATCACTGAAACAATAGGGTCCCTTCCGACCTAAAGTCGGATGACCCTAATAATAATTGCAATAACAATAGGGTCATCCGACCTGAAGTCGGATGACCCTAATAATAATAATGGCTAATGTACAAATAAACATATCAATCTCCACAATGCCCATATATTCTGTAGTGTATTCCTTTGATGCAAAGGTACATTTAATTCAAAGCTAACATAGCACAGAAACATCATCGTACATAGAATTGAGTCAAATGCACTGAAAATATTGCTATATCTATAGCTATCATCATCAAAATACCTCACTATTGAAATTTAAAAACAAGTGAACATTTTTCGTACTTTTGTCGAATTAAGTTTTGACTTGAAATGATTTAAAATCATATCTATATTAATCCGTTATCAATTGTTATAAGTCAATTTGAGTTACAAACCATTTGTTACTTTATGCTATATGTATGTCTACAGACAATGTCTCTTTAATAAATTTAAAAGTAATGCTTTGACAAAATATGATATATACCAAAATAATATGCATGTACTGTGTATCAAATGATACATTGTTAAGTGTTATTCCAATCGCTTAAAACAACAATATGGCAAAAAACCACAAAAACAAACAAAAACAAAAACAAAAAACAAAAAAAACAAAACAAAAAAACAAAACAAAACAAAAACTCTGACAGTTTATAAAAACGAGAAACCTTCACAGACATAACATGATGTTTCCAAAACAATTATCATCGAAAAATGAAAAGATAAACATTTATGTATGTATATGTAATGTATATCTCAGTCCAAAAAGTAAAGATCAACAAACCAACGAGATCTGTGGAAATAAGAATGTACTTACCTGTAAATCTGGTGCTTTATCGGATATTCTGATGAAGTCAAGTGAAGTACTGAAGCCGGAATCCACCTTTATATGTTCGACATCTACAGAGAATTGAATACGCCCACATTATACGCTGCTACGTGTGTTACATAATCTAAGGCGCTTTTTTCGGATATTGTTGTACTTAAATTTATAATTTGCCCGATTTCTAACCTAACGCACCTGTTATTAAAAGAGTGACCATTATAATCCATTACGTTTGTTCGTGTAGAAAATTACTCTTACTGTGTTTTTGAGGTGTTCAATTGTTTAGATGCAGCCGAATTTGGATGCAAATTAAGTAAGACGTCATGAATAGTGTCATTTGTACCATCGATTCGCCTTAACAAGTCGATGGCTAAAGTCAAACAATTAAGTGCTCTAAAGCAGTTGTCCAAGGGAATTGCGTTCTGTGAGTAGGAGGGCATAATTAACCCAAATATGTGGGTATTAAATAGTCTCTGTGATAAAATACTATTTTAACTAAACACTGATTCTGGCTTGTATACATAAATAGAAACATATATTTATACTATTAGTGGTTCTTTGTTAATTAGAATACATGTTATGAATACTCGATAGATCTGACTAGACAGCTAGAATTGCTGTCGGTTAACATAAGTGTCAGACAAGTCCTGCTATCAACTGTGTATGGTGTTTATGCCTGATCCCCTATGTCAGTGCCAGGTCATCCAATGATCATTTCATAAACAGAGACAAACGACTAATCAGAAGAATATATAAAATCAAACTCTCGCAGATTGCATGGTAGATATAATGTCTTCGAATATCTGAAAAATCGCACAACTTGTCCTTAAGTAAAATTGAACAAGTACCAATCAATAATCAAAAGTCAAGTCCATTATAACACGACGAATTAGATGTGCAAATGGTCTCACCATGATGAACAATTACGAGTCTTAGACGGGATAAGACCAGGTGTCCGGTAGGAGTCAGCGTCTTCTGCTGACATGCCAAACCCGTCGCCATGAAAACCTTTCTACTTCGATGAACGGGTCAAATTCGGTAAAAATGTCAAGTTTGGCGATGAGGTCAAGTTCGGTGAAATGCATGATTGCTGAAACGGAGTCACTGTCTGTGGCCGTGATCCAAAATACTATCTAATATCTCTGGAGGGGGACTTCATAATGTCTATCAAGATCCCCAAAACTTCTTAAACGACGATTCCAAGCGTTCAACAA
Organism: Atrina japonica; assembly: GCA_030159075.1. Lineage (NCBI taxonomy): Eukaryota > Metazoa > Mollusca > Bivalvia > Pterioida > Pinnidae > Atrina > Atrina japonica. The sequence continues at coordinate 11,732 of BROG01000603.1, read as the reverse complement.
CGTAACCTTGTGTAAGTAGTTTATTGGCTAGTCGTTTAGCTCTCAACTTGTATAGATCTTTTTTTTTGCATTTGACAATTGACTCATGGCGAATCGTCATTCTCAATGGCACCTGAGCATACCTTTTGATTTTGATAAATCGGCTTTTGTAAAGTTGTCAAGTTATCCCTAGCTCTATACATTTCCATAGGAATATAACTTTTCTAGCAATTATCTAGAACTTTCGTAACTATGGTTTGCATTAATTATTTCACCTAAACATGACATCGATACTCAAGTAAACTAAGGAACTAAGATACATTTTCCGGAAATACCCTGAAGTTTCTCGGTTCTAGTCATCGCGTGTTCGAACTGTGTACTTAAACATAAAGCTGATTAAGTAATGTCGTCTTCCTGTGCCCAATGTCATCAAATTTACTCAATACTCGACCTCAACCTTTATATTATTATTTTGACCATACAGTCCTTTGTAAAACTTCTAGATTTGACTGAATAGGACACTTTGCTTTCTGCCATCATTCACGTACACTTTACACATTTTGGGTCACACCTATGATTTTCCTGTAAACAAAATACGTTTAGTACGGCACTCAGAATTTGAGTTGCTACTCAAATAATTTTAATGTTTCTGAAGTTTTTTCTGTATTATTCACAAGTGTATGTCGGCAATAAACAAATTGTAGGTCGTCAATATACAATCATATCTAGTTGCAATATAAATCCCGTGTGTTTTTTTAAAAAAAAGTTAATTGAGCTGGAATACTGAGTAAATTTGCTGACTTCGGGCCCTATATACATTTAATCGCTCCCCCCACCCCTCCCGCATCCCCACAATTTTTAACTGGTGGTAACCGCAAAACTGATACATTGTCGAGTGTGTTACACAAACAAAAACAACAATCAACACAAAAACAAACAGACAAATGAGGCGGAGACTTGTATGTAGAAATCAACAAAGACACTGAAAGTGCAAATTGATTACGTTAAGACAAATGATATAAAAAGGTTAAAAACACTACTGTTGACAAGAACGAAAATCACATACATTGCATGATTTACCGAACATCAATATCATTATCTGTCATGGGATTACTAGTAAGAAACTGATTACGAGTCGGACAGAAATAAATAATACCTTTCGCTGAAGTCGTTTTAACTTTACCAAATATTTAATCAAAATCAAACAATGTGTTACGTGTACAATATTTACATTATAATTGTAGAGATAATATACAGTCTATTCGTAACATTTCATTTAGTTTTTCATAAACAACCCTGATGTTGACGTTTTTGTTCTGAGAATTTCTGGAAAAAGTAATCGATATATCTATTAAGAGTACATAGGGAGGATGATTCAGATATTTTGTGTATTTTAAGATTATTATGTTAGATCATACAACTCAACTGACATTTAATACTCACGTTTTAATGATTTTTTTATTTTTGCTTTTAAAAATTGTTTTTGAAAAACTATAACTTTGGTATTATGTTTATAATATTTAGTACCAATAAATGAGAATTTTTTTTGAAAAAAAAATTCAAATTCTTTGTTAATACATGATGAAAAAAAATAATAAAAATGACATAAAAAAATAACAACTCGGGGCTCCGATATAGTAAATCGGGGTCCCAAGTTTTTATCATGTCACTTTCTATGGCAAAGATTGTTCTGTGATTGGTCAGTTATCTCGGGGCCCCGAGATAATAAATGGGGACCCGAGTTATTATTTTTTATTATGTCACTTTTATTATTATTTTTTTTCATCATGTCATCATCCCGTTTGGGATTCGCCATTGTTCTTCATGTTGAGACCATTTGTATATCATATTTGTCGTATCATACTGGATTTTGCGTTTCGATTATCCATTGGTACTTCTTCATTTTTACTTTGTTTGCCAGATATGATATTCACAATTAACCGACTGGACCCAGTTGTTCATCTACTTGTCGAATTTGAGCTTCGGTTAAGTATCATAACCAATGAATAAAATTTAACCTAGGGTTAAATTATGTTGATTAATGATTGGTTAAAAATAATTTTTTAAGCCATCGGTTAGATATGGGAAATTTAGCCATACTATGAGCCATACTTTGAGGCTCGATTATATATTTCAACCAATTAAGGGTTATTATTTCAAAATGGCTGAAACTTTGTCACTGTTATCAAAATTCAATTCTAGGTTATGTAACCCTCAGTTACAATATTTAAACAGCCGGCCTGGTTCAGTCGGTAGCGCACCGAGGCAGCAGGTTGGTTTCTTGTCTGTCGGATGAGACAGATGAAACCGAGGTCCCGTGTCACAGTAGGTGTCGGCACGTTAAAGAACCCTCACTGCTCAATAACCGAGGTCCCGTGTCACAGTATGCGTCGGCACGTTAAAGAACCCTCACTGCTCAATAACCGAGGTCCCGTGTCACAGTAGGTGTCGGCACGTTAAAGAACCCTCACTGCTCAATGACCGTAAGTGTCGAGTATACGCCAAATTGTGAAACCATTCACCGGCATTTGGTGACGTCTCCATATGAGTGAAATATTCTTGAGTGGAACGTTAAACAATAATAAACAAAACAAAAAAAAAACAAAAAAAAAACAAAAATTTAAATCAGGGTTATATTTAAGCTTAGGTTATATTTAACCAATAGATGAACAACTGGAGGAGACATCAGAATCAGATATTTATTACACATCATCAATGACAAAGAGAAAATCTCGTTCCTCAGGTGTAATTTGGGAATCAACACGGAGTAAAATAATCTTATCTTTCCAGTCACGCAGATATACTGACATAAAGGTGTCGACGCTTTTTTTTACTTATAAATGGCACGTTTTCACTCTTTGTCGTTGTGGAACCATTATTTTAGTACAAATATCGTGCAGCTCATGACACGTGAGATGAAAGACGCAAGAGCTAAGTACTGTATAGTCCGTCGGCTCTTTACTTATACTTCCTCACGGTAGGGTATAGTAATTTTATGCCAAAACTACATTATTTCTAATGCTTACATTGTTCATCAAATTAAAAAAATTCAAATTCAAAAGTGTTTTTAAAGAAATTCATCAAAATACTATTTTAAAAGGAGGCAAACGGACTGTATATGATATCCTAATAGAGAAATATCACATGAAGTTTCATTCAATAACACAATTTTGGGTATGTATCTTTAACAGTGTCTCTGGCGATCAATGACCCATATAAAAACATTTTTGAATTTCCGAACATTTGCAATGATGATGACGATGGTGATTAATTAAAGGAGAAAAATTTAGGAAATTTTTGAAAACTCGACAATAGATTTTTTAAACATAAAACTGATATCAAAGTATGTGATTGCATTTATTCTACAGCGCTTTTGTTTTAATTCTCTGTAAAATTGTCCATACCTAAAGCGCTCTAAAAAACCCATTGCCATCGTCTTTTCTTACATTTTTAAAGATACGTTTATTTTGTAAACCAAACATGATTACTGGCACATTGCGTCCATCAAGCTGATTGTTAATAAATATTTTGATAAAGTGTTATGCATGATCAATAGAATATTTCCTGTCAGAACGTTTACGGAGAAGTCTTCGATAAAAACACAATACTTAGACAACTCTTTCAACCGATATTTATTATTGGTCATTGTTTATTAATGTTCGTTTCTGTCATCAACGATCCAACCAATTTCCTGATCTTCTTACTATTTAGCAGAGACGACAGTTTTGGGGATCAGCAGTATTTGTTCTCCATTATTTAAATCCCTCACAGATCACCCTGATAATGAACTTTCTATCCCATTGTATATGCTTTAATTACACATGAAAAAAAGACTCTTATTCAATCCCTCGGTTAATATGACAAGCTAAATATTAATACATAACATAAATTTGTATAATCATTTCATAATTCTTTGACACCAGAAATCACAAGCGTCAGAAATTAATTTGAATCTTTTGACCGATAATGTAATTTAACACAAGACGGTGATCCCATTTCACCAGATTTCAGTTTCATATTACCTGGAAACCATACTATTTCATTTTCATTGTTTCATGAAATTTAAATGTTCCGTTTCCTGTAATTTAAACGATACGTGTTAGTCATTTGGACAAACAGCCTATGACAAGAAGTATGCAACAAATCTATTTTAACGAGTAAAGTACAATATCATTATCATTGAAGTTAAATGATTTACTTAAAGCTAAGTGTAACTTATATTTACAAGATATGCACTAATATTCAAAAACATTTTTTGACATTGTGTACGAGGTGACGACCTTAAGATATATCTGATGTGATAAGTTGCAAATTGCAAAAATGCGTTTTTAACCCTGTGAGTTTCTTTACAGATGTGTCTTAAACCTAAGATGTTGGTAAAAAAACACATAATCAAAGTTATGAAAATGGCCAAAATATATGCTCAAAACGGTCGTTTCTGTCAATAAGTCTTCATTAATTGGGCTCGAATTTTAGATAGATGTATAGTTCTGAGTGAAATGAAAAGGTATGCGACAAGGTCAAAAACTAAACCTTGATCTATTATCAAAATCCGTCTGAGAATAACCTCCCAAAAGTTTTAGTTTTATTGGGGATTTCAGAATGTACACAACGGCACTGTTTTAAACTAAAGATAACGTTCACATAAAATAATCAGCTGGTACAAAAATACCAGTTACATGGTTTACGTATACACTCGGGGTCCTACAGAAATAACAAGGGTCCAGTGGTTGTAATCATAATACCAAAATTATAGGTTTGCGAAAGGGATGGGATATACCTACATCGCATTAAATCAATGCATAGATGATAAAAAATCTTATGATTTGACATTCTCTGTGTTGGACTTGTGCAGATGTCCGGATTCGATATCCATTATGTTTGATTGATATTCTTACTGTTTACTCTTTAGTACATATGACTGTTTGCATTGTGAATACCATTTCAGATCGGGTTATTTTGTATCTTAAAACTCCAAAATTTAAGAACAAATGAAAACTATTAAATCATTACAATCACATCGGCTTAATTTGAAAAATGACCCCTATGTAAGAAGGTCTAATGTGTGTAAGCTGTATGTATAACTTTTTCAATATTGATAAACTATTACGTCATTACAAAAGATCCCTTTCAAAACTATTGCAAATCACATACGCACACAATATATCCTCAGTTGAATCATTTCAGTAGGAACGTTAAAACAGTGACACATCATTATTATCAAAGTTCTTCAATACATATTTTTCTTCTTTTTTTCTTTTTCTTATTTTAATCATTTTGGCTTATTTCCAGTCCATATGATTGATTTTTGTTTTACATCCCACCAAGAACGTTTCATTTATTTGGAGATGTCACCAGATTTATGTGAAGTTCAAATTTTGATCTGTTCTATGGACTAACGCTGATGCAATGAGAATTCTTTCATGTGCCAAATTTTTCGTGACACGGAGCATCGATTGTCCTTCGGATGAGAGAGTAAAAACCGAGGTCCCGTGTCACAGTAAGTGTCGGCACGTTAAAGAACCCTCACTGCTCAATGGCCGTAAGTGTCCAGCATAGGCCAAAATTTGAAGCCCTTCACCGGCAATTGCTGACGTTCCATATGAGTGAAATATTCCTGAGTGGGACGTTAAACAACAATAAACATGAACAGAGCATCGGTTTCGTCTTATTCGGAAGACTCTTGACTTCGTATCTCTAATGTTTGGCGTAGGAATAGTCACTGCCATTTTAAATGTACAGAGAGGTGCAAAAAGTATTCATACACTGTTACTTTTTACTATAATTTGATAATAAACTACATTTCCCCCCAAAAATATTGAAATATTTGAAATGATACAGTAGAATATTACATCCACAAACCAATGAAACTTGGAAACATCCTCTTTTAAATGGTGAAGATTCTATTAAAATGCGATAAGAAATGGCTTCGCAATATTTTTTTGGAAAGCATGTAGTTTTATACTAAATATATAGTAAAAAGTAATAGTGTATAAATACTTCTTGCACGTCTCTGTATATTTGGTATGATAAAGTACCGGTAACCGAACGCTCGACCACAGCAAATGGTACCATATAATGGTCAAAACCATTGACAAATGTTTGAAGAATATTAGGACCTTGAGAGCCAAGTCAAAATAAATCTTTTAAAGTCAAATAACATTGACGTGATCTGGTGTTAATCAAACACATATCAGATTCCTTTGATATAAAACAACAAACCGAATTTGGTTTAACTTAAACTTTCCGGAAAGAAACTCAAGCCGTGTGAAAGAAAAAAAAAGAAAGTTTGAAATAGACAAACAGTCGGGCAAAAATAAATATGGTAGATTTATAGAATAAAGAAAAACATATTAAAGATGGATACAAGGTGTTTAAAAACAGCACAACTAAATAACTACAAATCTACGGTATTAAATATTTATTTTATCATTCAACTTCGTTCTCCTTCACAATACGAGACATATATATATATATAAAAAAAAACCTGAAAAATTTTACAATCCCTGTAAACAAAGAGTTATAATTCAATTAGTAATAGAATATGATGTATATCTGTTTTCATACCATGAAATCAAAATACAAACAATCTTATCAAATAACACCTTACACTTGTATCATTCCAACTCAAATTGTTGTAACTCTGTTTACATTAGAGGCATATGTTCACAAACACAACGGGTCTAAATTAGATCATAACGAGATTGACAGATTACTTAATAAAATATTAGCGCTAAAGAAATGCATGGAATCGGAACAAGGCAATACATTTTTACCTGTACACCCCTCTCTGGGAAAAAAATAGAAGTTTTGATTTCTGATGGAACCTGGATTTACTGTAAATAGAGATAAATTTCTGCATAAAATCGCAATAAATATCCTTTTTACAGATTCAAATATCTTAATCTAAATAAAATATATATATAATGTCTTTCGTTTATAGACCTTTATCATAGTATTATTTACTCCTCGACCACTTTAGTCACATATGGAACTTCCCATTTCAAAGAACGGATAGGTCCAAAGTCAGAATTCAGGGGTGTATGATTTAGAATAAAAATTTTTATAATGAATTTACATGCAATATGAACGTTTTCACTCCTGAATTATGCTATTCATTGATCTGGGTGAATCTTTATATGACCACAGAGTTGAAGGAGTTAAAATGTGTTTCCATATTGATTGTGTATTATGTCTAAGTACAGGTATATTGGTGTTTGCATAAGGAAAATGGCTGCCAGTTTACACCATTAACTCATTAATCCCTAAAGACACATATGGGTTTAAGTCAATGATTTACAGGAAAGTCCATTGTATTTCTGGGGTTGACGAGTTAAAAACTGCCACCACCATATAACTCAAAAACTGATGAATGTGGCATAAAACACCTTTAAATAAACAAATAAATTCTTTAAGTCTTAATTTTTCATGAGCCTTAAGCCTGGAGATGCATTTTTAAATTCTTTAATTTTTCATGAATCCCAAGCCTGGAGATGCATTTTTTAATTCTTTGAAATTCTTCATGGGTCTTAAACCTGGAGATGCATTTGTATATTCTTCATTAGTCTTAAGCCTGGAGATGCATTTTTAATTCTTTAATTCTTCATGAGTCTTAAGTCTGCAGATGCATTTTTAATTCTTTAATTCTTCACGAGTCTTAAGCCTGGAGATGCATTTTTTAAAACTGCAAAAATGTGTATTCTTCTAGTAAATTGGTATATTTTACAGTGAATAAAAAGATGTCAATTTGTGTTAAAGCAGAGCACCTTTATGGAGAAAAACCTTATCATCAATATATATCAGTTGTTACAAGGTAATTTATGAAATTTTGTTATTTGTACTTCATTCATTAGAATATTTTTTTGTTTTTTGTTGACAGAAAATTTAATGATTAAATCAACAATTTCATTTTCTTTTTTAACTGCTCTGCCATTTTGGCCAATGTTAAAAGTATGGTATACACTTTAGGTACTTTAGTTCAACCAAGTCCTTTAATGCTTATAAAACACAAAAAATATGTTATAATAATTCTGTCAATTTAAAAATAAGAGAAAAATCAGCATTTTACAATGCTTTTTCCATATATTTTTTAGCCATCCAATTTTATCTAGCTTTAAGTATGAGTTGTAAAAGGTTTTAGTGTTGGAATGTAACAGAGGCAAAGTATCTTCTTTCCATTCCCTTGGTAATGCATGTCTCTCAATATATGTAAGAATATCTCATTATACTGCTTATAAAACACAAAAAAAATATGTTAAAATAATTCTGTCAGTTTAAAAATAAGAGAAAAATCAGCATTTTACAATGCTTTTTCCATATATTTTTTAGCCATCCAATTTTATCTAGCCTTAAGTACGAGTTGTAAAAAAGGTTTTAGTGTTGGAATATAATGGAGGCAAAGTATCTTCTTTCCATTCCCTTGATAATGCATGTCTCTCAATATATGTAAGAATATCTCATTATACTGCGATTTTAAGATTTGTCTCCAACCTGTCTCCAGGGTGATTATTTTAACAGTTGTATTTCTTATAGAGAACGTATCTTAATCATTTATTCTATATTCAAATTCTCTATTTCTCTTACTTCTACTTTATACTCTCTCTCTCTCTCTCTCTCTCTCCTCATGTAGTGGCATGCATCAGCAATACACAAGTGAAATACCAACAGATAAATTGTTATAAACAAAATTTTATATACAAGTACATGAAGAGAATTGTGACTACAAAGAAGGAAACTTGATGGCTTAAGTCAACACAATAACCTACAAAGGAAAATGTTTACAAATGTCAAATTCCATCAAGACCTCAACTTAAAGTTTGACTTTCAAGAGTGATGATGCTTAAGTAAAGGTCACAGGGTCAAATCTCCAAGTCATCCAATGGTAATCATTTCATAGTATTTTTCTCTAGCAATAAATAGTGCTGTAATCCTGCAATCTGCATTACAGCCAATAACGTCATGATGTAGAAAGGTGTAGTCCACTTTACTTCATGGGGGTAAAAGGTGCATCATTGTTTATCACTATTGTGTGGCTTTTGATTTTTTGACAGCTGACTTTTTGTCTTTCTTTTTGAGTCCGTCCATATTGCCTTTCAACAAATTTGCGTATGCCTACATAAAGATATAAAAATAAAGAAAATGTAGAATGCAATATTCTATGACCTACAGAAGGAAGCAATATCTATAAAAAATAAGAATTTGTCAAATACATAAACTCTCTCTCTCTCTCTCTCTCTCTCTCTCATGTGTATGTTTTTTAAGTGATATGACAAAATCTCCCGACCTTTTTAATTTTCTGGAGACAGGTAGACAGATAGATGAATTCAGATTTATCAAACTTCAAGAGATGCGTTTTGTTTTTGTTTTTACTTCAAGCAAAACATGTAAAAGCCATAAGAGTCACCTAAATTTTATCATGATCAACAGAACCCAGGAACAAACGGTAAAAAAATACTCAATTTTATTATCTTTATGTTTAAGTTGCTACAGTTGCCTACAAACTAAAAGCAAATGACCAACTTATTTTTAGAGGAAGCATAAAATGTTAAAAAGTTTTCAAGACCCCACTCACACGTAGGCGAAGAGCAACAGATCCTACATGTAAGCGTGTGACTCACAATTAACCTTATAAAACAGTTTGCAAATACAGTGGAACCCGTCTTGTGATATGAATCTCATAAAAGACCATCTCTCATCTGGGACCATACACTGAAAACCACTTAGTTAAGAAATCCTTTAAAACAATACCTCTTTTGAGAGACCATCTGTCTTGTAAGAACACCTGTCTCAGTGACAGAAAGTGTGGTCTCTGATGACAACTTCCACTGTACCTGTATCCTCTTTTGATAAAGAAACACATAAGAAACACTTATACCCCCAAGAACTAGGTCGTTCCAAAACATTTTAAAGTCCCATAACTCTGGCAAATGTTGTTGAACGTTGACCAAAATCAAACTCATCTGAGTATTCTGAGATATCACAGATATAACACAAAATATGGACCATATTTGCTTTAAAATTTGATGGGAGAAATTTAAGATATTTGGAGGACTATGCCCCTTTTGATCTTTGATTCCAGGACATAAAAACCATTTACCTGTCATTACTGACAGAAATATTCTTAAATCTGTGGAAACATCTCTCTTTTATTATCTTTACATGAATAATCAATTACATGCAGAAATGGATGTTATATTTGGTAAAAGAAATTAGTCTAATGTCGACATTTTCACTTACCATCTGAAATTTGTTGACATCTTTCTGATTAATCTTCAAATAGAAAAAAAAGTCAGGTAATTGTTTAGAAGTACAGGTGAAAACACAAAGAACATCTAAATACAGGTGAAGTGATTATCCGTTATTGCATATAGAATTAATTGTAAAACCACAACCAAAAAATACAGAATGATAACATTCATTAGCAAAAATAAAAGTATATAACACTTTGCTGTACTAATAGAAAGGACTAGAAGAATATGTCGATCACAATCATGCCTTGCTTAATCAGTCAATGTTTGAATAAGTTATGAACTATTTGTATACCTGGCCGTTTAGTGAAACTAGCTCCTGATCTCTCAAACAAATTTAAAATTTTTTTTTTAACCCTATTATTGTTTTACATTACAAGGTAGCTCTATGCTTTGAAGGCTTACCTCACAAGAGAAAAGACCAAAGTGACTACATGTAAAGAGCACATGTTTATGTTGCCATAGTTACCATTTCCAATTAGAACATCTATTCTATATTTGCCATAATCATTTGTCTCATACAAATGTATACATGCTACATGTATATTTATAACATAGCAGATCACCATACCCCATTTACTTGCATGTTGTATCATTTAGTGCATTGAAAAGTCACTTTTTACCTGCTGATTACAATCTTTAAATGGGCTTGTTGTCATAGAAACAATCTATTGGGTCCTACTGTTGCTATACAGATTCCACTGCAGTTTTTATTATTTGTTGTTTAGATTTTTTGTCATAAATTTCCTTTCATCATAACTCATTAACCCCTAGAGACACATTTGGAATGATCAATGATTCAAAAAAGAGCCCATTGTTTTTCAGGGGTTAATGAGTCAATATAGAACATAAGATACTTTTCACATATATTTTTTTCAGTTTCCAATATCTAGACTTTCCAAGTTATTGTAAAGTTGCTCTCGATGTTTATCGGCATATCCTCTTAAAAGTGCTCATGACCAAGATGATAAAATCATAATTATCCAGAATTATTATTTAAGTAATTAGTAATACTGAGAAAATCGGGGACTAGATATGGATTGCAGAAGAATAATTACATAACAGCCTATATGATGACAATAATCAATACGACTACGTGAACTTGTTACTAGCCATCAGTCACCAGAACAAGACAATACAATATGTTATTGGTCTATCTATATTTATGCTACATTACTTGATAATGTTTTATTCATCTATTTTTGAATACCGTGTTTACATTTCCCACAGGAGTTACCCATTGAATCAGTGTTAATCTAAATCAGTAAATGGCATTTATATTAGCTACATGTACAAATAATCAAAGTTCCTCATATGACGTCACACAGAGATGTATCGTCATTCATGACATGATGTCACACAAAGATACACATGTATATCAATCATACATGTATATACAGTTATCTTAATTATACTTTTCTCTTCTGACTTTAACTGAGAAATAATGAGATCAAAACAATACCGTCTATTTTCCAAATATAGGCTGTTGTTGTATTGTTGTTTAAT